>JARYHS010009186.1:198692017-198792057 GCA_031002005.1 Vandiemenella viatica
TGAGTCAGCGCAATTTGGTTTCCCGGCATCTTGAGGAAAGTGCTACCTTCGTAGTTAATGCGCGCCATTACTGAAAAATGCCATACTGCCCTGGACAATACCATCAACCTCCATGACAAGGCAAAGGTGCGTTCACAGAGAAGTGTTCTTTTGCACTTTTTTGTATTTTTTCAAGGCTCATCAACGAGGAGATCATTTCGTAGAGCTACGAAAGAATCCTGGACAGCGAACGGTAAGAAATTCTGCCATTGCGTTTAAAAAGGAAGTTTCTTAGCATTCACATGGAATTATTTCAGAAAATCAGTGAAAACACCGATGTGTTCTGAATGTCTGGGATGGTGAAATGAACCCATATCTTCCGGATAGCAGGCCTGTAGTACGTTAGGGTTCACCAACCATGGTCATTCATGAAGGAGGAAGCGAGAACTGCTCATGTGCAGTGACTCAGATGTACCGGAGCAACCACCATACTCCCTGTATCTTTCTCGATGAAGTTTATACCTAATATTAAAAATGAACGAAACAAAGCGTGACATATAGTTTCAGACACGATCAAATATCCACTCACTCCCTTAGCAATCGAGCGTCCGGTACCTCATGGTTAACTAACCCGCTTTAAAAACTCTAGGACCCATATTAAATAACCATCATCCATGCTTTGCGTTTGCAACACCTAGCGTGGGGGCTACCATGTGGGATGTTTACCCCTCCATGCGGCGTATGGGAAGATGAACTGGGGTGTCTTCCCAGTGTGACAGTGTTCCAGGTGTTGTGAGTGTGTATGATTGTGGTAGTGTGTTCAGGGGAGAGTATTGTGGATGAGAGATTAAAGAAGAGAGGGAATGAAACTAGGTGCTGCAAGACACCAAGGGATCCATCAGGCTTAACATTGTATCCAACTGAATCATCAACAACACTGTCGCATGGCCTCACTTCATACGCGGAATGGTTTGGGATTTAACCTAGGACTTCGGTACACAATCTGGTGATTAGGAATCGTGCCCCACCACCTCTGCTGTTCTGCCGGCCAAATCCTTATGATGAAAATTTCTTTCACCACCAAGAGTCGAATCAGCGCCGGACACCATCACTATGTCGCAACTAACTGAGCCAGAGGAGGGGTGCATGTAATACAATCCACAGTTCGCATTCCACGTTAAACTTAAGATCCACCCATACAGAAGTAGAACACGCGGCAAACTGAAACTCTGTTATCCGGTGAGTGAATTACAGGGGGAGGACAAAATAATACGAACACCTGTGAAATAATGGAAAATCTTTATTAATAGGGGGTTGGACCACCCTTTGACTGAAGTACAGATTTAATGCGCCGTGGGATAAATGCATGAAGGTCATGGACAATATTTAAAGGTATATTAAGCCATTCCTCCTGCACCCCCATGCTTCAAAGTCGGCAAGAGGCATTCAGGATTAAACGCTTCTCTGGGCGTTCTCCAGGGATAAACGCGTCTGGTCGTCTGAAAAAGGATGAATGATGATTCATCTGACCATATTACCTGTTGCCACTGCTATGGGGACCAGCCTTTGTGATCTATGCACCACTGGCGTCCCTTGAAAGCATTAGTTGCTGTCACCAAGGGTTTACGAATTGCCACTCTGCCATAAATGTTCGCAGCATGAAGTTCCCTTTTGCCAGTTTTTTGTTGAAACTGGGTCCTGGAGATGACTGTTCATTTCGAATCTTATCTCGGACCCGTCTATCGCTATCAGTAAGCTTTGTCTTTTGGCCATTGTTGTGCTTTGAAGACGCCGTATTACCCTCTTTCGTGTACGCTATCATAACGGCTGATACGGTACTCCTTGCAAACCCCAAAAGTTTGATGTTTCTGTAACCGATGCTCCACTTACACGCGCTCCGACCATCATTCCTCTTTGGAATTCTGACAGGTCTGACATTTCAACTTATCACAGACAGTTTGATAGACGCGTGAAACGCAGGTGACTGCTGTTGAGAGACTGATACCTTCCTCTTCACGCTCACTAGGTGGCAGACTTCATTTCCAGGTGTGCGCGGCTGTACTGCAGGTATGAAATACGTCATACTTGTTCACATCTGTTTGTATTATTTTGTCATCCATCTTCAATGTCCTCCTGGCTGCAACGATTTATGCATTTAAATTTCTGGTGTCATTAGAGGAATGGTTGGCTCACATTTTTTGCTTATTTCCTTACGCCCTGTCGTCACCGAGGACATTGGAGGCAAGAAATAACTGGGCGCAAGGAAGGGGAAGGAATTCGGCCCCGTCCGTTTGAAGGAATCATCCCGACATTTGCCTGGAATGATTTGGGAAAACCATGTAAAACGGAAATCCCGATGGCCGGACGGTGATTCGAACCCGCGTCCTCCCGAATGCGAGGCCAGAGCGTTACCGCTCACCCACCACGCTCGGTGTACAACTCACCTCTCTGTTTTCTTTCTTCAGATCGATGTACAAACTGTATATTATGTTATCCAGTAATGACATAGGAAACGTGACATGTCTTTTACACATATGTGGAACACAAACGTTTCGGCATCTCGGCAGGGTGCTATGGGAAAATACGGGATTGCTTGAAGAGACACATTAAAATATAAAAAAAAAGAGTTGACTTAGTAACGGGTGTAGAAATGTCATTTCAGAAATAGCTATACAACCTATTGAGCGGCGTGTGCAGGTAAATAACAGTTGGTATCTCGGTTGCAAAACACAGCATTGTAAAGCATTTGAGGGACCAGCCTAGCAATGGCTGCATCTCCTGAACACCGATTTGTGTCTAATTCCTTGAATTGGTGAACGTCTCAAGGGATTTCTGGGGAGAAGGGTTTGAGTTCCGCTACCATTCTAATATTGCTGATTGGCACTCCCTTCTAAGTTAAAGATCGAAGAGTTACCTATTACGTAATGTTGAAAGTCAATGAATATAGAAGCTAGGAGTTGGAGGAAGGTAGCGAGGTAGGGTGAACAGTCTATTGTCTGAGTCTACACGTTAAGGCCAGGTTGAGAAAGTTTGCTGTTGTGTGGATAAAACTGTAATGCTCATAGTTACTTAAGGGGACAATGTTTATATTGTTCAGCACAGACTGAACAAACTCAACTGGTGGTAGTTTGTTACTATTTCACCGACATTCAGGGGTGACTGCGAAAATAAATAAAAATAATGAATGCAATAGTTTATACCACTGCTTCATTTAGACAGACATCGTGGTGAATGGACGGTTTATAGCTAAATTGATTGTGTCAGCAAAAGACAATTCGGTAAAGCTGCAGAAGCGGAGGCCTAGATCCTAGCTATGAACGCCACTAGCGTTACCGTTGCAAGAAGGTAGAAAAAATAAAAGAAAATGGCACGCTCGTTTAAGGAGTCTTTAGTCACACTATGCACACTTACAAAGCTGTAAAAGCCAGCAGTAAAATCGTAGCATATAATCTGTGCAGCGGAAAGCAAAAACTTTACTGCCGACGCATGGCTCCAGCATTAGAAGCGCATAGCTGAGTGGTGAGAAGAGGCAGGCAATAAAGTTCAAAATTATATTTGGGTTCCTAATAAAGAGGTTTTTACTGTGATACTATGATTTATTTCTTAATTTCGATGCTCGGGTGATTTTGTATTAGAGATATTCATACGATTCGTATAAAGAGTACGAAAATAATCATAGACTGAAATTAATGAGTTCTTGATCAGCAACTAAATAGTGATAGTAGACAGAGCAAATGTATCATCTCAAGGACAGCAATAATCAAGCCCTAGAAGAAAATGTACATTAACGAGCGGAAAATTAGCAGTATGTGCCATGATTACTTTAAAATCGATAATTTCTATCACACCATTAAAAAAAAAAAAAAAAAAAAAAAAAAAAAAAAAAAAAAAAAAACGGACAAAAATGTTGCTATAAATAACAGGTACAGTGAAATGCAAACACATATCCACAGCTCGCTATCTAACCATCACTAAATTTCAAACATACCGGTATCTTGCTTCAGTTACTCAGTAGTAACAGCAAAATATTTTTCGCGCCGAATAAAGAAATTTTGATTCGGCGAGCTTAACACTACAGTCCAGTCTCCGCGTATAGGATACTGTCATAGGTGGCATGAAGAGTTTGTTCGTCAATCACTTATGGTTAGTACTATCCAGTTCTATAATTTGCTGGATTGTTATATTCCTTCAACATAATCATTTACTTTCACAAAATATGTAGTTTTAAGAAAACAATTCATATTAATGAAGACGCTAGACTTCTTCCCTGAATAATTAAGAGCCAGCAAATGATGCAAAATCGTATGTTGATGGAATATTCCTCAATTTTCCAAATGCATTTGCTGTTGTATGTCAACGTGGACTCCTACTGAAGCTAGAATTGCGTGGCATATCAAACTGGCCGTGTTGCTGCGTTCATTGTTTCCTAAGGGAGCTTTTTAATTACGTTTCTAATAAACTGTGAAGTTTCTTCAAAATATAGCGTTTGTATCAGGATTACATAGAGCAGTATTATAGTATCTCGACGGCAGTTTCACTAGCAAACAATATGATTTACTAAAACAAATATGTCTTCGAAAAAAGAAATGGTGTTTGAAGTGCGAGAACCTAAAGAAATTTGACGGTACGAAAATACTATCTCAAATATTTTTTTTTTGGGGGGGGGGGAAAATATTGAAAAACTGAATTTGGTAATTCTAGAATACTGTGACAGTAACACCAAGATGAGACATCGAACTCAAGGATCATCAGTAGTACTATAAGAAACGGAAATAATTTATTATTACCAATAGAAGATAAATTTTAGTCTAAAGTCAAATTGGGTGCTCATGTGTAACCTTTCCAAAGAATACGTAAGACTTTCGAAGGTTGTTTGAATCCCTAATATGAGGGGGACATAACTGCTATCATAAAAAGTATACGTAATGGAAATGATATTCGAAACACAGTGTTATTCATTCTTCCTACAGCATTATAAATTTGTGTGTGTGTGTTTTTTTTTAAGTTAAGTATTCACACTTGAATCTAGTCTATAGTGCTATTGATGTTAATCACATGTTTGTTTGAAACTTCACAATAAGTTTTACTCTTGTAATTGATTGTTATCCTTTGAATCATCGTACAATAAATTTAAATTTATCATTCGCCTATATCCGAATATTCTTAAGATTTCAGGAGCAGCTTTACTAATGAAATTGTTCGATTTTATCCACACAAAAACTATTTCTTGTACTTTTTTCTGACTTAAAACTGAGTGGTTATACAGGAACGTAATTAAACAGCCAACCGAAAACATTAAAAATTTATATACCTGTTCACAGATCAGATAGTTAAAATAACAATAAAAACATCAGGACAAGATTATTCTCGTATCTATCTAACTCATAATCCTTAGAAAATACAACATTCTTTTCTTCGTCTTCTTCCAGCGTCTCATTGCGCTCCAAAACCGGAAAATTTTTCTGAAATTCATGTAACCACGATCGCAGTTTTTCAGATGTGTTGTATATTTCCACAAGGGCTTTCCTGGAACTTTATAGATAACGTGAGGGCAGATGGGTGAACTTCACGCAGTTAAGAAGTGATTGTATTGAAATTGGTTCGGATATCAAATCCCAGAGGAGAATAAATGCTTATTTCCAGGTTGAGAGATTGAATATTTTTACAAGAGATCTTTTATTCGTAGCGGTATAATCCACAGAGAAAAACGATTACAGGCAATCTCGTATTTTTCCACGGCTAAGCATCGGATAGCTTTCGAAGAGATCTCGCATCCGTGGCAGGATATCGCTGAAGTATCTTGAACGGAGAACAAGTTGCAGCAAATTTACGATTTGCTCGCTTGTTGTACTCCTCACCTATGATTTGGTTCCTGTACCAAGGGCATACCCGGAGGAGAGGACCATAATGCTAGGTCACAGTGGGACAGAGAATAAGGCAGTAAGCTATGGCCGCTCAAGGAGGTCAGGTCCGCCCAATCACATTCTTCGGGCAGCTGGTAACGCCTGTAATCACCAGGTCCAGTTATCCTGCTTTAGTATGCGGCCCGATGAAGATGTTCCCTCTCAGACTCCTGCGCCAGGGGCCACTAATTCCGATCTTCGTGATAACTGTTCGTGATGAGAATACACTAAACTTTCCATACCCTCCACTTCTTAACTGGCAATCGCGCTTTAAATCACTAGCGCTTAAAGAATTAATGTATACACGTATCGGATACTTCGTATAAAATACAAAAAGGAAGTGCAGATAGGAACCAAACATTTTAAAACTGGCAAATACGTTACTAAAAAAGTCAAAATCACATTTTGTTGAAGACTTGTGAAATATTTAAAACTATTTAAGAAGATACTCTACACATTATTCCAACTAGATTGAAAAGCATTCTGGCACCAACCGTCATTCTTATACTAAATTAAGAGAAAAAAACTGTCGTAACTAACTATTTCCCACTTCATTTTTCACGTGCAATATAAACGTAATCTGTATGTGAATTTTACCAAGCAATACGGTCCCCAACGATAATGGAATACGGATCAGAAATGTCATTTTGCATCGATATCACATTCGCTGTTTCGATACGCCATTGAATCGAAAGACTACGTGAATCTGTTGACTATAACGAAATTAATGTTCACGTTTTTAAAACATCCATTATGAAAACGGCGAGTTCAATTTAAAACTCTCAATGGGTGTTTTTTTTTGTTCCTATTATAAGCTCCTGCACGTAACAACTTCTACTTGACTTACTCATGCGCTGGAGTAATTCTGACTATATCTGTGTGCACAACCATCACAACTAAACCTCTCCTAAGAGTAACAGATATTTATCTGGATTTATTTCTGAGAATAAAAAGAACATTTATATAATTAAGTATGGATAATTATTAATATTATTTTATATGTTAATTTGGGAGACAGTTATAACACACCCCTTTTAGGGAAACATTACTCATCGCCCCCTTTTTAGAAAAAAAGAAACACCCACTCTCCTTCTTGTAAGAAATAATATAACCCATAGTTTTCCCGGTTGGCACCCGTTCTGGTGAAGGCTATAATGTTATTTATAAAGAAACAAGCAGTTGTTTCTAAAATTACTTTATTAAAATACAATAAAAATTGGAAGATTTTCCAGGCGTATAAATGTATCATAGTTTCCACGGGATTGCAGTGGGATATTTTCTTCAAAATTTGTCATCGTTTATAATATTTTTTTTTCCCCTCCTGCAAGCGTGCATGACGACGGTGGCTGTGCATAGATAGTCTTTGGCTGTCACGTATCCTCACCAATTCTGCCTCTTGAAATTGACTATCCTCCACTGCTACCGAACATCATTCGTGTGTAAAAGTTATAGCAGAACATACGCGACAAGGAGTCGAAGCCATGACCAACTAACCTGACGCCCATTCGTAATGCGTGGGCAACCAGGACGTGTGGCTATGCAGGGGCACGTCCTTCTCGAGGGACTCGGACTATGTGAAAATCACACCTCGTCAGACGGGAGATCTCATTCCACGGCATGCCTACGACGTTACCCCCGCAAACCTCAAACGTGACATTCTTGTATGTCCCTGTGACATTTCTTAAACCTGCACACCTCAGAGGCAAATGATGTAGGTACGAATTACAATATGCAGGAAATTCTTGTTCTCTCTTCGACTCAGCGCTAATCACATCATCAGAACTGTGTAAAAATGTATGACATAGTGCAATACAGCCGTTTTCTGTTTTAATTTGGTGAGAAAAAGTTTTGGCCAGCATTCTATGAATGTCTCATGAGACAGTGATCGTATACTTGACATATACATTTTTGGTGGTTATTGGAATTTAAAAACTTTTTTGGTTCATCGAATAATTCCATATGGTGAATATGTTGTGATGCTTTAAATTCGTGAAGTCGGACAACTGGACTATGGATTACGGGTGAAAACAGATCCGAAATGTAAGCTCGGGTTAGCCAACGTTACTGCTTTTCACAGAAACAATGTTGGACCGATTACCATTGCGTAAGTATATGAAAGGTGTGGGGAAAAAAATCCTTCCGCATATGATCTTGTGTACAACTTGTAAGGGTTTTTAGGTTTTAGCTTTTGAATTCAAAATAATCGTCTAAATACAATGTCAACAACAAATCCTGAAAATCTATGCAAACTCCTTTGTATAAAGACAATCGTTCGATAATTGTAAGACGGCTGGTTACTTTACTTTTTAGACTAAAACACGCTTCAGATTGGTAGTTAATTTGAGATGATCTCACTAAAACGCAATATCCTAGATAATGTCTTTGAGAAAACTGTAATTGTAATTCAACTGTGGATAGAAAATGATGGACTAAGCCGGCAAACCAAAAAAAAGGAGTTCAAATTAATCTTAACAAAAAGGTAGAAAAATACAATGTGGCAATCTAGTTTGTATCTGGCTGCTTAGTGTTGATCGCTAACCGGTTTGTTGCATGATATCCTGAAACGCTGGTGAAGCAATCAATCGTCTGGGAGAAAGAAAAAAAAAACACGAGACAAGCTAAACTCTCTCAGCTTGAAACTGGGACCCCTGTGATGATTGTACCTAGCACCTTGAACTAAGTTCTTGTCTCTCTAAGGCCATAGAGAACGAAGTACACTTCTTCGAAAATATTCAGATAAAACATCATTCTGTAGTTTATAATGGTAAAACTGAGAAATAAAGAAATTACCTTAATGAAAATAAAGTTATACGAACTGGGACTCATTAAAATCATATAAAGATATTTATAGTACATCCGAAAAGCTGAAAAAATGATAGCGATGAATTTTACTAGTTCACTTCACAACTTTCTATGGTTACCAACACACACATTTAGCAGGTAACACAAATTGGAGAAAATCTTTTAAGGGCAAATGGATAGGGCCATTTAAGTCTATGAAAATTCAGTTTGGTTAAGAAATGTTTTTCTAGAGTTAAGAAAAAATTATCTCTCGTCCTTAATGGTGCATAGAGTTTGACTACATAGTGGTGTAGACTTTATAGTTTTAAAGTAATATATTTGACAATTTGAATGATGTACATTTTCAAAACATGGTACGTCGATTAACAGCGCTTCAGACACTGGTAGTAAGCTGTTAAATCCATTCGTTACCTTGAATATTTTTTCGAAATACGTAAATCGTTGTCGAAAATCTATCGAAGACGAAAATTCTTCTTTTATCTCTTTCAGTAACCTACGTGTACCGGTCGTATTTAAATGATCTGATTTATTACATAGAAACATAATATTTCCTTGAATTTTTGAAGTTAGTTGGGTACTGAGCAGACCAGTCTTTGCTGCTGCAGTCTCTGTATTGGTTTGTTTGTTCAGTGGACTGTATCGAGTCTACTAGATCAATCTACTGGCTTCTGACGTCAATTTAAGTCTTCCTAGGAGGCTCACACACATTATTAGGTCTCATTCCATCAAGAGCAGTTCAGTAATTAGATGACAGGAATTGCCAGCGGAGCGTGTGTTCCATCGCAATTAAATTTATAAAAAATAAAATAATTAAACTAGCACAAAATCTTAATGAGTTTTTAAATATTTCTTTAACGTAATTCAAAACCATATCAGAAAGTTTAATCGGCTATCACAGTCACATGCGGCTCAAATATGGCCTCAGTGAAAGCAAAGAATATTAAAAATAAAATTTAATAACTTCCGTTATGCCACATAGTATTAGATTTTATCGCGAACTAGCCCGCATAGCTCGCGGTCAGTGTGCGACTAATTTCGTTCAAACGAGGTAATGTGGCGCAATGGAAACAACATAAATTATTTTGAAAAAAAGATTTAAATTACTTATTCCTCAAACGCCAGTTGTCATTCTTCTCCAGGCTAAATTTAAATCTAATCAAAACTTCCGCTAAAATTGTTGCTTGAAAATTAAAGCACTGATATTACACAAGTATGAGTTAAGAATATCTAAAACATCTATATCCAACAAATATAAATAAGCAAAAAGTAGCTCATAATATTAATATGTTAATTTAAACACAATACATACTTTTCTTTCAGTGTATCGACTAGTCATTTCTTCATAAACGCTTAAACAAAAATATTATTAAGACTCATAATCTCTACTAAGTGGTTTCTAATCACCGAGCGTGGTGGGTGAGTGGCAACGTTCTTGCCTTGCACTCGGGATGACCGAGTTCGAATTCCCGTCCGGGCATCCAGATTTTGGTTTTCCATGATTTCCCAAAATCATTCCAGGCGAATACCGTGATGCTTCCTTCAAAAGGCCATGGTTGAATTCCCTCCCGTTCTTTGCCACAGTCCTTTCCCGCCTCTAATACCTCGACGTCGCCGAGAAGTAAAGCTATAAGTAAAACAAATAAATAGTCTCTGGTCATTGTTAATCCAGCAACGAAGACTCAGTGCGTGACGTCACAGCGTGATGTACAGTGACCAAGGTTAGCTTTTATCAGTATAGATGTAAGAATTTTATTTCTTGCAGATATTAACTTACTTTAATGTTTTGCCTTTCACGAGAACGAAAAAAAAAACACGAATTTTTATACCAGAACCATATTCCAGAAAGTCAGGTCTTATATATATATATACATGAAAAATTTAAGTTCTTATACTTCTAGTTTGAAGAAAATCTGTAAATAAATTTGCATAATCTCCTAGTTTGTTGGAAAATTGTAGCTACACGCTCTAAGAAAATATTTACCTATAAACTGGAATAAACGTTTTTTTAACTGATGGTTTACGGTGTTCGGCGCCTGCTCCGCGAGCACAGCTCACTGGCGCGTGACGGACAGCCTCTTCGTAGTCATTCCTCGCGTTGTGCGGGGGGGCCAAACGGCGGATTGATTTCAAGTGGCTGCTGGCAACGCCAGCCGGAAAACAAACGACCTTAATTAATTTAGCACAGCTGGGTGCAAGCACACTCGTGATGAACCTGTTGCGAATTCACAGCATGCTCACATGTGCACAGCTTAATTATGCAGCCAACACTCGTATGATAATGATGGGTTTTAGACATCAAGCAAACATACAGGTAATAATTCATCAGTTGATAAAGTACTACTGCTATACTTACAACATCGGCTAGAAGTATAGCCGTTATACTGAGGTTACATTCTGGACAGCTTCACAATAGCTCATAACACTCCCTTGCTGGTTTCACACAGAGCTAAACGTAATATAATATTTATTTTCTTCAACATTTTAAGCGTTCCTGATGTTGCTTGGAAGGAATAGTGTTTCCCCGATTTTATTTCACAATATTTCCGCAGGAGAGGCGTATAAGGTACCCTTTAGTTCAGCAAACGCACTTCCACTAGCCATCCCCAGCAATAACATAGTTTATAAACCGATTTTGAAGTCGTTTGTGTTGGACTTAGAAATTTCGAGAAAGAGTAATTGTCAACTTGAAGGAATTTCCCTGTATTCATCTCCATAGTAAAACTCATCATTAGAATCATTTTAAAGTGTATTCATTATATCGGGAAAAGTTTATTTTAAGAGATATTTTGGTTTGTTCACGTTTTGAAACACGCGATCAGAAAAGTAAAAGTCTATGATTTGAAATATATTTGAATTTAGTAAAGCTAAAGCTGAATTTTTATCACCGTCTATAGTCAGCATTGTCCCAAGTATTGTGATATTAAAATTAACTAATTTCGAAAAGTTTAATTAGCAGTTTCAATTAAGAAAAATAAATGAACTTTTTAAGTAAAAGAAATACAATTTAGAAATTTATATCAGTAGATAGCCCAAATTGAGACGATTACGAACATTTAATAGTTTTGGTAAAAAGCTTAAGTATATGTCTAGTAATTAAGTTTTAAAAGATAGATTGTCGCTGATTGTTGTGGAAGCGCGTAAAAATTCCGCCAAGTTGGTCATGTGACAGATTTCAATTTTAAGCTTATAGAAGTACTTTTGAAAGTAAAATTAAATTAAAACAGATAAAACATGATCATAGGAAACCCTTGTAAAAATTGCAATTCAAACTATTTTGTTTGTACTTTAGGAGATATTAATTAAAGAAAAAAGTTGCTGACGTCATAGGCCGGGGGAAGCTTATAAAAGACCCTGCAGGGAGCTTAGATTGCATCAGTCTCTTAGTGATTTTGAGCGAAGTAACTTCGTACTATTATGTTGTCTCTTTCTTTCGCCGGAAAGTGATCGCGCAACTCCGCGCTAGTTAGCGGAGCAATAGCGGTTTCGGCAAATTCCAACATGCCGTAGTACTCACTAATGTTAGGGGGACTTAGTGAGTTTTTGTCTTCTCGTATGATTGTACTTAACCTGTGATCTTCAACGAAACTGTTGTTCGATGCTTTATCGACGTATCTGGTACCGACAATGTACGAGTGAACTTTATCAAGAATATAAGTATTGTGTTACCCTGAAACTGTGTCAAGTGACTTTATTTCAATTACCCTTCGCATTTGGGGTTTAATACGAATGCGTGGCGAGCCCGATTTCTTAAATGCTTAAGGTATCAGATTCAGAAAGGCTACACCGATCAAGAACTTAGCTGTTCAAAGTTCAGGTTAAAGTGTTACTTAACCCCCAGTAACATCTTGGCCTGACAGGCGCAACAAGAAAAACTTATGCCGTCAGCGATAAAACTGGGGTAGGGTCTTTGCTTGAAGACTGTGGAATAGGCGGCTGGGATCAACGATTGTTCAGTCTTTCTTGCGCAAATTTATGGACGGATTGGGTGTGTTTTCCAGTAGCAACAGAAAACGGAACGTGGATATCTAACAGTGATATATTTTGTTTTTCCGACAGAAAAAAGATTGGATACAACAGATCTATCCACTCACACGTAGGCACTTGTCAAACTTCCATTTGAACACTAGTTCAGATAAGCGCGGACAATAATTTGCTTTACGAAACGCAGTCAAGTGCCTGATGAGTTTTAAAATAAGTCCGGCCTCTTGTAATGTTCCAGTAGTTTGAACCGACTATTGTTTCGTATTATGCACAGGGGTAGAGCAAAACATGACAAGATCCTAACTATGATGGTTACAGATAAATTGGTTTAATGGGAATAAATTCTGGACATATAAACGAGATTTTCGAGAGGAAAGAGTTGATGGAAATAGAGTACTGTCAAGTTCTTTTTTTTTTTTTTTTTTTTTTTTTTGCTTGTGCTTTACGCCTCGTCGACAGCGAGGTCATTAGAGGCGGGATGGGATTGGGGCAAGGAACGGGAAGGAATCGGCCATGGCCTTTTTGAAGGAATCATCCCGGCATTCGCCTGGAGTGATTTAGGAAACCATGGAAAACCCAAATCTGGATGCCCGGACGGGGATTCGAACCCACATCCTCCCGAATGCGAGGCCAGAACGTTAACCGTTCACCCATTACGCTCGGTACTGTTAAGAAGAATTTAGCACAAATGTTTAGTTGCCACGATAAATATACATTTTTCTGTAATTAGTAATTTCAATTAAGAGGTAATATTAAAAAATTAAATTTGTTAATTAATATGTAGCGCATTTAATGTCAATAGATGAAAAAAACCAAGACCTGTTCCAATACCTGTTCGTGATTAGTAACTCTTGGTACAGTCGTTTGGGAGGACGCGGTTTCAAATACCCGCCCAGCCATACTGATCATGATTTCCCAAAATCACTCATAGCAAATGCCGGGATGATTTCTCCAACAGACCATATTCGGAATCCTTCCCGTTCCTTATCCCAGTATTTCCCGCTTCTAATGTGTTCGGCATCGATAAGGCCTAAAGCCCTTAACAAAAAAACAAATAAATAAATATAAAATTAAAACCGGTTTGTTTTTCTTTCAGATTTTTGTAGAAATAGAAGTAATTAATAATGGTAACGATTCTTAGTTTGCAGTTCTGTTTCTTCTTTTCCCTCTAAAATAAATTCTTTTAGTTCATTGCTATTGAAAAATTTAAAAAGAAAATAAACAATCAGAGTGCGATTGAAACAATATATTTTAGTAGTTCTAATTAATGATAATTACATGAGTATCGAAATGCAGGTGACAATTCCATTTTATAAATAAAATGCTGTTAATGCGCCTTTGTTTCTTTTTCCGTTTATTCTTTAAACGATAAGCGTAGGTCATTGTTCTAGATATTCTTTTGAGCAGGCATAATAATAACAATACGTAATACAATCAACACCTAAAAAAAACATACATAACTTAATCTAACTTTGTGATCATCTATATATAGACTCACTGCCCAATAAAGTTTTGCTATGCAGCATTTTTAAAATACTGCTTCGATATTGCTCTGACAAGATATTAAATAAGCTTACAATAAAATCAATTCATTTTAGCATTACGAGGTTTTGAGTTAAAATTACAGCAATATGACTATTATTTACCGAACGTCACTCAGAAAAACCGGAAAGGAAACGAGTATGAGGAAATCGCAGAGTTTGAGCTCACTATTTTGCTGTACTTTATTTCAGTTTCTGTAGTAATGTGTAATGTCGCCGCTGTGTACTTAGCTAATGAGCCTGGACGTGCTGGACGATTCGGCCGCTGCAGGCTGCCTGTAAGCTGCCGCAAGCGACAGCTCACGGTGTGTGTCAAGTCGTTTTCCTGGTCACGGGTCGACAAATTACATCCTGCGAGAAATTGATATCAGACTCTGTTTGCCTACCTGTTAGCCTGTCACGTCAGGTACAAAAATATTACTCGGTTGGCGCTGTAATTAGATGGTAATTTTGGAGGCATAGCTACGTTAATAACTAGTTCGCGCAAGTTCAGACTATGATATGCAGGAAACATGCTAGTAGCTTAGAATATTTCCTTTTTCAGCCATGAAGAGCAGTAGATCAGTTCAAAGTGAAATAGTTGCTTGGTAATTTTTTCTAATATGTTAAGAGAATGTTTAAAGCTTCGCTGATTACCTACAATACTGATCAGTGAACTTAGCATCACACAACATAGTCTCCCGCTTAATTTACATAGAATGTCATACACTGAAGTCAACGTTTTTAATCGTTCAAGTTCACCAAAATTTTGACTTATAACTAGATAAACACGTTTTTTTAGTATTACAAATAATACTTTTATTTAACGAAATAAGACCGTCTCCACCCATTCCAACATTTTAAGAGTAAAAATGATAAATTTCCGTGACCCAGCTTGATGTTAATGACCCAAAATGTTTTTATGCCCTTTTCTTATAGTGAAAACTGCAGATTTCAGTGATTTCTAAATAAAATTCGTATCTCTTTTCCTTAAGGCAATATTACGTCTTAAGTTGTCAGCATATGTATTATGCTAAATTTCCTAAGTAAAGAAATAGAAGGCTATACAAATAACAGAGTCTAGCCTCTTTCGCGAATAAATGACACCACAACTCGTTTTAAAAGGCAACATTAATTATTCGGTTAAAAAAATAAAGAAAATCCTTTTTGAAAACACACAGCTACCAAAAAAAAAGTTTGAGGAAATCTTATTATGAACACTGAAAATACGATCTTGGAACCACAAAACGTGAAATTTACGAGATTGTTGTAACGACTTTGGCAAGAATGTGGCTTCTTTTCGTCTCATTATATGAAACGGGTTTAACAGTTAACACATCTTTACTCAATTGTACCTCACTATTATTTACAAGTTTTTTTATTTAAGTGATTATTTACACCTAAAAATTTCATTTTGATTAGCAAAAAATTTAATAATCAGCACTTTTTAACTCAATTCACGGATGTCACTCATCTGTTTTCTTCACAATGCGTAAACAGTGTCTCAGTTTCAAGAAACATGCTCGTTTTGGGTGTTTTTTTCAGGAGGGCGCTGGTAAAATACGTGTGTGAATTGGCTCTGATGGAATAAGCAGTTCGTGCAGGTTTCATGGAAAGTCTGTCGACACTCTCCACATTTTTACGACAACAACTGGGCCACCAGATGATGGACCGGCGATCTGACAGCACCGTTAATGCGCCCATTTTCAGCATGAATATTCATACGGGCGGAATGGAAATTACATCAGGCTACACCCGAAGGCGGGAAACAAAACAACAGCAAGGTTACTTGTTGCTATTTTCGTTCTAAAACAAAATCTCATGCTACTTTAAATCATCTATGTTAGTTACAGCTAAGCAGTGTACTTTTGGTTATTACACACTTGTTGATCTTATACCAAACTATTCATGAACTCTGCACTTCTCAGTCGCTTAGTCATATTGGCATGAAAAAAGTTGTCCATGACAGAAATCAATTATGAACACAATTTTCCGTTTACTTTAAATTAGACGAGTGAGGGTTTCGTTTTCAGGTTTTTCTGTGCCACCTTACTCAGTACCAAATATCGTTGCCAATATCTCACTGGCTTTTCTCAACTGTTTTTTTGTTTTGTTTTGTTTTACACCTTGTCGACGCCGAGGTTCTTGGGGGCAGGAAAGGACTGGAGCAAGAAATGGGAAGGAATTCAGCCTTGGCCTTTTTGAAGGGACCTTCCCTGCGTTGGCCTGAAGTTATTTGAGGCAACCATCATGAAAAATCCAAATCTGGATGGGGGACTCGAAACCACGTCCTCCAGAATGCGAGGCCAGAACGTTGCCACTCACCAACCACACCCGGTGTTCTCAACTGATGAGGCGTCTAATTATCTCCCTTTATGACTGTATGAGGAACTAACAGCTACAATTATTTTTTTTATGTCGAACAATAATTAAACCGTGTCTTCAACCCTTACGCTACCAATGAGCTTAACAGTCATGAAAAGCTTCGGGAGCAGACTTGGATCGTGAGAGAGAGAGAGTGAAATTCAAAGCTGCACATGACTTTGGATTTGGAGAACTTTAAAGTAGAATTTGTGAGTTTAGTGGTAGAGGGACCGTCCTCGGAAAAGTGATCAAGTTAGACAACAGTAACTGAGATTATGTCGTTCCAAATTAAGCGCCCCCAGTTATAGCTTTCTCTTTTATTTTGATTGGGGACTTAATAGTTCCTTTACAACGAATTCATTAGAAGTGGGAGTTGATTATTGGCAATGTGCTTATGAAAAAATCACACCTGCATTCAAGTAGAATGACGCCAACCCAAGCAGCGTAAGGGATAGTGTGATAGCTTCTAATTACAGGGGCTCATCGGTTCGCGCACGATCTTAGACATGGAAATTTTTTTATTCAGAGTTGTCCGTCCAGATACAATTGAATCAACGATAATAAAATGAAAAATATCGAGAGTAAGCTGTATTATTTTCCACACAAATACCATTAAATAAATAACCAACAGTGATTTAAATAACAGCAGTGACAGGAAAGATAAGATCAGGGAAAAAAGATAGCGAATTGATACATATGTAAATTATTGTTTTCCTCGTGCTATTAAGGATTACAGATATTATTTTTTTGTGCAAAGGTCCCTACGCCATCCAGAATTTTCTTTTAAATTTGATAGTAAATTAAAATTAAACTTATTGAAGTATGGAAATATGCTGTAAATTAGTAATATTCGACATTCGGGATGAAAGTGTACGCGTGAGAGTTAACTGTTTTCCTTTGTTGTAGTTTTTTGTTGAAAGTACCAAAAAACTGATGGTAATTGTAATTCTCTGATCAGGAATGAAAAAGGAATAGGATTCAGAATATGTGAGTACGTGAGTTATTACGCACATACCTGTTCCACGGGGCAGGCTGAGTAAGAAGTGCGTTATGAAATTTGAATGTCATGCTCCTCAATTTGCTTTGTACTCACCGCTATGATGAAGGCAGGCATCCACACATACACGCATCAGATCGTAGATACGCCTGTGGGAGGGTGCTGCATCTGTACAGTCGGCTCAACTAAAGTAGTCCATAAACAGTCTGGAGTGACTGTCGTTTCAAAGACACTTCACTCACCCACTAAAAAACTACGCTAATGTTTCCAAGAACAAGTTGCTCTATAGCGATCCGAATTAATACGATAATTATTTGAAACTGAAGTAAAAAGGAAGATTATTTTAATAAAGACGGGCTACGTCAATAGGAGTTTAACAATGGCTTAGCGGCCTCACGGCAATGTGTTTAAATTCAGTGGTTTGAGAACTGGACCGTCGGAACACTCCAGGATTACGACGTTTTGTCGTGGTGGGACGCTGAAGTAAGAATATACAGCGCCGTGAAATACTTTGCTTTCATATACTTGGAATGTAAAACAAACTGACCGTGCTCCACTCAATTATATTTTATATGTTCGTCGTCGTAGATATTTCGTATAATCAACGGGAAATACTGACTGTCTAAGAAATCGCACCCTCACCGACAAATCCTTCTTCGCTTTTGGTATAACGTTAACGTTTATAGGTTTTCTGCAGATTTGTTTAGAGCCATATCCGATGTCGAGAGACATCTTAAGTGAATATCAAAGTATTCCGCTGCGTCTTTTATTGGGTTGTGGACATAACAAGCTTGGAGTGTATCCGGAAATGGTAATCTGTAGTCAAATAACTCGGAATGGACTTATGGTTTACAAACTGAAGCAGGTTCATTGATAATATAAATTTACGATTCTGACTTGTGAAACCAGCAACATCTCAGAACATGTCCGTCCTCTTTGCACTCTGGAAGAGATGGCACGCAGGTCTTCGGTTGGCAGTTTTCAACTCTGGTTTCTGTTCCCAACAATTCACTAGACTAAAAACTTCAATACTTCATCTTGACTTGTTTAGTGGACATTATGGAGTTAGCTATCGGATTGCGTGTTGTGTTCATTTGTACCACAGCATTTTTGGAATGACTGAGTTTATGTGAACACTGTAGCTCATTTTAATACGAAATGTTTCTCTATATTTTCCTTGGCACTTCGAACTGTGGGAACCACATTTTGCGTATCAAATACAGGAGATGGAGGTGATGAAAAGAAGGCCTGTCTCTGGAAATAATCGCAGAACACAATCAGTAAATGATGTGATAAAAGAGATGGAATGGGATTTATTGAAATACAGAAGGACGGCGAAGTGTGGCGTGGGAAAATATTGATGGAAGGATTAAGAGGTGAATAGAAGGGAAAAGATGACCATTACCACAAGCTGGCACTCAGTTTTAGGCATAAGGGTGCTGGAAAATTCTCTTTCATAGGTATCAGGGTTTGGATTTAAATTAGTAAGCGAAACGATGAACTGTTTACCAAAAAACGCTAAAAGAATTTAAAGTTGAAATTTTTATAAGGAAAAAGTAGGTGGGTACAAGAAAAGGGGATGTGTAGCGAAATCGCTACATGAACGTGCGCTCAATTACAGTTAAATTAAATTACTTACGTGATGTGGCCTTGTAAGTCTGACTAGTGAAATAACTAACGCAAACAAATATTCCCTACTTTCCTTTCGTCTGTTAAATAACCCTCGTTTTGGGGTTTTGATCTCCTCCGTATGTTTTTACCTGCTATATCGCGTGCTGGCTCATCCAGCTGGTGGTTTCGGCTTTGTGCGTAAGCCAGAGCTGGTGCAGTAATTGTGGGAACTCTCATTTGCCGCTGTTGGGAGCGGTCAGTTTTTAATCCTAGTCGTGACTCTGGCGTCACGCACGTGATCAGAGACGCACGCTCGCCTCGTATCTCAGGTCAGTGAGGAACGTGATATAGCGCTGATCTACGTGACGACACAACAGTAACCCGCACGAGCATACCACAGGGTAATTCTTACGAGATGACGTGCACAGTAATTAATTATTATAATAAATATATATTTATTCTAAGTCTTCGTTCCACACTGTTCGTATAGTTTGCAGTCACTCCCTTTATAGACTCAGCAATGCGTCTCCGGGACATGTGGAGAAAAGTAAATAAAATGATTAATTAGCACCGAGAATGGTGGTGTAACGGTTAACGTTCTGGCCTCGCATTTGGGAGGACGGCGGTTCGAATCCCCGTCCGGGCATCCAGATTTGGGTTTTCAATGGTTTCCCAAATCACTCCAGGCAAATGCCGGGATGCTTTCTTTAAAAGGCCATGGACGAATTCCTTCCCATTCCTTGCGTCCCCCCCCCCCAATCCTTTCTCGTCTCTAAAAACCTCGCTGTTAAGAGACGTTAAGCAGTTAAAAAAAATATTAATTAGCTTGTTTTCAAAACAAAAAAATAGGGCTTTGTGAATACTGCGAAACGAGTAATTGTATTCATTCAACATTAATATTACATGTAAATTGTTTATTACTTTTGAAGATATTCTGCAGTATCCTATATTTCTTAGTACTCTGTGAACCAGAGGAGTCATTGCATCGTCAGTGGATGATTACATCCGTTACCAGATGACTCAAGCCTTGAGACTGCTCTGGACAAGTTACTGCTCCATAGCAGCTTTCTTGTAAAATTTAATTGTAGTGTTTCTCCCTTTCCTACCCCAAAAAGTGATAAAAAAAAAAGATGAATGAAGGGAGAGGGTGAATCTCGCTGCCGGACCTTTTAGGCCTACCATTCAGAAAGACACAAGGGGGGGGGGAGGAGGGGTTGCCAAGTTTAACGTCCCAAAACGACGGATGAAACACATCAACAGTGTTATATGCCTCACTCAGTACGCACTGTGGTGAGGTATGGTATTTTACCAAGGGCTTGTATGCACAATCTAATGATTATGAATTGTGTACCACCATCTCTCCTAACCTGCCGTCCAAGCAATCAGTTCGACTGCAGTATTCGAACCATTTACCCCGTGTCATCAGCCTAAAACCATCAGAGTGCCGCAACCAGCTGAGGCCACGGAATGGCAGTAGAAGATCCTGTTTATTCCAAAATAATAAATGTATTAAAGAAAAAGCAATGTTTGAACATGTATGTGTGGTTTTCGATCGCATTTACCAAGATTGGTGGCTGAGCGCGTAACGTTCTGGCCTCGCATACGGGAGGACGTCGGTTCAAATCCCCGTTCGGGCATCCAGATTTACCCATATCACTCTAAGCAAATGGCGGAATGCTTCCTTTCAAAGGCCATGAGAAAATTCCTACCCATTCCTTGTGTTCAGTCCCATCCCGCCTCTAATGAACTCGACGTCGAAAAGACGTAAAATCATAAGGAGAAAAAAAGATCGCCTTTAATAATTATGGCTTAAATCAATACGAGAGAGGTTTATTTGTAAACAGGTTAGAAGGAGACAGTTTGCATTTAGATGGATACGTTTGGACGCAAATTCTTGTACTGTTCCTGCTGGATTAGAAGTACCTACAAACGATTTGCATTAGATAGTCTCTCAAAACCAACTGTGCACTGCGCAATTTCATTACTGAGTCATACCTTAGAGCTACAGATTGATAAAGCACTTCACGAGAGTTTATTGATTTATTACTTTACATCCACTGTAATATCGATTAAGTTATTGAGGTGGTCGTTTACACTGGCAAATAATGGAGATCATATTCTTATACCTACAGCTCATTGTAATCTAATGAAGTACCTGCTGAATAGGTAGCTTTAATGAGAAAAAAAAAATGCTGTAGTAGTCAACCAAATTGGTTCCGGCAAGCATACTGACTTGAAGCAACACAAAAAGTACCGTCTCCGTGCATTACCAAGTCGCGGGGTCGGGGATCATGCGGCGCCATTGTACGTCATAGAGACGCCGGCGACGGCTTTGTGAGGAGCCAATGATAGTCGAGCCTCGGGCGAGACACCTGCCAGGGTGATTGTCCGCCGCTGGCCTTAACGAGACAACGCATCACTCACGTTACACCTGTCTGTAACCATTCAAAGGATTAGGGGGTCCCCAAGAAACGGTACTAAGTCTGTAGGTCAATGTCTGGATGTTTGTTTCTCCATACTTAACCACTCCGTTACAAATTTCGCACAGTTCATCTTCTCGACAAGTGGTGTATAATTCTCTACGTGATAATTTGATAACTGACTTACCCTCACCCGATTCAACACCTTCAAACATTGGTAGAGTTAACTCTGTAGTCTTTCTTCCTTATCGGTCTCTTCACTTGTTTGATACAACTCTCCATTGCTTCCTATCTTGCACTGATCTCTTCATCTCAACATACCAATTACAATATACATCTTCAGTTATGTGCTTCATATATTCTAAATGTTATCTATCTCTACGGTTTTTACTTTTGACTGTTCCCACTAAACTAACAAACAGAAAAAAAAATTGGCCTACCATCCTGCCTCTTATTTGTGTGGGACTCTTCCACAAACTTCTTTCCTCCCCCATCATTTCCAAAACATTTCGTACTTTAACTGTCTACTTAATTTTCAACATTCTTCTACAGCACCATATTTCAAATGTTTCAGTTTTCCTTCTATCTGGTGTTTCTAAAGCCCATGATTTTCTACGAAAAAGTGCTCTGCTCCACACGTAGAGTTTTAATAAGTTCTTTCTGAGTCTTACATCAATATTTGAAACTGACATGACGGCTTTTTTCGCTAGTGCTGTTCTGCTTTTAACACCATTCCTGATACGGCCATCAGTAATTTTAGTAAGTGGCAGAATTCGCTTCTCCTATCGTATCCGATCCTGTTTTTGTATTTAATCTACTATTATTGAAATCATTTCTGCTACATTTTATCACTGATCTCTTGTTTCGATTTATATTTACTCCAAAATCTTCTTTCATTATATTGTTCAGTAAATTCTCAATATCCTCAGTCTGTTCTGTTAACAGGACAATGTCATCACGAAATCGTAACATACTGATTTTTTTTTTTTGAACACTTATGCCACATTCAAATTTTTCTTCTACTTTCTTTATTACTTCCTCTCATACATGTTGAATAATAACGGGAATAGACTACTACTTTGTCTCACCCCTTTTTAACTGATGCATGTCTGTCACATTCTATCAACTTTTGTTCACTACATATACACAGATAATCGACAGTTAACAATAATGTTGGTGACGGAGGGCGCTTTACACTAACACTACGTGTATGCAAATTGGTAGTACCGTGAGGGAAGTAAGAATACATATAGTTATCAACACGCGACACTATTTCCTTAAGCTTATTTTTTCTGTCACTGAGAGCCAAATACGTTAGATGCACAAATATTTACTTTGAGCTCGAAATGAAAGAGGACGCTTACGTTCCAACCATTAAATTCGGGCGAAAACTACGTCATCCGTCTGTCAGAAAATTGGAGGTTAACGTATGTGACAAATCAGTGACACTTTAGTAAGGATTATCGAACGAAGTCCAAAATGTGCTGCAATGCTCTATACTTTATCGAAACTATTAGTCAATCTGTTGCGAAATGGAATTCAAAAGCACAAAAATATTCTGGAAGAAAACGTATAGCAGTTTTATGCTCTTTATCCTGCGTGTGTTTTGATCCACAACTCGAAGTTTCGTTGAATCTTCCCAAGGAACCGTGCTAGTTGTCTCAATGCATATCTAATGACGAATAGTTGTTTCAACTCCTGAGTAACCGCATTCCGTGTAAACCATCACTCATCACTCGGTATTCAATCAGCTCGACCACGAGACGGGTCGTCTGTTTTGAAGAGGCTTTAGGGCGAGTTCATATGGTGGTCATCAGAATAGCCTCTCCTGTTTAAACTTTACAATTTCAAATTCAACCTATGAATTTTAATCCGTAATAATTTTGTGCTCTTTCCAAATATAGAATATCGAGCAAAGGATGGTAGGTATTTTTTTATACGAGTGAGAGTGAATGTTCTCATCTTTGATTAGTAGAAAATATGCCTGATTCAACCTCAAAACTGGCATACAGGCGTATAGGGAGACCACTGAGTTATACAATGACCAAGGAGTTATTGGTTTCATTAGTTCAAACATCCGGCGATCTTTGGTGGTTTCTTACTGCCGTGCTAGATAGATATGCCGGTAACATACTACAACAGTTGAACTAACAGATTTCGCTCGATATGTTACAGGTGTTTTTCATCTAACGATTACTTTATGAACTAACATCCAGTGGACTTCCAGGCTAGTTACGTAAAATAGCTCAGAGTTTTCTGCAATATTAACTATACAATTTAAATCAAGGATGTTGGAGATTCACTTTCAAAACTGCTTTAGATTGTAGCCTTCTGGGCGAGGTGTGTCCAAAAATTTAACATTGCTCTATTATGGTCGTTGTACTATTTTAGCTAATTTCCATGTTAAAATTAATAAGAGCACAGTCGGTTATATTGAAGTCCTCTGCAAGTATGTTATTCTTGGAATGAATACAGCCTAGGCAAAGATACTTTGCAACCTTAGTAAAAGGTTGCACAACGAGAACGTAAGTCGAATTACTTTGGTTAGTGGAAATTCTTGATTAGTTGAGATTTGAAATTCTCATCTTCTTTACTTATGAATGTCTATACTGTTCCAAATCTTAAAAGAACAAAGTTTAAAGAACAAAATCGAGTGACAGCAAGCTATCGCAAACTGTAGTTCTGTATTGTATCCAGTGGGGAGTAAATTAATAAAAAAGGTTCTTCCTTCTAATTAAGAAATACAAAATTTTGCTTTCATGTCATTTTCTGCCAACCGAACAAACTTAGCAGTCTTCGCAGCAAAGAAACTCGAATGCACCTGACAAGTTGGTAATGCAGCCAAACCAGAATCAAGATACGTCTTGCCAGGTTTCACTGTACGAGTTTAATCTTCAGAATAATCTCATCCAACTACTGAATCTCTTAAGCCGATAGCAATCTTCTTGCAGATAAGCACCACACGTACATGATGCAATGCAGAGTGATGAACGTACTATCAGGGGAATGCAACAGGTCCCCAGCTCTCCACTCACTCGGACACGCTTGTTTGAAGGAATCAACTGAGTATTTTCCATTGTGGTTTCTGGGAACAAACCTATGGAAGACAGAAATCTGGATGTCCGAACCACTGATCGAACCAGCATCCTTCCGAGTGGTAGGCCGAAGCGTAAACAGCTCACCCACCAAATTCAGGAAACGTTGTCTTCCAGAAAAGTGGCGGCAACTGTGGAAATGAATTTTGTGTATTAAGTCTGGAGAGTGCAGATTTGTGTTCGACGTTCACTTCACCTTAAAGCGCAAAAACGTCGTTTATTGTTCATAGCGATTTCTTTTAACATGTTATTTAATACATTTACCTACCGAAGTATTAATTAATAGTAACATGTTGTGCGTAACACGAAGATTATTTGCGTTTTCATAGCAGGTATACTAAACCAAAGAAACCAGGTGTAACATGGACAGTTCCATTTTTCCGTGAATACCGGAGGAAATCAGTCGTATGCAGACGATTCAGTACAAATTTTCTGTGGTGTTGTGTTTGAGGAAGAGAACAAGAGTAAGAGAAAGCCACCTTTCGTTAAAAAAGAAAATGTTTAGCCTAGACATTCAATACACGACGTGAATTCTTCTGACGTGCTACCTAGGGTATACGTACTAAACGTTAACAGTTTGTAGCACCATCAACAATTGTACCTTTTTGTTTTTCTTTTTTCTGACCGCATTACGCCTTGTCGACGTCGAGGTCATTAGGGGTGACAAATGAATGAAGGCAATGATGGGAATTTATTCGGCCATGGCCTTTTGAAAGAACCATCCCGACATTCGCGTGGAGTGATTTCGAGAAACCATGGAAAACCAAAATCTGGATGGCCACACCGAGATGTAAATCCAGCCTTCGTGCTAGACCACCATTCTTTCTTGTTGTGAACCACTGTTTGAGCGTCGTGTGGAAAACCAAACATTCTTTTATTCGTCCTTATACGTAGTACACACACACTATAACGAAACCACTGTAGTAAGCCTCTTATCCTGTCTAACACGGATGGCTTTGTTTAATTGATACGTTTGTCTCGTGTTGACTTACACTTTTAAAAATAACAAAACCCTTCGAATGAATGATAGAAACAATGGTGATAATATTAATTTATTGGTTAAATGGCTAATTCAGCTAAATTCCTTTAAAAAATAAGCGCTATGTTTTCTACTTGTTAAATGAACCCTATTTTTAATGTGCCTTCAGATTGAAACAGTATTTCGTATCAGTGATATAGTCACTGAGACGCAATAACAGTGTCCTACGGTCGACATGGTGTTAATTGGTGGTACTGGACGTGCCAAGAACAGGAGACTTGATGATACAGCACAAGAAGTGCTTGCTTCAATCTCAGAAGTATGGAGTAAAGACAAATTATACTGTAGAAGATTATTGGTTCAGCTGCTAGAGGCGTATTTCTTAGCAAATTTTATTGGTGTTTTTCGGAAGTTTAGGCCTGAATGATGCGGAGAACCTGATTTTACCTCCTTCCTTTTTCCACCTCCCATACACAAAACACTAAAATTAATAAAGACGCCATCAAAGTCAACTAAACATGCAATGACACTTATTAAAACTTCCACATTGGGGAAGATAACATGGACTTACGCCACTTGGATCTCATTGTGATTTTTCCTTTCCGGAGTGATAGCATACAAAGTAACTGGCCAGCCTCCCCTTCCCATCGCAGTAACAGATATGGCACACATTTATATTATTTATAGAACTAGCTAATATCGCGACTTCGTAAGCGAGGATTAAAAATTTCGTTGCCAGAATTGAATATAGAAACCTGTTGGTTACGTAGGGTTGGTCCCAAACAACACCGAGTTGGCATAACATGACAGGATAGTGATAATTATATCATTTTACCGTCGAACCTGTCCATGAAGAGGATCAAATTACAACATATTAAAAACGGAAAAACAAACGAAGGTGCGGGGATGTGGAGAAGGGGGGGGGGGGGCTTAACTAAGGACAGCTTTATTTCAGCTTGGTCTTTTCCTCTTTCTTCAACATGAGCATCAGATTCTTGGGTTATAATAACTATAGCTGCTGGTGCTCTACTAGAGCTATACTTTAGGCCAGTTTACGCCCGCAAGGCATGTGAAGAAAGAAGGCAAAATAAACTGGTGCCAGAAATATTTAAGCAGACACAAAGTAATAGTACAGAGAAAATCGACATCTATACTAAATAATACGTTTTGTCTCTAAACGAAATTTATTAACAAATCATAACTAACATAAGTTTGAGCAACCGACGTAACATCACAGACTAACACACACATCCGTCTCTCTGTATCCATTCGATAAGTTTTCAAAATTTCGTGACTAAAACTGTTATTCATACAGAAAAAAATGCCCTGTGCCCTTCCTACAGATACAAAGTATTTCCTTGTCAAATTCCAACAATATTGGTATAGCCATTTATTCGTTAAAACTTAACAAAAATACAGAGACTTACTTCCGCATTTATAGTATTATTAGTGCAGATCACACACACACTGACTGCGAGAGTTACAACCCCTGAGGGATCAATATAACGCAAAAAAGTGTACACCTCCAGCATTGCTAGACTACTTACGATTTGCCTCGCATTGCACCTCTAAATTTGTGATATCTACAATTTAACATGCAATCCCAACAACCGACGCGACGGTCTAGGCGTGACTCATACGACCAAAAACAAGTGTTAAAATTTTTTGCTTCCACGGAGATTTAAACCGGAGATCACGCTCCTAACATCTGTGAGCAAGCCCTTCAACCCCTGAGCTATCAGACCGCTATATGGGGAGGTAGTACAGAGACCTACACATCCTACGCGTCTGTCTATCGCCTTTCAGTAATTTTTCAAAATTATATGACAGCACGTATTATTTATATAGAAAAAAGTATGCAATTTGCATCCTAATGGCAAATAGCATCTCCTCGTCAAATTTCATCACGATCAAATTGTCCGTTTAGCTCAAAAAACGTAACAAACAGACAGAGAGATCGAGTTACTTTCGCATTTATAATATTAGTATAGATACACAGCACACTTATAAAAATGATAATACACAAAAAAATTTCAAGAAACTCGGTTATGTCGTAAACATATATACATATAACGTGGCACAGACTGTAGCATCAAGAAATCGAAACACATCGCCATCTACTGGATGGTTACCCAATCTAGATAACCAAGTGTTATGTCGATAAATTAACACAATCGCGATCTGTTAGAAACTTATGGAATTATAACAATAATTTCGTGTGGTCTTCATGACACCTATCGTAGCCGCCTTAACCCAGCCAGCCAATCCTTCCGGGTTCAGGGGATCTATGGTTTAACGTGGAATACGAACCACGGTGCCGTCTTGGCGTACTTCACATTACACAGCTATCTGCACCAGAGGTGAAGCACAGGTTAAATGACTACGAAAAATCCCCACCGTGACAAGGATTCCTTTCTATTTCCAGTCAGACGCATTAGCCACTGAACCACCAGACCACTCAAACTTACGGAACCTGAGAATAATTACAAACCATTGTTCTGAGGCAAACATTTAATTTGCAATAATAAATATTGAGGTCAACAATCGAGATAAAAACTATCCTATCTTTTAAGTTGGACCAAATTACCCACAGGTAGCCAAATTTCATAATATCAGTTAAGTAGTTACGGAGTTTATCTCGGACAAAAATCATGACGCGAGATTTTTATATATATAAGATTCTAAAACTGGTATTGAGTATGACTTCTGATTTCACTACTTCCCCTCACACTCAAGAATATCAACTATTTTAATACGAGCATAGCACCATCGAAATGATGAAGTCAGATAGTAAATTACATACGGCTAAAGGCAGAGAAGGCATTGGATCAGTTTACATTTCACAGATTACACTTTTTGGTACTCTGTGGCGTGCTCTAGTTAATTCATACTTTAGTCTACATTTTCCGGCAGCTTTGAACAGGCGTTTTTCTTTACTGCAGCGTTCCTCGCTTTGTTCCGCGAACAATTGATCCCCGCAAGGCTGAATATTTTAGTCTTCACGTAATTTACTTTTTATGATTCGGCATCTGTAACATTACTACTCTCTGAGCGTGAAATAATCTTCGTAACGGTGTTATGGTTGTGTGGAAATATGTTCATGGAGAAAAAAGGTACACCAAACTCGTTCGACGTAATGTCTTCGTGCTGACTGGCCGTAACTGAAAACACATTTGTCTCAACGGCTGGGTGGGAACAAAAACGTAAGGTAGAGACTCATGCGTGGAATCGTGAAAGAATTTCATGACCACAAATCATATTACTTAATTATAATTAACCTGTTTGATAACAGAATAATAATTTGAAAAATACTTAGTGCAATATGGGAATCAATCCCCCATGTACACTGAAAATTTATCGTCTGTTTACGTTATTCCGTAATACATTTCAATTTTAAAACTTTCACTAATGTATCCGTCACTTTTTTCTGTAGATATTCTCAACCTTATATCTGCAGGCCACAAAACGTTATAGCAAAGTGTATGTAGATACTCTAATGTGAAGGTATTCACACATTATAGTGTTTCATTTTCGGGAATTTGAATAGAATTCAGGTACAAACTTACAGCACAATGGTTTAGCCAGACGTGATGAAGATGGTGGGAACAGAAAAATCAGCCAAGTGCTGGTAGAGCCTCGAGAAGTATTGATCAAGATCAGTAATCTGCACAGAGGGGAAAAACTCACACAAAAGCCAATTAATGGATTTCTGTGAAACTACACATAGTATTAAATAATGTCACCTGTTCATATGTACGATTCATTATTTATCCCGATTAACGCCATATTTCGCTAATGATACAATGGCCAGCAAAATAAATTTTGAAATATTCGTATTTCTTTCAACGAAACTATACGTAGTGATAGCCTATGACCGTTAGTGGCTGAGGTAACATACGTTGTATTTCGATGTCGCATCGACACGCTTGTAAATAAATTTAAAAAAATATCCTGTAATTTAATTGTTACTAAATAAAATCTGTTCATTTTATTTTGTGTGTCCCAAATCTTCTCGAAGTCATAATGTTAACGACGATTAGCCATAAATGCGTTGACGCTGTATTTAAATCGTAAAAACTGTATCAGATCTACGTTGAGATTGAATTAGGGATTTTGTATGATATTATAGTTTATATACATCCAAATAAAGCAATTTTTTGTGGACATGCGCTAGGCAGCAACCACCTGAAATATCCTTGCAGAGAAGCTACATATGAGAACTACACTGTCATGTGCATTTAGGTCATCCAAAGCAATAAATATTCCGAATTAGTGGCGGCTTCCAAGGGTACAAGAAACAAACGAGACACGCAAACGTGTCTAAAACATTTATATGGAACGAGACTAGACGATCCAAGATGAAGGAAGAAACAGGTCTACTGCTTTTCTTTTTCCTAACTAGACAGCATTATTTGATAGTCTGTCAATTAACAGCACAAATCTCGAATTCAGCGATGAAGAAGTCGGGGCACTGCAAGTAAATAATAAATAAATAAATCCCTCTATCCATTCCAAGATCGGTTAATTTTTTCTTTACCAACAACTTCTTTTCAACGAAGTAACGTAATCTCGACTATTATTATTTGGCACCCAATCGGGTACTGGTAAGGAAGATTTATTTTACCGCAGCGGATTCTATACTTTATTTATCATTTTTACTTATCTCTAAGTTAACAAAATTAAGAAGTGTTCTAGAATCACGATTCAATTTGCGTTATTTTTGGGTTTAAATCTTTCGCCCTTTTTGTTTCTCATTGTGCCGAAGGATGCTGAGCTAATAGATCTGAATTTTAAGCTTAGGAATACGTGCATCATATTCAACTAATGACAACTGGAAGACTGGACTTCAAATTAAAAATTAATCAGTGCGCTATAGCTTTTGACAACTTCCTATGTTCATAGATGTCTATTATACAAGTATTTTCACCTTCAAAATACGTTCCTCACTGACATGAAGTACGTTTGCGTGAATTAAGATTTCATGCCATTGTCCCTTTAAGCCAGAGAAATTCAATTGCTGGTGTTTTTTGATTTTAAGTGAAAGACAAAACAGTCACCTAGAAATAAAATGTGTAAGCGCGGGTGCTATTGCCAATCGTCCCGATGAAAACGCTTATTAACATTACCGACTTATGTTTTTCGTTATTCTCAGTTATTCAGTCACGTAAGCTCAGAAATACAAAAACCACAATCTGTGTGTTTCCTTTTCTTATCTCATCATACCTGAGAGATTGGCTTTAACGAACGATCGAGCTGGAGCGAATTGAAACGTAAGGAAAAGAGAGTAACAAGGATGAAATGTGCAAACAGAGAAGAATGGGAGTAAACTCTTCCATTGGTAACGGATTTTCATTCTAAATGCTTTCCGTATCAGACTGAAAACAAAAAACCATTGGGCAGTGGGGAGTTAGGCAACCGTGTGATACGCGATCATGACGAAGAGGAATCACAGAGCCAATACGAGTGTTACAAGTGCTTTAATGATATAACGTACACGGTGGACTGATTCCATGTAAGAGTCATATAAAGCAGGATCTTAAACATCTCAAATGGCTCCAGAAAAGCTATTGCACTTGTAGTGTTTACATTCATACCACATGATCTACAGTTTTTTTATGGCCAGTCTCTTCGGTATTGCATAGATCTAGAGTGAAGGACAGTAAAATTTACCAGTCACACAGCAGAAACAACACGAATATTTTAAGGCGATATCTAAGAACGGAGAGCAGTTGATCAGGAATTTCTGGATCGATTTATCTACAGAAGGTTACTCCTACTACACTCCTGGAAATTGAAATAAGAACACATTGACGCCGGTGTGTAAGACCCACCATACTTTCTCCGGACACTACGAGAGGGCTGTACAAGCAATGATCAAACGCACGGCACAGCTCACACACCAGGAACAGCAGTGTTGGGCGTCGTAGGGCGCTAGCTGCGCAGCGATTGGGCACCGCCGCAGTCAGTGTCAGCCAGTTTGCCGTGGCATACGGAGCTCCATCTCAGTCTTTAACACTGGTAGCATGCCGCGACAGCGTGTACGTGAACTGTATGTGCAGTTGACGGACTTTGAGCGTGGGCGTATAGTGGGCATGCGGGAGGCCGGGTGGACGTACCGCCAAATTGCTCAACATGTGGGGCGCGAGATCTCCACAGTACATCGATGTTGTCGCCAGTAGTCGGCGGAAGGTGCACGTGCCCGTCGACCTGGGTCCGGACAGCAGCGACGCACGGACTCACGCCAAGACCGTCGCATCCTACGCAGTGCCGTAGGGGACCGCACCGCCACTTCCCGGCAAATTAGTGGCACTGTTGCTCCTGGGGTATCAGAGAGGACCATTCACAACCGTCTCCATGAAGCTGGGCTACGGTCCCGCGCACCGTTAGGTCGTCTTCCGTTCACGCCCCAACATCGTGCAGCCCGCTTCCAGTGGTGTCGCGACAGGCGTGTATGGAGGGACGAATGGAGACGTGTCGTCTTCAGTGATGAGAGTCGCTTCTGCCTTGGTGCCAATGATGGTCGTATGCGTGTTTGGCGCCGTGCAGGCGAGCGCCACAATCAGGACTGCATACGACCGAGGCACACAGGGCCAACACCCGGCATCATGGTGTGGGGAGCGATCTCCTACACTGGCCGTACACCTCTGGTGATCGTCGAGGGGACACTGAAAAGTGCACGGTACATTCAAACCGTCATCGAACCCATCGTTCTACCATTCCTAGACCGGCAAGGGAACATGCTGTTCCAACAGGACAATGCACGTCCACATGTATCCCGTGCCACCCAACGTGCTCTAGAAGGTGTAAGTCAACTACCCTGGCCAGCGAGATCTCCGGATCTGTCGCCCATTGAGCATGTTTGGGACTGGATGAAACGTCGTCTCACGCGGTCTGCACGTCCAACACGAACGCTGGTCCAGCTGAGGCGCCAGGTGGAAATGGCTTGGCATGCCGTTCCACAGGACTACATCCAGCACCTCTACGATCGTCTCCATGGCAGAATTGCAGCCTGCATTGCTGCGAAAGGAGGATATACACGGTACTAGTGCCGACATTGTGCATGCTCTGTTGCCTGTGTCTATGTGCCTATGGTTCTGTCTGTGTGATCATGTGTTGTATCTGACCCCAGGAATGTGTATATAAAGTTTCCCATTCCTGGGACAATGAATTCACGGTGTTCTTATTTCAATTTCCAGGAGTGTACATTGGAAACTAAAACACATAGACATATAACAAACATCACAACAAAAACAAAATTAAGGGATGACATAACATAATTTCCCATAGTAAACTCAAGATCTGAATGCATTTTCTTGTGGTTTTTTCGTCTAGTGCAACTAAAATAAAATTTGTTCTGACATACGTGTATCGATTAATTCAATCGCCTACGGTGCCCTTGAAAAGCTATGTACATGTTTTACTAGTATTTTTTGTGAATGTTTTATTAAAAGTTATCTATAACTGTTTTCATTTCATATGTCGGGGAAAATATAATCAATCAATTAGACATTATTCACTTATACTAAAACATATCTAAGACTCAAAAAGACCAAGTTAACACAGATGTAGATTACATTAAAAGACACAAGACTAAAAACGCCCTTAAGGTAGTTAGGTAGTTTCCAATTCTGAATAAGTATAAACAATAAAAAATGCATGTTTGTAAGCTACAGAGGCGTACTAAGTCGGGTAAAATGCTTCATCTGACATTATAAAATGTGGTAGGTGTACCAAATAACACATTGCGTGTGTGAAACACAGAAAGGATGTTGAACAGAAAGCTGATATGGTAACCTGCCTTACTGAAATTAAAAAAATTGTAAGTAAAGTATAGCAATCAAAACGATAGAGGATTGTAAACAGTTGCAGGGTGATCTGGGCAGGATATCTAGTTGGGTTGGTAAACATGCGATGAAGATAAATGCAAAGAAGTGTCGGCTTATTAGATACACAAATAAAAACAAAGGTTAATTATGAATATAAGGTGGGGAAAGAATTGCTTGCTGAAGACTTGAAATGTAAATATCTTGGCATCACATTTGATAACAAGCTTAACTGGGCACGACACATTGGACAGGTGGTAGGAAAAGGTTTCAAAATTCTGCACATGTTGGAAAGAGTGATGAGGGGATGTACGAGAGAAGTGGGAGAGTTGGGTTACAAACCTTTGGTCAGACCATTGTTCAAATATGCTAGTATAGTATGGGACCCTCATTTTACATATCAAATACAGGAGTTGGAGAGGGTGCAAAGAAGGCCTGCTAGATTTGTTTCTGGAAATTATCGCAGAATGCAATCAGTGACAGATATGATAAAGGAGCTGAAATGGGATTCATTTCAAGACAGGAGGAGGATGAGGAGGGCCATGGGAGTGTACAGGGCGTATACTAGTGATGAGGCATGGAAAGATATTGGAGTAGGTATAAAAAGTAGTGCATGGAAGGGAAAAGATGACTATGACCACAAGATGGCACTCGATTTCAGGCACAAGGGTGTGGGAAGATTCTCTTTTTTAGGTAAGGGTGTCAGGGATTGGAATGAGTTACCAAGAGAAATGATGAATAATTTACCGAAAACGTTGAAAGAATTTAAAGATAAAATTTGTAGAGTGCAAACGTAGGTGGCTGCAGGATACGGGGAAGATGGGGGTGTAGAGAAATTACCACCGGAGCCTGTGCTCCATTGCAATTAAATTAAATAAAAAAATAACAGATTTACAAAGCCTAATAATTCACCAGTAAAAAATATGAACTCGACTGTTTCAGGGAACCGAAAATGATGGAATAAATCGAAGTTGATGGCTAGAGACGGAAAAAATCAGGAGATAAAAAATATTTCTAAACAGCTAAGGAAAGGGGTCTAAAAATGAAACTAAAATATTAGAATTTGGATGTAATCGAGTGCTTTCTCCGTTCTGTAGTAGGTTAAAAAGATGGAAACGTGGAAGAATGGAAGGTGATTTGTGGAAGGGTGTAAGCACCAGTCAGGTGTAGCGCTCGTGCCGTGTCCAGCGCAGGTGCGTTGATTACGTGCCGTGACGGGGCATCGCACGTACTCCACCGTGACACCCCACCAGCTGCATCCGTACCCGCAAGGTGCTCCCACTCAGCAAGAAGGCGCCACCACGAGACAATAAAGGCAAACATTTACTGGCTACACAGTGGTGCTTGTTAGTGTCTTCGTGCTAAGGAGACGTGATTTACCATACCGTATACCTCGACGCTGTATGTGCCAGCTATATAACACGACGCAAAAAGTACCAGCTGTGAAAACGTTCTCTTTACTAACGATGGTCCTTCTCCGAAGTGTTTATGTATTTTTCTTCAATGTCACACCTTCTCCTATGGTAAGTGTTGACTCATTTCACTGTACACAATGCAGATATTTATTCTCCCACAGTACAAGTTCAGAAATTATTTATTACAGCAGCACCAAGTCTATTGACAAAATTTTAAATACATTCAACCTTTTCTCCTCTATCCCTTATAGTTGCTCGTACTAGGTCTAATCGACTTGTTTATTGATAGGAACAACATAGCTGCTACCACGTTATTAATATCTTTAGCTGAGCACATCATTCAACGTCCACATCGCGCACTGAAAGTTTATATAAACTACAATACATAGCACAAGTCAAAAGAGTCAGTCGTCATCATATTTGATACTTAGGACACTCAACAACTGGAGTCTCTGCTAATTCAGTGTATTCCATAAGATCTGTTTAGCTGTTCGCGAATACGCTTTATCTAATGTGATGTTTAGATACCTAATAGAGCTTAAAAAACTAAACTGTTTCCCTCCAAGGATTTATAATAATAATGATGATTAATAATTATTTTTGCAAGGAGTAGTTCAGTTTCCTACAGATTCAATAGGCCACAGAATGCACCTCTAACGTTGTCCCCCAATCTAATCACTTAAAAGGGCTCTCTTGTTTATTTTTCTATAAGGTTTTACGCCTCGTCGTCGTCGAGATCATTAGAGGCGAGAATGGAATGCGAAAAGGAGTCCATCAATGGCCCTTTGCGGGAAACTTCCCGACATTCACCTGGAGTGAGTCGGGAAACCATGGATAGCTGAAATCTGGATGGCCGAACGGGGATTCGAATCCTCGTCCACCCGAATGTGAGACTAGAAGGTTACCGCTCACCGAATACACTCGTTTGGGATCTTCTCTTTCAATTGGAGCGTTCAAGTGAATTTCACAAAGGTAAAAAGATGGTTAAGATTTTCTGAATATGCCAGTCGAAATTGGTGATCGAAGCTGGTGTTGGTTTCTCAGTCAGCACATTACCACTTAACCATTGGTAAGGAAGGAACTGTTCGATAACCATCACTGACTGGCGCTCAATCGGTTTTCTAACCAAATATGAAAATCAGGAAAATTACATTTAGTTTACGAGTTGTATAATAAGAAATGCTTGATGGTAATCCTGTAGTGACGACTTTCACAGGCATTGGAACTAAAAATTGTATTGTTTTCTAGTTTTTTTGGAAAGAAAACCCTTTTAGGTCAAGTCCCTTAACTAAATCAAGTGAGACAGAAGACAAGGCAAAAATCGATATGCGAGAGAATACTTTCCAGACAAGTGAAAATGAGACACACTGCCAATATAAAACGCTAAATATTTCGACAATGTAGTGGGCGAAAAGATAGACGCCAAGACTTTATCTTACGAAAGTAATATTGGAATGTTATTTATTATTGTTGTATCTTACTACTTGTCGACATTACGTGCACCTCTAACATAAAGAAAAGAGAGCGTCATATCTGGCCCAGTAATGCAAGCTCCGCCTCTTATACAGAATCTGTACCTGTCACATAAACAACCAAAAATCAAAACTTTTGCCCAGAAGTTTTCTCAAAACCCTCTGAAATGTTATTATGGACGTCTGTCAGCTGGATATGAAACTCCCTCAAGGTGGGTTTCGTTCAAAATATGTCGTTCACTTAAGAGTCTCATGATATTATTTTCTTGTTTACAGTGTTTGATATTATCTCCGAACATACAAGGTTCGATCCACCGGCTAATGTGGTTGTGAACGTTGATGTCCTGTATGTTTCTCAGCCAGCGATAAAAGCCAACGAGAGAGAGAAATCTTGACCTTGGAACATAAACTGTGGAACGACTCTGCAGTCTCGTGCGGATAATCCAGCTGGAATCCCAGTAAGAATAACAGGCAACGAGCGTCGAATTGAGGACCGCAGCTTAAACCTAAATCGAATCACACATTTTACGGTGCGCGGGTAGCTGCTGGTTATTTTGGTCGTTCCGCTACTTTCATCTAACCTGCTTTGGCTTGTCGGGACCGGTTGGAGCCTTCTCTCTTTCCTCGTCGGCCATCATATGACTTAATTCTTTCATATCAAGTGGAACACCAACTACGCATGACCAGTCCATACAACTTCTTGCACTGTGCAAGTTTTTGTGCTAATCCGTTCTGTCTGCACATTGACAGCCAGACGCTACAAACTCTAAGTGAAAGATCGCAGAATATAGAGTAGGTGGAGGAAAGTGGAGATGCTACACTCGAATTGAGGGAAAAGTGTTAAATATGTAGATCATTCACGTCTTTTTCAACATGCGTTCGGATGCTACACAAGGTGCTTGGAAACAAATATATACAAATATTTTGTATAAAACTGACAATTTTCACTGTTCATGTTTTGATTAAGATTTGAATACACAAAGACGGTGGTGCAAACGTAACACCAAATTCCAGATATTATAGAAGTAACGTGAATCTTTCCTCCGCCCAAAACAAATTTTTTTTTATACACAACAAAAAAAAAAAAATGTAAGAGGCAATACCAAAATTTAGATCTTTTCAAACCTAACTGCTGAATTTATTATTGTACTTACAACGTATACCTGAAAAATGTACATGATTTCTAGGGATATCATAACAAACTTCCCTTTTTAACTCCTCTGTGCTGATATCATATAAACAACTGTTTTTCGTAATCTAAAGGAACGAAGCTTATAAATGTAATGCACATTTATCCACTTTACGTGACTAAGAGGTGTGGCAGGTTAGTATCGAAAACTAACAAAAATGGAGTCAATAAATCCAAACTCCAGGTTATGTTACGTATCTCCATTAAAATAAAACAAATTAATAACTATTAGAAGTTTAATCAAACTTCTTAAGAGCTACAGAAGTAAAGTTCTAGCACAGAAAGAATTTAGTGGAGGTTTCATAGAACAGGAAATAAAATTTAAATAACGAAATCGATATCCATTCCATACTTCTTACAACCGGTTTAGTTAATAATTGCTTGTATCTATTCGGTTACTGAATAACTCGATAGCAACTAAACGTCATAAAACTAAGGACATGAAACTACATTATAATTTACGAAGCCTGATGGATTAGCGGTAACGCTCTGGCCTGGAATTCGGGAAGACATGGGTTCACATCCCTGTCGAGTAATCCAGAGTTCGGTTATGCATGGATTCTCTCTCTCACCAATTGCCGTGAGGGTTCCTGCGGACCGAATTCCTTCCTGTTCTCCTGATGTCCACAGGAAAGAAGCGTTATATTTTGTTGAAATGTTACATTCAATAGCTACGTCATTAGTTAAATGTTTTCTGGAAAATAAACAATGAAATTCTTAAGAATTTTTACAAATCATCTATAGCCCTTTTAGCTCCTCATTGAATTTTTTTAAAAATCAATTTTATTTCACTTTGCTTTGGTAATTCAAGTAATTGGATTCCTCTTTTCACAGTGAAGCACTTAAATTGCCTGCAGTATGAAACTGAAAAACAAATTTTTCCGAAGATAATTTGATTGATCAGCAAAAATCGAAGTTTTGCACTGTGCTTATTCAAGTAGGATTCATTTGTATGACTGAACTATTTTCTACAATATTCCTTTCCTTCAATTGCGCCTAAATGTATAGAATCAACAATTAAAAAAAAAAAAAAAAAAATCTTCTGAAAAACCCACAATTAAATGTGTCAATTTAATAATAACCGGAAAATAGATCCACTGCATTAAATTTTCGAAAACTTCCGATCTGTAAGAGGAAAAATACAAGGATATCATTGCTGAAAGGCACTCGTAACTGGAAGCCTTGTTTATGAATCTCTCTCGATTCGATAAATTATACCTTACCTATAACTTCCAGAAACTATTCCGACCGTAATGATCCCGATGCCAGTGATCTGTGAAATTCTAATATAAACAAATAAAGGCAGTAATTATTCCAGTGCATTTAGTTTTTTCTGTATGCCATGGGAAACGGAACCCACTTTTCGCTATCCTTACGTCTGCCAAAGGCCTGCCACACTTAAATGGAATAAGCTGCAGTCTAAATTTTTAAGTGTTATATTCTTTGCTGACCCAAAACCGAGTATCGTATTTAAAATTACGTTCTTGGGCGTTTTCATGTAAATATAAATATATATAAATTTGTTTGTGAGGTATACATTAGAAATAAAGGCTTCAGTGCCCATCACAGTTGTCGATTTTAGACCATATTAATAACTTTTCTCTTGGCTATGTCCCACAGTTGTGAAACAAATGTTTTAAATTAAACACCGTCTATTAACAACTGTCGTTAAGAGACGGTGTTTAATTTAAAACATTTAGACCAATTTTGCTTCCGAGTTTATTTCAGAAACAGTATTACCTTGAAATATGTTCCCAATACTTATGATATACAATAATTAAACGACAAATAACAAGAATACTTAAATCAAATATGCATAATTTTCAAGTATCGAGGAAACAATAAAACAATTTTTTGTGGTAGGTATTTCAGCCATGTATTAATACTATTTTGTTGAAAAGTGTATATGCTGAGAGTTAATTGCATATTAATATAACAAATTTAATTTCAAAGGAATGATTGCACTAGCGTTCGAGTGACAACGTGCCGCGGCCACTGCCTAATGTGAAAACGGCCGGCCTCGGTAGCGTAGGGGCTAGATTGCTAGCTCCACGTGCCGAAGGTCGCCGGTTCGAATCCGGCCGCGGGCATGGATGTTTAAGTGTTGTGTGTCTGTGTGAATGTCCTGTCCGTCCTGTGGCGTTGGTACATAGGAAAAATACAATATATATAGTGGATGACGACATATACATTGAAAGATATAATAATTACATTGAGCTGGCTGTATGGCCTCCGTTGCCAAATGTCAAAAAAAAAAAAAAAAATGTGAAAACGTACCAATCATTTTGTTTGTACCGAGCTACTACCTTCTAACCTGCCACGTACAAGTCCACAATGTTTGCTCGGTGGTTGTCACCCCGTTAGAATCTCGTAGGGCCACCTTTTGTGGCTCCAACAGCAGCTAACAATCCGACATGCTATCTACGAATGTTTGCAACTATTCCATGAGTTGAGCAATGGAGTTGATCAGCTCCTGACGAATCGACACCTGGATGTCGAATTCGACCTCAAAGATGTTCTATAATATTGAGATCGGAGCCCTGGGTGGGCCAGTCCAATCGGCGAACATTGTGTATAGTAGCTTTCAAACATGGCAACTGGCCATCCTGGAAGTAAAATAGAGCCATTCCTTAAAAACGGCACAATGTTGAGGGCACTTCATTGTTTACCTCTGTGTTCATGTTAGCATGGACAAAACAACAGCGGTTCTATGACGAAAGCTGTGAAACAGTACCACCGCATTACTCCACCACCAGCGCATTTCTTAGTTGCCACTCGGACAGAAGCCGTTCTGCGAGTAGATGCCACACCGATATACATACATCGGACCGGAATGATGAAAGACCTCGACACACCGCTCCACAGAATGGATTTTACTGCTCCAGTGTCCAGTTATGACGGTTCCCATGCCACCAGAACCACCAAGCCTTATTTATCTTGTCGTGAATTGGCGCTTATGTGCAGCTACTATTCCAAAATATTCATGTCGGTGTGCCCCTGTACTCATTGCTTCAGTGAAAACTGATATTCCTGCTGCGGTATCAAATTTCCTGTTAGATGGTAGCCTGGATTGTACCCTATGTTCGACAATTTTACTCCTCATATTTCTGCGTTTTCTGTCGGTCAAAGTTGGAGGTCGCCCAGAACGTACACCATTGACACAACCCACAGCAATATTCTATTTACGAAGGACAAATGCGACCGTTGATTTGTTCCTGTAAACTTTCACTGCAATCGCCTGATTAGAGAGTACATTGAAATTGCAGACCACAAAAATGTTCTTATCGAAGTCAGATATCTTCGAACAGCGTGCCATCTCTTGTCAACTGGTTTTAAACCGGCCATACAAGTGAACTGACGCATTGCATTACCTGTCTTCACAGGTGTTGAATTATTTTTTGGTAGATAGTGTATATCAGAGTTATTAGAGTACGGAAACGAAATTGCGCTGGATTCACAATTGTAGGGTTACTTGTTATTAACCGCAACGAAAGGAGAGTCTTGTATCGATTTTAATTATTTTGTATGTACGAGAACGATGCTGTGAAGGGAAACTTTTCTCCTGAGGTGTTGGGCAACGTAGGGACTCTTACTGGCAGGGAAGAGCAAGCAACACTTCCCTGGAGGCGGGACAGCTCAGCAATCTTCAGCACGATACACTTGAGGTTCGCCTTTTTTGGTCGGATTCCTGCGGTGGAAGTGTTTACCGACGATCGCCTGCGGACGAGGCACTTGCTGTTCGACCAGTGGGCAAGGCGGGCGGCACGCAAGTGGCGCTCCAAGAACGTCTACGAGGCACGCTTAGGACAGAGTGCGATCATGGGCATGTGCATGTGCATATCCTGAGACACCTACTGGGTTTCATTTATACATACTTCGAATCCCTCAACAAAACTGGCAATGAGGCACACTTTGAAGTGATTCTGAGCCTCCCGAGCTAGTAAGACATCATGCAACTTTTGAACAGCTTGGACGTTACGTAAGTGCTATGATTATTTTTTTGTTATTGAATACACCTTAGGTGCCAATGTGTGATATATCAACGAAATGATTTTTATTTAGGAATGATCAAAAGTGCAGACGGGCAATAACTGCTTTGATGTCAGACATACACTGAAGTGCCAAAACTCATGATATAAGTAACTACAAATATAAAGAAAGCGGTAGCACCGCGGAATAAACGTATCAATGTGCCGTTGTCTGTGGGGGCTTCCATTTGTCCTCTTGTGTGTCGTTGTGAAACATTTTGTGATTTGATTTTGGCCGCACGACATAATTTAACAGGCTTTGAATTCGGAGTGGTAGTTGATGCTAGACCCACGAGGAATTTCATTTCGGAAATTGGTCGCGAATTTAACATTCTTCGATCCACGGGGTCAAGAGCGTGACATGAATGTTTAATGTCTGGCATTACCTCCCACTTGACAATGCAGTGGGCAGCCATGCCATCTTATAACAGAAACCGGCGACGTTTACGTCCAACTGTCAGTGTTGACAGACATGTAACTCTGCACTCAATGTGGGACGTACGACAGTACGCTCTCGCTGTAGAGGAACCATAACTGAGCATTTATTCAGGGGACTTCTGACGATTGTTTGAGTCAATACCACGTCAGGTCGCTTCAATTCGCTAGGAAAAAGGGGGTCCCACACGATATTAGGAGGTATCCATAACTTATGGCACTCTAGTGTATTATATCTCTTCTATTTGCGAAACTAGCATTGTTTCCAAGTAATAAACAATTAGCGGTCGATAATATATGAGATTTCGTTTGGAGAGTAACGTGAAAAATGGGCGTATGATTAGAAGACGAGTTAGTGAATCTCAGAAATTACGTTGGAGCTTCATGTCTGCCAAAGAAGAGACTTCATAAATCTGTGTGCATTAACTAACACCTTAGCAAGGTATATCCTACACATTACACTCAATATTGTTAATTTAAAAACAGTATATTCGTATTCCTTATTCGGGTTGCCTTGTTATTAAGCGAAACAAATACCACGTTGTCCGGTCTAAAAAGCATCCGTATGTTAGCATATGTTCGGATTACATTTTTATTTTATTTCAACATTTCCACAAGAACATTCAGCTGGTGAAATGCACATACGATTGAACTGATAATATTACGAAAAAGGAAAAACTATCAATCCAGCTTTTCAACGTTAATTATAGGTTCAAATGTCCAAGATTAATCAGCTGTAAAGCATCAATGAAAAATAAAATAGAGATGAAAGGTATACTTGATGTCTCCAATTTAACTCTTCCAGTCATAGGAAATGTATGCGTGAGTTCAACAATGATTGCTCAGTTATCACCTTAGGAGTACAATCGAAGAGCTAGCGTTGTGTCACCCCATCAACGTATAGTCAACAGAGATCTGTAAAAGGGATAGCTCAATTTAAAAAAAAAATCGTTGCCACTCATTGTCACAGCAGAAAGTTACTCTGAAAGCGCTGAACAGAAAAGAACCTGCCACATTTAAATTCGTCATAGATATTTAGAAAATATTCCGCGTTACATTCACTGAACGATCACCATCGTCACAATTGATTTCCTCCAGAATGTCTGTTGCGAATGCTTTCTTCCACGATAAGGACTTGAACCAGCTAGCTCTATCAGGCTTCAGACGACATCACTGCGATCCAACTACATGAGCCAATAGGGTTGGTCATATGATTAACAGATGGTTTAAAATTTATTATAATCTCATTTTGCTTTTTTGGCCTTGTGTGTTCTTTTAAAATCATTACTGAATTAAATATTTTCTTTTTGTAACTTGACTAATAGGCAGCTTATTAAAGTGGACTGTAAGAAAGATGAATACGTACATCATGACGTACTATGTACATGTACGACAGTGCCAATTGCAAAACATGTTCCCAATCCTCCGCTCAGTATACAAATGCTGTTAGTATCGGAACAGTAAACGGAGCGTAGTGGGTGAACGGTTAACGTTCTGGCCTCGCATTCGGGAGGACGCGGGATCGAATCCCCGTCCGGGAATCCAGATTTGGGTTTTCCATGGTTTCCCCAAATGTCGGGATGCCTCCTTCCAAAATTCCATGGCCGAATTCCTTCCTGTTCCTTGTCCCAAGTCCCATATCACCTCTAATGCCCTTAGCCGTCGACGAGGCGTAAAGCAATTAGTAAAAAAAAATCGAACCTATTTGGCATTACGTGGTGTGTCTAAAACGTTCGGTGAATGCTGTCAGACAACAAACCAAACAAAAGATACAAACAAAATTTCTTTATTGCCCTTCAAAATAGTAGCCACCCGCTGCAACACACTTTTGACAACGTTCATACAGCTTCTGGAAACTATCAGCAAAGGCCTCCTGCAGAACGGCTGTCACACGATATTTGATGGCATTCACGTCCGCAAAAAGTTCACCTTTCATGGCCGCCTTCAAGTGGGAAAATAGGAACAAGCCCGCAGGAGCCAGATCAGGGGAGTACGGAGAGTGTTCAAGAACAGGTACTATCTTCTGAGCCAGGAATAGGCGCACACGGATCGGGCAGTGTGCAGGGGCATTGTCATGGAGCAGCATCCATTTTCCAGTCCTGCACGAACATTCCATGTGTTTCCGTTGCAGTCTTCCCTAATTTGTAGCAGAACTTGATGTTTGCACGTTGCTCCATTGCGCTGTGCGACTTCCTCTCACACTGCCTACGTTCAACTGGTCGCAGTCTGTTCACACTGCCAGTCACATGCAGTGGCATGCTGTGTATCGATTCTCCTCAAGTCTCTGGAGACCCATGCGCATGCACGCACACATGCGCCACGTTGCCGTTCAGATATGACACCATTCACCGAACTTTTTAGACACACCACGTATATCAATATATCCGTAGCATAATAATGCATTTTGCTAATAGCACAGTACTTAATATATAATGTTTATTACACGAATGATTATTTGGTTAGGTTCAATATTATTATGAGTTTCATTGCGCTGTAGAGAGTGGCTACCGGAATAATAATCGCAAAAACCGCATTGTATGGGATTCACAATGCTTTCTCTAAATACAAAATTTGTCCTCCAGTTTTAGTTTTAGTATAGCACCAAGAAAACTACTATTCGATACATTGCTGTGGGGAAGTAAAGTATGCAGTAAGTGTTAAATATTTCAGTGACACTACAGAGTTTAGGGACAATTTTTTAGTCTGAACTATCCAGCAGAAAGTAACACGATTATGTAAGTGCAGACGAAAATAGATTCATTCGCCGTGACATTCTCTTTAACGAAGAGTTTAAATCGAGAGCTATTTAAAACGATTTCCGCGGTGGAAGCGTTGCACGAAGAAATGAGATAATTACAATGCTGCAGACATGTTTGGGAGCTATGTGGGTTAAAGCTGTTTCGGTGCTATAGATCAACCAGAGAACCTGCTTCGCTCAATCTTCATGCTTTTACCGCCTCCTTACTTCAAACTAACGTTCATCTCAAAATCACGTTTTCTGTGGCTACCTGCGCAGATGTATTCCGTTTCTAAACTTGTTACTGTCCATTAAAAGCACGTATGCGTTAAGGAGGAGGTTACGATGCTAGGCTAACCATAATCGTTTACATACAGATTTATGTTGTACACTTCAGATTGGGCTATTATCACGTAAACATATTTTTCTGTAAGTTTCATGCATATAATTTAATGTATATTCCATGGTGAGCAGTAACTTTTATCTCTGATCTCGGCGAGTGACTGAACGCAGGTTCCAGTCTTGGTCTATTAATATTGGGCTTCTTTCATCCTTGGTTTTCTGAAATCACTCCAGGGCACCGATAAGATTTGTTCATAACTTTAACATATTTTTTTTATCCAATATTCGTTAAACATGTGGCCTTGGATAGAGCATGAAGTAAATTGACCTGAACTTCAGTGGTAAACGTTTCTTCCGATTCCAGTTTGTCCTGCCACATTGCAAAAACCTTCAAATCAACATTGATGTGAGTAGTATGTCTTGATAGATTAATGCGAGCCAATTTCGAAGGTTAACAGCACATCCCGGAGGAATTAATTTCACGCCTGTAGGAGACATTTTAAATAGAGCACGGCTGGGGAAATCACATTCACGCACATCCTAAGAGGCAATGTGTACGAACATAGTCCTACATAGTTTTTTTTTTTTTCAACATTAACAGACGCAAAATATTGAGTACGGTGTAGATTTTATTGTTCCTATCTGATTAAATTATCAGACTGACCTTCAAGGTCATTTATAAAGTCCTGTCCCATAACTGCAAAACCATTCAGCTAATACTTTGTAAATTCAGTTATTACTTAACGACCGAGCGTGCTGGTGTAACGGTTAGCGTTCTGGCCTCGCATTCGGGAGGACGGCGGTTCGAATCCCCGTCCGGGCATCCAGATTTGGGTTTTCCATGGTTTCCCCAAATCACTCCAAATGAATGCCGGGATGCTTCCTTCAAACGGCCAATGGCTGAATTCCTTCCCATTCCTTGCCCCTATCCTTTCCCGTCTCTAAAGACCTCGCTGTAAGAGACGTTAAGCAGTTAAAAAAATAAAATTAAAAAATATATTACTTAACGATTCTCGTCCTAACCCAATGCGCAGTATCCCTCACATTGGGAAGACACTGCTTGTTGCTGTCAGCTAATCGTTTGAAAAAAACAACAAAAAATATTACCCTATCTTTGAATGCATCTTCGTCGAAGAATGGAGATAGGAAGCTACCAATTATCGTATGGCTGTCTCCTCTCAGTTTGGAGGTTAAAGTCCACCCCTGCAGTCTGTAATTCCAGTCATTGCAACTAGCGGTATGTACTTATTACATACGTAAAAAGTGTAGGAACAGCTCGGCCTTGTGCATGTTTACGGTCATAACCCACGATCCTCATCTACACCCAGACCCAGTTAAACGTAATGACCGGGAAATGTGTTCACGGTTATTAGGATTCCGTATCCTGTTAGTGCGTGTCGGATTCATGGTCCACGGATTAGTGTTTCTACAACCATCGTGCCAGAAGTACATGTCACAGTATCATACTTGCTACTCGAGGGCCAAATGCAAATTACTGCGTGTATAATCGCAAAATGACACCAGTTTTTCAGTTTGTGTACCTACACGTGTCAGTTGAATAGGGATTTAAACATTTTGGACAAGAAATATCTTACACAGCATCGTAATCTGTGGTTAACGCGGTAGAAAAGCGATCATTATATTAGTCAAATCAAATAATTTTGCCGTTTGGCCATTTAACATGTCCTCATTTCTGATGCCTTTATGTAGCCTATTTAGTATGATACAAATACGATTTTCCAAGGATGACGATTTATTAATTCAATATTACAAATTGTTTTAGTAGTTTCCAGCACATTCTGCTCGCAAAGTATCCCTGAATAATCCCTAAAAGGTGCTTCTGAATATATGACATCTTAGTAGCTAAACATATTCATCAGAGAATGCATAATCCACAACAAAGAATAAAACATTTAGGCCTTATTTTAATCACCACATAAAACATCAAACATCAAATTGTGATTTTTAGACGGTAGAAAAAAATACTCCTATAAATTTCGTTACTATAACCTCCTTTCAAATAATTACCCTAACACTTATTATTCAAGTTTAAAAAAAAAAATAGAAGCAGATTCATAATTATTGTGGTCTCGCGAGATTGTTTTTGCTAATGTACGATATTATGATCTGAATAACAAGTGAGATAGTATCGTATCAGTGTATCACAGATTTTAGTTAAAATATATTTATTTTAGTATTTAATACGTAAATAAAAAATAATTGCTACAGGAATCTACAGTTTATTTTCATTGTTCATAAACTGTTAATTACTTTCAAAGTAATGTAAAAATCATCAAATTGAAATGAAGTGGGGTAGCGACGGATGGAGTAAAAAAACACGATATTTCGACAGCTAGCACCGCCTTATACCTCAGGTTGTGACAATACCAATCATTCCATTTTCTCTAATTAAATTATATGTGTATAAAAGACTTTACTGATGATGTAATTTTATTTGTTGTATCGTACAATTCCACAGTCTGCAGTGCCGGGTATATGGGGGAAGCCGGGAGAAAACGGAGGCACTTGCCACGGGCGGCATGTCGAGGGAGGCGGCAAAATCGTTTTTTAGATTTTTTTTTTTTTTTTTTTTTTTTTTTTAGATTTTTTTTTTGATTTGGTTGTTGAGTGAGTGCAAGCAGAAAGAGTTGTGCTCTGATTGTGTAACGAATGCATGTGTAGACTGAAGCTCTGCATTGTGGAGATGTTAGCAATATGCGTTAGAAATTAAGTCAAGAAGTAAAGTTAGTTGACGCAAGTGAGGTATTATTTTTTTTAATGAACGCAGTTTACAGAAAAAAAATCCAGTGTTTCCGAACAGTGTTTATAATTCTTTCGCCAAAATAATTCCATTCATTTTTGGATGCTGCAGTACTTAACTGTGTTCTATCTACGAGATTACTTGAGTGGCAGCTACTGTAATATGCGTTCCAGATGAAATGGGCCATTTTATTCGTAACACACTGTTGTTTCCTATGGAGCTGATATACAAGTTGATTCTTCGTGGGCTGACATTATCACTTAAGTAAGCTCATTGACCACTCTTAAAGGAATGCTCAAAAGGTGTAATGGTGTGCTGATAGACAGCTGATGAATCAGCTCAAGTGCCGTACCCCACACAATACAGACCAGTCATAAGCCGGAGAAGTATTTTAAGTTTTATATATTTATAGTTTCATTTAAAATTATTACCATGCAATTTGAAGTAGTGTTAAGAATATTTTAATTATTTTTAAAGGTCGCCTATAGATCTGGACGTCTTTTACAGTTTCGGATCATGTAGCGACATGTGGGTAAGGTTCTGGAACTTTTGGTTCTTTATAAAAATAAATAAAATATTTCTTCTCGAGCACCCAGCGATATATATTTATAAGAGGTAGCCCGCACGAACTTCATCTTTACTTCATTTCAGAGACAAGTTCAGTGTATTAATTTGGTTGAATTTTCCTATAGTAAATGTGGGGTACAAAGTGCACCTCGAGCTTTTATCAGTTAGAAAGATACCTGTGCCTCACAGTGCGGGAGAATTAAATACACTAGTGGGAGTATAAACTTTTGGTCACCAACGAACTAATTAGCACTTCGTCTGCATCCAACTGTTGCTCGGAATAAATTTGGATTCGAAGTAAAGAAACCAGGTTAAGATTAGTCTTTTAACCCTGTCGGCACAAAATTTAATTTCTTCAATTTCAGTTCAGGTAGATAACTTCACTATGTTCTGCCCCACAGGATTCTTTTTTTTTTATTTTTTTTTTTTTTTTATTTTTATTTTTTTTTTTATATTTTTTTTTTTTTTTTTAACAGAATCAGTAGAAATCACACAATTATATCTCTTCAAAGTATCTACACCAAAGTTTCTCGAACGTATACCATTTTCATAATATCTTAGACACAACGTATACTGGAATGGTTATTTGCGATATGAGTTTCTAGACTGGATGCGTAATTATATTGCAGCTGGTTCGCTTCTTCAGTTTCCTGTCACAGTTCAATGATATTCTATCCACAGAATACCATCCCATATAGTTTGGGTCATTATGAAATTACGTTGAATTGGTGGAAAGTATTAATTTGTGTGTGGTAAAACGTCTCAGTTATCCATATGTTTGGAACAAACAAAAAGTACGACAGAAGAAACATTACTAAACTTACTACGTGGGTCGCAGCGTCCAGTTTCTGAGGATGTTAGTTACGATTGTTACCCAACTACCCAGACATCCAAAATAAACCTAACTATTCCGAATGACTCCAGGACCGATTGCTAACCTAACTTGGCATCTGCTCTCTTCAGGGCTCAACGGCCCTCAACCAACCGAAAAGCATCGGTGAAGGCAAAGTGGAATCCAGATTCCAGGAAATAATTTTTTTGGATAAAAAAATTGAAACGTGAATGTAACGGAGTTCGTAAGAGCCAACTAAAGATCTGGATGTCAACATGTTCTTGGACCATAAAAATCATCGGCTTATCACGATCTAATCTTAAACGTGCGAAATGTTCAAAATCTGCGAAAACGTGTTACGTGTTCAGAGGTAACATAAAATTCAATGAATAAAATCAGGGCTGGCAGATAACCAGAAGAATTTGTAGTGAGTGGAGGAGGTAACAGTTTTAGACTGACTTGGGCAGGTCTTGGCACTGCCTTAATAATGCAAAGAGATTGCTGGAGTGACTCATGACGGAGATATCCAATTAGTGGGGTAAGGCTGACGATATATCTTGTAACGAGTGTCCTTCGCACCCAAGGTGACCGTTCTGAGAGCACATGCCATGTTGCTACCCGTATGTGACCGCTCATTAGCAGGCAGGAATACTGCAGAGCCCCGCTGGCCGACAGCCAATACGAGCCTCATAGAGAGCACCGCCTCATAAACAAAACGTTATTACCACCTTCAGGCCTCTCAAGCGAGTTGCTCACGAACAAATTAGGAGTGTCTTAAAAGACTTCCGTGCAAAGCTTATCTAACGAGGCGGTGTCACACCGCGAAATCTTTGTCGAGCGCGACAACAAATGAAACATTGAAATAATTACAAGTGCTATCCGTCAATCGAGAAACTGAGGTGTGAATTAATAATGTTTTTCAGTTGTATAGCATTGAAAACGATTTTATATTACAATCATTATAAGATCCTAACAGACTTTGCTTATCGCACACCCAGAATATACCCGGCATGCAATTTATTAAAGACCATTTCCAACAAGAAGTTTACTGTGAACTATCCAATCAAGGTAGAATTTTGAGTGGCTGTAATATCACTTCTGGATTGTAAATAGCAAACTGTAAAATTGTTCGAATCCTGTACATGGTCGTAATTGGCTGCTTGTGTTGCAGGAACAAACTTAAATAAAGTTATTTTTCCTTGCAAAGTCACTGTCTTAGCTTTCAGATATACTGCCGGTATGTTTTTAAAGGATTTATGCCCCGTCAAGGTCAGGGTCATTAGAGTTTTGAAAGAACTGTGGGGAGGAACTTGAAGGAATTCGGCCATGGTCTTTATGAAGGAGATATCCCGGCATTCCACTTGAGTTATTTCGGGAAACTTAGGAAAACCGAAATCAGGATTGCTGGACTTGTTATCAAACTCTGATATTCAGGAATGACCGCTGTTATAGGCTATTACGTGTTGGACGAATAATTTTCTTAATTATTGGTAGCCTGTCGACTGTGAAGGCCTTGAGTAAGCTATCCTACGATGGGCATTTACAGTACACAATCTTTTGGTCATATAGCCAGTAGTTGATAGTTACTTATTTGCTGAAATTTAAATGCAGGTATTTGACTCTACTCTCCACACGCCAATTTCGTAGCTTCAATTGAATTTTAAATACAGCTACGGTGGCTACTTGCTGGTTCTTCTTTCTTGTGATCACGTTGAAGCCTCTTATACCAGTCAGGTGAAGGCATTATTCGCCAATATAGCTCTATGATTCAGTTACGCTGCTGCACCGAGCGTAGTTAGTGAGCGTTTAACGTTCTGGCCTCACATTCGGAAGGACGGCGGTTCGAATCCCCGTCCGAGCATCCACATTTGGGTTTTCCATGGTTTCCCCAAATGACTCCAGGCGAATGCCGGGATACTTCCTACAAAAGGCCATGGCCGAAATCCTTCCAGTTCCTTGTCCCCAGTCCTTTCCCGCATCTAATGACCTCGACGTCGACGAGGTGTAAAGCCATGAGTAAAAAAAAAATAGTTGCGCTGCACTGTCCTGTAATGAGTCTCATTCTATGCGTTTTGTGCATTTTCCATTAATATAATGTATACATCATACTATAAATAAATAATAATACAAATGAGGGATTTCTTTACTGATAAAATTACGTAAACTTCAGTGATTGGCTGAAATGATGAGTGTTATTTTCTTCCCCTATAAAAGAACACGAAATTTTCTAATCTCTGATGGCACAGCTGTTTGTAGTCTGCGTCGAGTTTGGTAGCAATTAAGAGTCTGGCCTCATGTACAATAACTGCTGCCATCAGAAAGATAAGACAAATATTATAAAACTTAATCTAGAATGTGAGGATTAAAGACGGGAGAGTATTGGGCGCAAGGAACGGGAGGGAATTCTGTCTTGGTCTCTTTTTCTAGAAGGAACTATCCCGTCACTCACCTGATGTGATTTCGCAAAACTATGGAAAACTAAAACCTACATGGGCGGACAGGAATTCGAACCTGCGTTCTTCCGAAAGCGAGGGTGGAATGACCCAATACACTTGGCCTTTCTTAAAAATCTTATATATATATATACGAGGCGCGTCCAGAAAGTAAGTTCCGTTTCAATTTATTTCCACTGCAGCGCTGTGATTGCAGTTCCGCACATGCGCTGTAGACGATGTGTATCAAGGGGAAGAATGTGCGCCATTTGGAGATGGCTGTCAGTTACGTACGCTTTGTTGTGCTTGTTTGAAATGTCGGCGTTGATTGAAAATCCCGCCGCCTGTGAAATCAGGTCTGTGATTCGGTTTCTGAATGCGAGGAAAGTGAAATTTATCGGCAAATTTGCGATGTTTACGGTCTAAATGCGATGAGTGATTCGATGGTGAGAAGATGGGTCCGACAGTTCAATGGCGGGCGTAGTGATGAAGAAAGAAGTGGGCGTCCACCTTTGGTTACAGAAGACTTTCATCTGTTCTTACATCTCAAGTCTTTCCTTGGCGGTCATCACTTCACCAATGACGACGAGCTGAAAGAAACTATTTCCAGCTGGTTGAAGACACAGGCGGCAGATTTCTATGAAGAAGGTATACAAAACTTGGTGCCACGCTATGACAAATGCCTGCAAAATTTCGGCAGTTATGTGGAAACGTAGTTTAAGAGTTGTAGAATTTTGTGCAATAAAAATTTCCTCTGTATCTGTGTACAATTTCATTTTATTACCAAACGGAACTTACTTTCTGAACGCGCCTCGTATATAAAATAGACATGTGTTTTCCTATATTTCACTTCTCAGTCACCACAACCTAGCACAGATCACTGGTGTTTGTGTGTGGAAGTAGCATGGAGTTTCCTGTCGTGCACAACGTTGGCCGAATGTCAATAGCTGTGGGGATGTGGGAGATATGATTGTTAAAGGTTTCGAATTTCTACCAAAGACCATTGGTGTTTGTATGTGGCAGTGTTATCGTATCTCCTATCGTGTACTAAGGTGGTTAGGTGTCGGTAGCTATGGGGGTGTGGGAGAAATGGTGGTTGAAAGTGGTTGACCTGCAGCACTTTCATATTTCTACCAAAAACGTATGTGTCATGGTGTATAACTTTTCAGCCAAAACTATCTAGCGCAGATCATTGGTGTTTGTGTGTGGTAGTAGTACAGAGTCACCCGTCGATCACAACGTTGGCTGAATTTCTGTAACTGTGAGAGTGTGGCAGATATGGTGGTTGAAATTGGTCGATCATGAATATTTTCGTATTTCGACCAAAGACATGTGTGTCAGTCTATTTTACTTTGCTGCCTGAACTACATAGCGCAGATGACTGGCGTTTGTGTGTGGTAATAGCATCGAGTCTCGCATCGTGTACTATGGTGGTTAGATGTCGGTAGCTGTCAATCCAAATTCTTTACAAAAACGAACGAAGTCGTGGGTACCATCTACTAATAATAATAATTATAGTAAAAAATGTAGTGACTAGGCGGTCGTGAATGTTGTTTACAGTGTTGGTATTCGAGTCACACGTGTTTGCCCCCTGCTGGTAGCAATTAGCGTGCGATGTCGCTGCATATTCACTCAGGTGCCGTGGCACGTCGTTACTCCTGATTTCTCTCGCCAGTGTTTTACTCATTGTAAGTAGCTCCCATTTCGTCAAATTTGCGAGCCTCTCACACGCTCAGCCGGTATGCGGACACGCTCACATCAATTTGGTCTACACGTGATGTAAGCGCTGACGTTCGGTTAAATTACTGCGCTCGTTCGACTGTTCAGTCGCACGTAATGTATTTATTTTGAGAGCCGGAACATTAATATGGAATATGAAACTCAAGTGCTTGAACGAGAATAGTGTATGATCATTGAGCAGTTACTGCTCTCGTGAGGACATGGCTTCGACAACCAGACAGGCCCGATTTTCTGTTGTTCGAGAATCTTTAAATCTTCTCTAGGTAAATTCCTGGATGAATCCTTCAAAACGCTATGACTCATTCCTGCCCATTCTTTGTTCCCAATGCTCTACCGATTCTAAAGAAAACGAGGTATACGAACAATAAAGATCTAGAATAAATCTTTATTATATATGTAAGACTGATTGGTGTTGATATATTCTTCTCGGGAAACGAACCGAGTAAAAATGTTTAAAAACAATATTTAGATGACTGTCCGTCGTTATCTTTAGGTGAACAAGCAGTAAAAGCTGAAGTTTAAATCTTGCCGAGAGCGCGTTGGTGATAGTCTAGTAACGAAATATGTGTAAAAGGTAGAAAGTTGTTGACTCGATTGGTTGAGAAAAAAAAATTGGAACAAAAAATTTTTCCATAATTGATCGTCCTGCTAACAGCATACTGTGAACTAACAGCAAGAAATGTATTACTTCCTCTAGAAGGTGATATCCGTAAAATTCCTCCAAAAAACGCACGGTCGCATAGTATTCGCGAAATCCCTAATTGGTTCTGGCCTCCTACATCCTAACACTAAATTTTTGTCAGTGCTCTACAGCTCGTCCATATTTCTGTTTAAATGCGATTTTGTGAAGTTCGAAGAAAATTAACTTGCCTGCCTTTAAAAGTAAGTTAATACCTGTTCGTTAGTGGTTGCTAAAGTTGTGAAAAGCCTTTTGTTTGATAGGAAACAGAGAACTTTTATTGTCAGTCAAGACAAGTAAAGTTAAAAAAAAAAAAAAAAAAAAAAAAAAAAAAAAAAAAAAAAAAAAAAAAAACAGCAAATGCAAATATGCACAACACTCGCATTATGAAAGGATCTTATTTTTTATTTTATTCAATTTTATGGTCTGGTTCTTGTTTTAGTTTAAATCCCGCCCGTAGTCTGAAATATTGTAGCTTACCAGATTTCCTTGAGCAGCTTCTCGTGGAGATTCTTTCTATAGTCGCAACCCCCTGGTGTGGTTAGATTTGTTAAATGCTTGCATAGACTTCGGCGATTGTTGTCTGTGTTTTCTTGCCTCTCTATGTGGAGCATGATGGATTTATTATAACCAGCCGTTTCAGCTACCTCATTGTGGCTTTGATAGCTAAAGCGTCAAAGCATTATTAAATATTCGTAAATGCAATAATAATTCCGTTGTGGTCGAATTACCCGGTGACAGGATTTCTATTGGCTGCTCATTCCACCTCTGTCGTTGCCGCCTTATCCTAACTTGGCAGTCCTGTCGTGTACAGGAGAGCTGCAGTTTAACGTGGGATCCGAACCACGGAAGCGTTCTAATGTACTTCACATTGCACAGCAAGCTGTGCCGGAGGTGAAGGTCGGGTTAAGGGCCTATGAAAATCCCAGCCGAGGCCGCTGGGCCACCAGACTACTCGTTATAAACACTGGGATGAATGTGTTGACTGTAGTGGCTTTTTCGTGTTGGACGTGAGATGTGGAAGAAAGGAAAGTTTAAAAGTTTAGATTCCTCTTCGACAAATTCACTGTTGTAGTGCACTTAACAAATAACTGGACAATTTGACACTGTAATCTTGATGTAAATGAAACATTCATGAGCAATACCTCTTTTAGAGTCCACAACCTTCTACAAATACTTCCATGTACCGTTCCATGTTACCTGCCACCAAGTCCATGTATCATATTCGTGTGCAAAGGTGCTTCCAACAGTTTATGTGCCTGAACAACAGACTATTCATTCAGGTACTTTATCAGCGTTCTGCCTACACAGATGACGTCCTTACAGAAAAAATGCTTTTAGTTCCACGCCCCTCGGACAGGAGGTGCTAAAACCTCTTTGCCTGCGTAATCAGATACTAACGTAACTGACATACCAACAGTTAAGTAATACGATTTATTTCCGCATTTGTGAAGCGTGCAGCTATTTTTTTTAAATATCTCTCATTATTTTAATAACTGAACTATCAAACAGAGATTGGAATCCTTAATTAAGGTATGCTCTAACAAAGAACTAACACCGAATGTAGTAACATTATAGAAATTCGTTTCTGCGGAGCCTCACATGTTCTAAATCTACAGAATACAAGCTCATTTCAGACTTACGACCCTGGCCCTAGCTGTCTCATTACAACAAACGCATAAAAACACGATAGAAAGAATGGAAAACTATAATAGTTCTATACGCAGTTTTGAGATTGTCTTCAGGTGGTCTCTCGCGCAGTAGCACGAAGACAATCAGATGATGATACGGTCGATGTGGAAGGACCGGATTCGGAATGAGATCGGTCGGTCGGTCACCTTGGAACGTGGACAGCCTCTGGCATTTTAGAGCCAGACTACGCTTTTGTACAGGCACGGAGACAGCATGTAACTAGTACTGTACATGATTCCAGATTTTGATGACTTCTTTGATGTTCATCATTGTGACCAGTAAGATTAAAGAGATTTAAGTTTAAACCGTACATTATTATTTATTAAAAGAGAAACGTTATATAATTAATAGATGTGTTACCTCATGCATTCATAGATAGAAAAAACTTTTTGCTGTAGATGAATTCGAAATCTTCATATCTTCATACATCTTACAATGTAATTCGGAATTTTGATTCGTCGTAGTCTTATTGAATTCAAAGAACTGCCAGGTGAGCAATACTACCCAATAGAGTTATTCATTTTCTCATTTGCAATCAGTAGTAGCTTTAAATGAGAAAGCATACGATACATTTAACGTAGGTTTCGCTGCAGAAACATTTAAAATGATTTTCGAAACATTCCAAGGCACATAATCTAACAAAAATTACGTAGAATCCTATTATCATTATTACGAGTGACTTGTTCGGGTGTGGGTAGGGCAAAATTTTACATTTTACATGCCACATAGAAAACTGTCGACGAAAACAAAGGGCGACGATTCACGACACAAACAATAGTCTAGAGTCTACACTGAACACAACACCATCGCAACCATACACAGAGTAAAGAACACTGTCATACAGAGCGAACAACCCCCGGTTATCTCCCACGTGATGTTGGCATAGAGCCATGGTAAGGGGACATTCATGAATTACGTGAGGTGTTTTTAAGGGATTCAGGACTCCCTCCCCCTCCTCCTACTCTGGTGAGAATTGGTGAGATCTGGTAAGAGGCCCCCCCCCCTCTCCCTTAGATGACGTGAGATTTTGACTGGACATTCAAGAATTTCAAAAGCTCGCGTGAGATTTCCGTCGGCCCCAGTCCCCCTTCGTGAGATTTGGTGAGATTTCGCCGGACGCCCCCCCCCCCCCATTTTACCTCATGTAATTAATGGACGCCCCCTAACCGGGCACGAGTGAGGCTCTCATAGAAGAGGAAGTATCCTTGAGACCCAAAAATCTACTTCCATTCCAAACATTCTGTCAAGTTTTCCTATTGATCATTTCCAAATACTTCGTTTTATCCTAGTTAATTTAATTAATTTTTTTAATTTAATTTAATTGCAATGGAGCACAGGCTCCGGTGGTAATTTCCCTACACACCCATCCTCCCCCTATCCTGCACCCACCTACATTTGCCCTCTACAAATTTTATCTTTAAATTCCTTCAAAGTTTTCGGTAAATTATTCATCATTTCTCTTGGTAACTCATTCCAATCCCTGACACCCTTACCTAAAAAAGAGAATCTTCCCACACCCTTGTGCCTGAAATCGAGTGCCAGCTTGTGGTCATGGTCATCTTTTCCCTTCCATGCACTACTTTTCATACCCATTGCAATATCTTTCCATGCCTCATCACCAGTATATGCCCTGTACACTCCCATGACCCTCCTCATCCTCCTCCTGTCTTGCAATGAATCCCATTCCAGCTCCTTTATCATATCCGTCACTGATTGCATTCTGCGATAATTTCCAGAAACAAATCTAGCAGCCCTTTTTTGCACCCTCTCCAACTCCTGTATTTGATACGTAAAATGAGGGTCCCATACTACACTACTATATTCGAGCAATGGTCTGACCAAAGTTTTGTAACCCAATTCCTTTACTTCTCTCGTACATCCCCTCATCACTCTCTCCAACAAGTGCAGAACTTTGAAATCTTTTCCTACCACCTGTCCTATGTGTCCTGCCCAGTTAAGTTTGTTATCAAAAGTAATTCCAAGATATTTGCATTTCAAGTCTTCAGCAAGCAATTCTTTCCCCACCTTATATTCATAATTAACCTTTTGTTTTTTATTTGTGTATCTAATAAGCTGACTCTTCTTTGCATTTATCTTCATTCCATATTTACCAACCCAACTAGATATCCTGTCCAGATCACCCTGAAACTGTTTACAATCCTCTATCGTTTTGATTCTTTTATACAGCATTATGTCATTTGCAAATAATCTAATTTCAGATAGTAAACAATCAACACAATTATTCATTAGAATAATGAATAGCAATGGTCCCAATACGCTACCCTGTAGCACACCCATTTTTACTTCCACTTCTTTTGATACTACATTTCCTACCCTAACTTTCTGTTTTCTACCTTTTAAAAATTCTTCTACCCAGCAAATGACTTTCTTATCCACTCCAATGGTTTTTACCTTATTTACTACCATTTTATGGCTTACTCTGTCAAACGCCTTAGACAGATCTAGTGCTATACTATCAATTTGGCCTCCCTTGTCCATTTCATCTGAAATATCTTGCATATATCCCACCAACTGAGATTCGCATGAATATCCTTGCCTGAAACCATGTTGCCTGCTTGAAAACCAATTACGTTCCTCACATACATTTCCGATGTGATTGCATATCAATCTTTCCATTAATTTACCTACCACTGATGTCAAACTGATTGGCCTGTAATTCTCAACTCTATTTCTCACCCCTACCGGTACTACTATTGCACTTTTCCAGTCCTGTGGTATGCAGCAAGTGTCTAGTCTCAATTTAAATAATATTTCAAGATAAGGTACAATGTCACATCCGGCTATCTTTAAGATATCTGTCGTAATATTATCTTCACCAGCCCCTTTATGTTTTTTCAGCTTTCTTATTTCCTTCATGATTTCCTCAGGATGGATATCAAATTTTGTACTATCGTCATTTCTAATTGTCTTGTTAAGCTCGTTCTCCGAATTAGACCCTCCTGTTTCTGATTCATTGTCCCTAATGCTTTCACTGTACCAGTCACTTAAAATCTCTGCCTTTTTCAAATCGGCAGTAACTTCTTCTCCATCCTTATCTATAAGTGTCTCTACATCCTCCCTTCCCCTCAGTTTTCTGATATAGCCATAGAATTTCCTCCGTTTCGGAAATGTTATGAAAATCTATGCTGTAGGTCTCATGATGACAAACGTAAACAAAAAAAACCATACACACACCTACTTGAAATTAGTTAGCAAGAATTAATACATATAATATACCAAGCCAGTTTTGTTGACTGGTAATTTTTAATCTTGTACTGGAAGCACCCAGGTCCTGATCCATGAACCCAGATTTCGGTTTTCATTAATTTTTGAAATACTTCCAGGCAAAGAGTGGTTGGTTCCCTCGTGAAAACAACGATCATTTTTTTATTTCTTGTCTATTATCTCCTTCCAGTTTCAACGACCCCGTTACTGGCAAGCTTGTTAAGCTGTAATTAGTGAAAGTCATTATTCACGACCCAGTCACAATGATCACACGGACGAACAGATTTAGACTCTCGTAATTTTTAACTCAGTCGCTGAAACCTAAATACTAAACATCGATCTCTACTCTCAGGAAAGTTGGCCTCACGCAGAAGCTTGGGCTACAGATACGCGGGTAAGGTGAAAGCGAAGCGTATGGACATCCATTAACACGCCTCGGTCGTGCTGTGCTCTTGTAATTACTGACCTTGGAGACTAAATTTCTCAGTTCTTAATCGCAGTCGAAAGTTTAATTCTAATGTAGCTTTCAGGTCGCCCGCAACTATTTCTCAAAGATATTTTGCGAAAAAAATTGTTTTTCTTACAGTTTAGGAGCTATTTGTGAACCTTACAGTACTTTATACACAAGGGCTTAAGTAATTTGGTGGGTTGCAGGTAGCCTTATGAGTATATGTGAGAGTGAGGACAGGCGATTAAAAACATAGGGTAACAACAATTTGAGCACATTCTTTAACTCAACTGTATGTTAAAATGAATTTTACCTACGTATTTAACGCACTAATGTCGGTAAAATATAACGAGAAGAATTGAATTTTTGTTTGTTTATTCTTTTGCTTATGGCTTTGCGCCTCGTTGGCGCCGCGGTCATTAGAGGCGGGAAAGGAATGGGGACCAGAAACGGAATCACCTAGAGTGGATAGAGGAAACCATGGAAAACCCAATCTGGATGCCCAGACGGGGATTCGAACAGGCGTCCACCAGAATGAGAGGCCAGAAGTTACCGCTCAACCACCACGCCCGGTGAGGATGGAATGTACAGATACGTATGAATATTCAGCATGTCTAGACGGCAGAATACAACTGAAACTGTCAGAAAAAACAGTTATGATCATGTTTTCTGTTAAATGGAATTCATATGAAGATTTAAATTGTTCATTAATGGTGCGCTTGGTAAGCAACCGTCCTTACTAGCAATAATCCTTTTTGCACTTAGCATACTGGATTCCAAATTATTGTTACCAAGTCGTGACTTGTTTGGGATCCAATCGCGGCGACCAATCTAATTATAACTTTGTTTCTGTTTCTCGTAATCGTTGAATCAAATGCAAAAACTTGATCGCATTGCCACTCGAATAATATACGTTACATGAACAAAGTAATACGGCAAACGTCAGTATATAGGTTAAATAGCTAATGAAAATATGGCGACACTTCTGCAAAGCTGGTCTAAGTAATATCTTTACAAGCATTAAAGACAAATGTTTGTATGCGTTGACTTTATATGGTCGCTTAAATACTTCACTGTATTACTTTGTTTCCTCATAACACTCTCGGTATGAAGGCGTGCAGACACGGCCTTCAGCTGGAGGGAATCCCTCGTTTAGTAAAGTAGTGCGGCACGACAAAAACCCACCACGAAAATTACAGACTTATTTTAAACCGCAACATTACTCACTGAGAAGGATATTTACGTTCAAAGGAAAAACAATTACTTCTTTCCGCTTCATCCGTATGTAATATTTACTAAGAAACAACTTACAAGTTACGACTTGAAAGCTCCCTCTAACTGTTCCAATACTTACTTACTTCCGGTGTCAGAACCCTTCTGTGTTTTTCTCTCTATGTTCGTATTATACGCTGTTGAGTCTACTTCTTGTCAACGTAATACTTGTGAATCTCTCTTCACATACTTCCATCATTTCTTAGTTTTGCCAGGTGATCTTACATCTACAGGAGTATAATGGTAATTTTCTTTCTTCTAATAAAATATGGCTTTCGTCCTTTACAGATAGCTTTGCAACATATTGTATACAGGGTGTTACAAAAAGGTACGGCCAAACTTTCAGGAAACATTCCTCACACACAAACAAAGAAAATATGTTATGTGGATATGTGTCCGGAAACGCTTACATTCCATGTTACAGCTCATTTTATTACTTCTCTTCAAATCACATTAAACATGGAATGGAAACACACAGCAACAGAACGTACCAGCGTGACTTCAAACACTTTGTTACAGGAAATGTACAAAATGTCCTCCGTTAGCGAGGATACATGCATCCACCCTCCGTCGCATGGAATCCCTGATGCGCTGATGCAGCCCTGGAGAATGGCGTATTGTATCACAGCACATACTAACGAAACTAAAATGAGCTCTAACACATAAATATTAACACAAAAACTATAAATCATTGTCAGATGTGCAATAAAAGTGACGGCAGTTTTCCATTGCAGCTACCAGAAAAGCATGAGATGTTTTTAATGGAATTATTAATCTGTTATCCACATCTTTCAATTTGGATAGCAGAAACAAATCTACTTACATAAAGATGTACGGTATGCTCCACGATATTCTGCTTTCCGTAATAATGTTAAGGGATGATGCTGGAGACCCAGGCGCCGATGCCTCACTAGACGGTGTCACTCCTGCAATGCAAAGTCTCGGGAAATTTAACTGAGGTGCATTTCCCAGTGACGAAAGTATATGTTAGTGTTACTGTGTGTGTGAATGACTGTGTAGTGTATTGTTTGCGTTCTGAATGAATAAAATATGGGGGAGGAGGTGACACCTGGTGCCGGTCCACACAATCCTACTCTTCCGAAAAACAATCTAATCCTCCAAGCTTAACGTCCCCATCTGATGTATGAATTAACGTATGCCCTCACTCCATACGCATTGTTGAGATGTTTTGGAATTTGGATTTAGTGATTAAGAATTGCATACCACCACCTCTCCCAGACTGCAGGCCAAGACCAGATGATGAAAATTTCTTCCGAGTTCGTATACATACTCGGTACAAGAAATAAAAGTAAAAGCTGTGATATCACAGCGTTTGAAAGTAAAAATTATGGTCTTATCGAGGCATCACTTGGAAATAAACTTATTAATGAAGCTAGTCTTGTATGTACGTATTCTTTTAATCTGAGTGATTAGTGGCTCAGTGAGTTCTAAAATGGTATAAAATAATTTTAACGTGGGCTTAAAAGACGAAATTATAAATACCCATAATTTCTAACACCGCACTAGTAGCGAAAGAAGGACAAAGAAAGATAACATTTACACATAGAAGAAAGTTTTTCGCAACTTAATTTGTCATACTGACTGTGATGCGTTCCTTCTTGCGTGAAGTTTGCTGCTAAGAAGGATGAATTTAATAAATTGTGTTGTCTCTTACATCTTGCGGAAAAACTGCTAAAAATTTAAAGGAAATGCAGATAGTTCTAAATACTTCCAAATGAAAGGCTTTTATTAGCACACAACAAAAACAAGACGTATTAAACAAGCATGGCATGCAATGAAGTTGCGCACCATCTGTTCTTTCGCTAACACTGGAACATAAAAAAGACAGACTTTAGAATCAACAAAGCGAGATGAGGGAGGAGTTTGCTATATTTCCACTTAACTTACCGCGGAAGATGACATCTGGAGAGTTATGTATAAAAAGCCGGTGAGGCAGGCGACAGCTGGACCAGTGTTTTTACGGCAGTGAGAGCGAGTCATTGCTCGTGACATCCCAATCGGCAAACAGAAACGCGCGCTCTCTAAACACCGCAGACTGCCCGGGCAAACTGCGGCTCGGCTGCGGGAAAGTGGACAATCTGTCTGCCTCTAACTCATCCCCGATTACATCGCCTGGTTTACTTTCTCTGGCGTACCTGCCCGTGGCCTGCCCTCAGAGCCTAACTTAAAGTGGCCGGAGACATCGTCAAAGAAAATCAGTGTCTAAGTTAAGCTGAACGTGGCCTCAATCCGAATGATGATTAGACCTTCCAGACTAGGGGTGTCCACTTAGAAAGTACATCGATGTTTTTATACGATGTAAAACATCGGAACCATGCATCGATGTTTTACGATGCATTGCTTAAAAACATCGAATACTTTTCTGTTTTTCTTAACTCAACAAATAAAAATCAACAATATTCGTTGACGAATGTCGTTTCATTTATCTCTTACCTGTTCCTTTAAAATTCCCAAGAGACAACATTCAGCTTACAGTTGAAGCAGATAGTCCGTTGTCTTTCGTTAGCTCCGTGTGAACACACAGTAACACTATACCAGCAGTTTAGTGCTCTAGCTGTAATGATGTGTTTAATTTTATGCCTTTTTTGTTTATGGATTTACGTGTCGCCGACGTCATTAGAGGCGGGAAAGGACTGGGGGCAAGGAACGGGAAGGAATTCGGCCGAGATCTTTTGAGGGAAGCATCCCGGCTTTCGCCTGGAGTGCTTTGGGGAAACCATGGAAAACACAAATCTGGATGCTCGGACGGTGATTTGAACCCGCGTCCTCCCGAATGCGATGCCAGAGCGTTACCGTTCATCCAACATAAAAAATGATTTTATGATAACGTTTGTAGGTTAAGTAGTGGTGTATGAGTGAGGTATAGCTTTGTGAGTGAAACAGAAACAACAGATTAACCCGGTTTATATCTAAATATTGAGTAGTATCACGTAACAGTTGTTTTAGACAGAGGAAGGCTGCCCAATCAATTTTGGAGATGGGCCACAATTTCGATTGTAAGTCAGCCTACGGGTCATATAATACTCTTCTATAGTTACAGTGGGTATTTTAAATATAACAAAGATATAAGTAACACAGTTTAATTACAATCAAAAAGTAAAAAGATATAAGAAACCTTTATAGAGGTTTTTGAGCTAGCACATTCTAGACCGCTGCTGTTGGCGAGCAAATTCATATACGCTGGCGGGGTTGGGCAGCCTTGTTTTAGAGTAATAATATCTTATTTCGATTCACAGCAAACACCCGCAAACAATAGGAGTGGACCTAAGAAATTGATTTTATTCAATCACTCACAAGGACAGGATAGCCAACCGCAAGAAAAAACACTGTCGTTAAGTTTCGCTAGTTGCTCACAGGTGTCACCACCTATTAATGACAGTTACTTCAAATTGAAATGATTTAATTTAATCTTGAATAAATTTAGTAAACTCAACATTTATTTCTATTATTTTTGGCATTATTAGGCAGAGTTAGTTTTTTTAAATTATTGAATCGATCTTTTTATATAAAAAAATCTATGCATGGAATAAAAAAATTCTTTGTCAAAACATCGAATTCATCCGATGTATCGTACGGTAAACATCGAATGGATACGATCCACCGATGTTTAGTTAATATCCCTACTCCAGGCAAACGAAGCCTGTCATCAGTGGGAGAACGACCAGTTCCTCCTTGCCAAATCTAACCCGGTAATCCTATCGGATAAACAAGACGTACAGTATAACCACAAAACCAAGCTCTGTCAGAAGTGAAGGTACAGGGTTTCTAACCGGGGACCTTTTCATTGCCAGCCAAACGCCGTAACTACTTGTAACAAGCCTCACACCTAAACTTTAACTGGCATTTGTAGCAATCTAGAGTGTGAGTGAAAATGGTTTTGTATATTCGTCTAGTATTTTATTGTAAATCAGTGTAAATCGATTTTGTTTTGTGAAAAGAAATTATGTAAATGCGATTCAATATATTTAAGGACAGAACTATGCAAGAGAATTACTTAAATGTTTGTAATTGTAGGTATTAAGGTGAGCTACGATGTCTAAAGGACAATTTACTACAGTTCAAAACGATTTCTGTGGATAATTTTGTGTTTAAGTATCCTTAATTTTCATTACTAAGAATTTTGTAATGATTGTAAATGATTACGTTTAATTTTGATTGTTTTTAATATGTTTTCAACTGTTTAAGTATTGTTAATGTTCGAGAAATATCTGTCGGAAGCCTTTATAGTGTTCTTGATCTTTCGATAGAACTTATATAATGCGATCGACAGAGACAGAGGCAGTTTAGATAAGTTTTTCGACAAAGTTTTTACAGGCTCAGTTTACGTCGGACAAGGACAGTTTTGAACGAACAGTTTTGGTAATATTATCTTTGGAAGATATGGTGAATGTAATCGCTGGAGTTGTTTACATGTGTCCAGTATCTTTGAAGTTGATATTTTTAGGTGAAATAAAAAACAAGTTTCAATTGAACTGCATCATGGACTAGTTATTTAAAATAAGTAATTAAAACCAAGAAAAATCTAATACACTGAATCACCAAACCACTCTGTAATCATGATCAAATAACACTTACTCAAGCTAAAAATGTTAAAAAATTATATTATTATTGCTTTCTGAAAATTATTCTATTATGTTGAACATAACAGCAAGTAATCGCTTTCTGAAAGGCCGTCTTTTGTTTTTTCCACAACACTAAAATATTGCACAAATGATGAATGGAAACCGAACGCTGTTCACTTCTTCTTCTTCAACACTTACTAAAATTAAGTCATAACTGGATTTTGAATTGAGCATTGTTTAACGGACCGAAACTCCAATCTAATCGAAGAAAACAAACAGAATAATTAAATTAATAAGGAAGAATGGGAATTTAAAAATGATTCTTTCCTCTGAAATACGAAACATAAGATCTTTTTGAGATAAGCACTTAAAAAATTCCGTCAAAGATACATATCATGTCCGATAAAATAAAATATAACACGAATTTCGTGTTACATAACAAAGTTTTTCTCGGCGATGAGATTTAATTTAACTTTTTCGGCTGACGTCGAATTAACTACGTGTTTACACGATTTTTCGGCGATCAATGCTCTGTCGCCATATTCTGGTGAAGCACCGGATGCGGCGGATGGCTGGAAGCTACGCGCTTGACCACCTCGCAAGGTATACAGGTAATGGTCGCAGCCCTCCGCCGCATCAAGTGCTTCACCATAATGTGGCGACAGAGTTTCGATCGCCAAAATTTCGTGTGCAAAAACCTTTTTTCACTCGTCTAATCACACGGAACATTATATTAATTTTATGTTACAAACCAATAATTATTGCAGTGTGGTTTTGAAATAGTTGCCTTACAGTTAAGAATACATTTATAGACATTTTTAGTCCCATTTTGAATCGTTAGTAGAAATGTGAGGTTTCACGTTTCATCGGAAGACTGCCTTCAAAATAAGAGTTGACTGAGTTAATGGTTTATTAAAGGAACAAGGAATATACCAGTATTTTAATTTTTTTGTGGTTATTAAAGGAAAATAAACGAAAAAGACACTGGGCATTGTGCCTTTCTTGAACTCGTGAAGTAATCAATTTAGAAGTGTTAGCATCTGCTGTGAACTAACGTTGAAGGTATCAGTTGTTCCTTGCTGGTACGGCGCAGATCGAATTAGTGGATCGTTCGTATTTTCAGACACGAATCACACAAGTTGGCAGTGTCTAAAAAGTGTTGCAACCATTTATCCTTAAATTTTTATTTGGCACCGGCCACATGGGTAAGTTAATCGATACTTACATGCATAAACTGTATCAATTCAAGTATATCGTTCAGTGTTTATATTTGGACTGTACAAAACATCAAGCATTAAATGTAAGCCAAAACCGTTCACCGACTTCAATGGGATCGAGTTATAATAGCTCTTTATGGTAACATCTGTTCATACGCAAGATCCTGTAACGAAAGAAACAACCAACAGCCTGTGTGTATCAGACGGTTTAGCTTATTATCTTTCTATAGCTCAGAGTACAGCTGTGGAGTCGATGTGAGTATCACTTCCGACACTTGCCGCTCGTTAAGAATGTAAAACGTGTCATTACAAATCTCGCTCATGGTGTAGCATTCTAGACCATTACGCTAATCAATGTGATTTTTAAACTGCTTGATGACATTTCATAGCTATGTAATTACTATCGAAATGGGCTGCCACTTAAAGTTTATAGTTCCAGTAAGCATTAAACTAGTGAATATTTAAATACAGAAATAGATCTTTGATAAAAAAAGAAAATAAAAGAATGGAGCTGATCCGTGCCAAATAAGTTACAGCTGCGAACCCTGATTAAGGGCCAGAATCTGGATTAATGCATCTAGAAGGAGCTCATGTCATAGAGGAAACTACGCGTCTTGATATGGTAATGTGACCCTGCTGGTGATGGTTCCCTATCACTATGGATTGTTCTATTACTATGTTTGGTTTGGGCTGCGTACAACAGTTTTCAGCAAGAGGTATAGATAGAAAATCGATTTGCATAAAGATGTAAGATGTTGAGGTCTGTGTTTACTGAATTTGATGGTGGCCGAATAGCGTAATCTGCCAAACGGGGCACGGTGATTGGACGGTGCGTAGGACGTTGAACTAGGAAAGGCAATGGACGTCCTTCACTCGTTAATGCGTAAGTTGGGCTGAGCACAACGGCTCGGAGATACCAATCTAGCGTTAATTTTCATATTTATGCCACTTGGTGGAACAAATCACCGCCTTCCCGTGTTTCCTGGTCACACACAGTGAAGATAGCCCTCCTAAAAGGGTTCTTCAGGAAACGGTGTACCTTCGGTAAAACAAACATGATTATACTTAAGAAACAAACTAAATTTTTTTTAGGGGAGAAGGTTAATTACTACTTAAAGCAGTATCACAAATAAAAAGTTATAATTGTTGAATTTTAATATGAGTTCATCGTACGATTCTAAAACGTACTTTTTGAGGAAATGATTTCTATGTTTATTGAAATGGAAAGTCGATATTACCGATACTCAGATTTAGACCCGATACTTTAACGTACAAATTAAAGTAAATAATAGGTTTTTTAAATAGCTTTCAAGATCAGCCATTTGGAAGGAATCCATCTGAATCTTACGTACCTAAGGTTTCGCATACGTTTATCACTTAGCTTGATAACAGAGGATTAGGGTCTCCCAGACATGAGGTAAATGAACCTAAGTTTCTAAGATATTTCCATGAGAAACTCCCCATGAGCATTAAATACTGTAGATGTTGTATATTATTCATCTAACTCTTCACGATAGTTTTCCTGCCATCGGCGGCTTCATCCAATGTGGAAGACCCTTCTTAACAGTAAGCAAACTCGAGAAAATCATTATATTTCCCATATTTAAAAAAATAATATATATATTCGAAGTTTTTAATGCATTTTCAAAGTAGTGACGATTTTATTCTTCGTAGTCGTTTTCAAACTTGCGTATTATCAAAAATAATACTTTAAATGAAATAAATAACATAAAGGCAGAAATTTTTATTGCAATGCCAAGTATATACAATAGAGATGAAGTTCCCCTGAACATTTCTTCGTGTGATACTTATCATAAAAATGTTTAAAACATGTTCGCAATTGGCACGAAATGCATTGGCCAGATGTCATATTACCGTAAGCCGATTTTTTAGAATAATAATAATAATGATAATCGTACAGAAAAATACAAATCATTAAAATTCCCGAAAACCGTTATGCCTTCAATCAGTTTCGCAACAAACCAACGTCATAAAGCAGAATATGGTGCTAGAAAGTTGTAGCACCATAAAAAAAAAATTTGTCTTTTACAGACTCTATTTCTCGTTGTAATTTGAATAATGCCGTCGTGTTCTAAAAATGTCCCTAAGGAAAATTGATACTACCCAGAATCGAAAAGGTTCTTCGCGACTAAACCACACTGCCGTTTACTGATACGCATGAAACATCTATAGTTTTTAGCGTGTACAGCGATTTTTGTAAACGAATATCTCAGAATTATGTGATATGTCTGTGAGGATAGCAATAGTCATTATCCTAACCAATTTCAAATCACAATTTAAAAAATTATAGCTAATGTTTGTAATGTTAATTTACTGTTTTTCATATTTTTCTATATTTAAAAAAAAATATTTCCTAATTAGAGTAATACTTTGAAATGGAATTTCAGAACTATAACTTCGATGACTACAGGGAAAATAGAAGCTGTAGTTTATATTAAAAATATATATCTAAATTGTTACAAAGTTCTTTGCTATTCGAGAGTAGGAAACGGGTTATTTGTGAAAAACAAGTGATTAGAATTATAGTTCACCACTAAGAAACCAACTATTAGAAAGGTGTTTGGTTTCATACCTCATGAGACAATGCTCGATTTAAAACTTTTTAATTTTTGTAAACTTCTTACAAACTTTCATTATTCTGCACCTGAGGAAGGGAAAAGAGTAGGTAGAAGTTTATTATTAATTATTCCCATTCGTTACGGTTCTGAAGCAGAGATAAAAAAACGAAAACAAAACAAGATGTCGAGGAAGGGCTATTTTAAGGTATTGTAATAAAGCTTTCTGTAACAGATTCTCTGAAACCTGAATCTCGACGGAAGGAAATTGTTTCTTTGGAGGTGTACCAGAGAAGTAAAGTAACTGGGTTACAAAAGTTGCCATTGCTTGAATATGGTGAAGTTTGGTAAGAATTTAAATATGGTGGTGTAATATGGGACCCATATTTTAGGTACCAAATACAGAAGTTGGAGGGGGTGGAAATAAGGGTTGCTGTATTCGTCTCTGGAAATTACCGCAGAACACAATCAGAAACCGATATGATAAAAGAGCTAGAATGGGATTAATTGGAAGAAAGGAGGAGGGTAAAGAGCGTCATGGTAGTGGACAAGGTGTATATTGGTGATGAAGCGTGGAAACATATTGGGGTAAGAATTAATAGTAATACATGGAAGGGAAAAGATGACCATGACCAAAAACAGGCACTCGATTTCAGGTACATTTTTGTGCGAAGATTTTCTTTAGTAGGTTTGGGGGGTCGGGAGTTGGAATAAGTTATCAAGAAAAATGATGAGTAAGTTACCAAAAACATTGAAAGAATTTAGACAGAAAAAGAAGGTGGGTACAGAAAAGGGGGAAAAATGGGTGTGCAGAAAAATTGCCACCGAAGCGTGTGCTCCATCGCTATTAAATTAAATGAAGTTAATGACCGTTTTATGAGGGTCTTTTTGTAGGATTAAGTCTGAAGGGACCGCGATAGAACCGATAACAATTGGTAGAGCTAGGCAACAATAAACACATAGGTAAATAAAATATTTAGGTGTCTGTAGAATTATTTTCGATAGTTTACTGGTCTTCGGGCTTAAAAACGCTGGTCTAAACGATTAGTGTTGAGATCCTTCCAAGCATTCTCATCCATAAAGCAGGTGTTTAGTTAGATAGCCGTGGAGCCACCTGTGAGCCGGCGATCACCTTGACCTGTGGCGGCAGATCCGGCCGACCTTATTTCCTGGTCGCAGCGCCGTCACAGCGGCCGCTGGGGTGGTGGTCAGTCCAGCTGGAGAAAGCTGGACTCCCGGCACTAATAGGCCCAGCAGGTGCCACGCGGTAGGGGCACGGCGTGCTCGGGGATTACTGCACACACCGATACCGAAAATGATTTTTCGTAATTAGTAACAGCAACGAGACGTCGGATAACACAAAGGCAATAAATTAATGTTTCCTGCAAGGCGAATAGCTGTTTTGTGAATTGTCGTCGTTCTTCTTTAGTTACTGCGTTTGGAAAACAGTGACCTAAACTTGTTAAGTGGCGTTAAACCTGGTACACCTCAAGCAATATAATGACTACTACGATTAGGATCTATTTTATCCAATGACCTAGCTGTACAACTATTTAGTATGATTAATCCGCTGCCGTAATTTACCTAGACAGCCCTGGAAGTTCTGCGTTTATTATTAATATTGCCACACTGGTTGGTGATGACGGCGTGTTTTTGGATGATTCATCCCCATTTATCATCATTAAACTCACGCTAGCAGTCAGCTTTAATAATTTTAATTAATATCGTTAATTACATATATCTTCTAACAAACGGAACGAATTGTTACGAAGTCTAAATGAAAATGCACTGTTCTAATCAAATACCATTGAATTTAATAATCTTCTCTCCTTGAATCACGTTTTACCCACTCATATTACATCCAGACCATTTCCACTAACTTGAAAATTCATTATAGCTTCCTTTATAGGAAGCACAAACTCGCGTCATGCGAGATTATCTAAGCAGCGCAACACACACTAGTTGCCTGCCCAGCGAACAAAGCACTGGCTCAGCTAGTTGGTGAGACCAAAGAGCCTACTTTCAGTAAACTAAAGCTACTACGATTACTATACAAACTACTATCTGTGGAAACCCGTAAAAAATATACTTCAGGTTGCAGACATTTATACAATTATTTAACACACCAGTGCTTAATCCAGAATAAAAGTATTCAATAATAATAATGGTAGCAATATTAATAAAAAAAAAACATTGGAGGGGATTGTGATAATGTTACAGTTACTTCTCCATGTAAGCTTTATTGCGTGGTTTCTCAGTGTCGTCCCCAGTGATGTTTTGATGTGGATTACTATAAAGCATGCATGTCAAACGTAGCGTGTTGTTTCTGTTACGAAGAAAGGGAGATAGTAAAACCCTAAATCGGCACATGCCTATTTTTCCGAAAAACTCCATGCTTAACGTGGCCATCCAACTGACGAAACACTATCAACCGTGTCGTACATCACTACAAACGCTCGACTTGGTGTTTGAGATTTTCAACACTGGGCTTTGGGACACTATCTGATGGTTAGGAATTGTGCACCGCCACTTTTCCAACCTAGTCGGCCCAGTCTTGATTATAAAAATTTCTTATCATTACAGCTTTCCAAAGTGCCGACGCTAAACTGAAGTATTTATGTACTCTTTATGAATGCAGTGAGGTTAGTTATGGGAACGCAAACAATTTACTATTTTCGTTTGATTAAATATTAGCTTCTGAACGCTTACTGTAGAAAATTACTAATTAACAGCAAACTTTCTTAATGGATAAATATACAAAATTTTTAAACGGTCTCAATCGTTTCGAAATATTACGATAAAGTTCACACAGGACAGAAGTAACTTCAGCGTGTATGTGAAATGGACAGATAAGAAAGGCTCCATTCTGTCGTGGGAGCTGGCACGCTAGTCTGGCATTGTAAGGGTCATTAGTTCGAAACGGGCCTCGTGCATAGATTGGTTTAATTGTATGTTAGGTTTGTCTTCAGATATCCATAGAGAAAATACACAGAAATTCAAACATACAATATACATACTTAAAATTGTATTGATGCTAACTGCGTGACCTAAAAGTTTGAAAATTATTTTATTAAAGAATGCTCAATAATACGATTGCCATCAAAATCAGATAAAAGAAGAATAAAGACCTAAAAGGCCAACAGACCATTTCTGTGAAACACTTCAAAATGGTTCGAAAGCTACTTAAAAAAATCTCTATTGCCGTAATACCTACAGAAGTTATATGCGCATTTGTTTATTACAGTTGCAGATAAGCATGAATCTGTATACAAATTAAACTGATGTTTCAGAAATCGCGGTCACATGATGGGGCTTTTGTATTTATGTTTAATCATTTCATTACTATTTGTAGTCTATCAAATGTTTCCAGACAAAATATTAACGGTGTCTTTTCGAAATTATGCGGGGTTCTGAGTCCACATCTAATCAGTACAATTTAGTGTGTTTGTATACTCATTCTTTTGTAAGTGGATGATTGATGTGTCTTCCAAAAACCAGTAAAAAGGGAAAAAAAGTTACCTCAAAGAACGCACCGAAATAGTCAACGGTTACGCAGTAAAAGTAGTTTTACGGTTTTATAATGCCTGCGTCTGACATTTACTACCTCAGACTGTATTTGTTTTTATAATAAACTACGCCATTGGCTGGGATAATAAATTAAAATTTAAAACAGTTTTTATTACTATTTTAAACAGCTCTAGTTCCAGTTACATCACAGAAATTCCTAAGAAATGTTTCCAAGTGGATTTTCTGCAAACTATATAACACAATTAGACCCGGTTAGTGCCTAATTTTTACAAGATAATTGATAATTTTTTTTTCACTGCTTAACGTCTCTTTAACAGCGTGGTCTTTAGAGACGGGAAAGGATGGGGGGCAAGGAATGGGAAGGAATTTGGCCATGGCCTTTTGAAGGAAGAAATCCGGAATTTGTCTGGAGTGATATGGGAAACCATGGAAAACACAAATCTGGATGCCCGGACGGGGATTCGAACCACCGTCCTCCCGAATGCGAGGCCAGAACGTTAACCGTTACACCACCACGATCGGTAATTGATAATGAAACACCTGAAAAATTCGCATGTGAAATTTAAAACTTTGTTGACATATGAGGTTGAAATGGTTTTAAACGTTGATAAACTTGTTTTTTTTTAACCCTTTTATTTTTCTCGTTGACATGTTCTATAGTTCATATAACTCGTATGGAGTTGTTAGAATGAACGGTGATAAAAGTGTTTACAGAACACAGCAGTTCTTTCACTGAAATCGAGAGTATTCAGCCTCTAATACTGGTGCCGCACGTATTAGCGGATGGATTATTTTTCCATCGTTCCTCTAGGCCTCGAGATATTTCAAACCAAACCTTACCTTACTGATTCCGATTTCCCCGGAAATCTCATAGCACCACCATCGCTTATTATTATAAATTCTGTTCAATATCCGTATCATCGGTTACTCAAAATACTCAAAAACTTTCAAGGGCTTCTTTTGCCTTTTTTCTACGCTTGGATTTTTTCGGATTGTCAAGGACTAGATCATTAGAGCCGGTAACCGGTTTCCTTGGTTCGAATTCCACGTTAAATTCTGTGTCCCCTTCTACCAGTAGGATAACCGGGTTAGCTTAAGTCAACCACGAGAGAGGGGCAAGTGAGAAAAATCGAAATTCAGACAGTTTGCTTCCGAACCCCTCCGGGTTGTCCCGACCAATAATGACATACATGTTGGTTTTGGGTAAGGAACAGGCTATATGAAGAGTCCGTTCTGCGTTGGTTTTAAGTGATTTCGTTAAACAATGGAAAACCAACACCTCGATTGCTGGCAGATATCGAACTTTGCGTATTCCGGAACGATAAAGGACTTACTATAACCATTAACTGCCAACCTACACTGGTTTGAGTATAGGAAAGGTTGAAGCAAAAAGAGAAGGTATAAAATATCTGTATTAGAAACCAGTCAGTAATAGCTACAAATGAAATCTTTCCTCGATCCGGCCACGTACGGACGACTACCACAGGCCTCCTGTTTAGGCAGGTGGCCAATGTGAATCATGAGAGGGGGGAAAGGACACAGGTCCTTCCCCGAATTCCTGCAAGATTTCAAAGAGGTTTTTCTTTAGATCAGGCGTATTTAGGCCATAAAATAAAAGTCTGTGTTACTGCGAAAAGTGTAACTGTTTATGTTCTGTACGATAAGTGTATATTTGTTTACTAAATGTGTGGTTCATGAGGCGAAGATTGAGGACGGTTCCAGCGTTGCCTAGATTATTGCGGTAAACCATCTACAAACCACATTCAGGACGACCTGTGCGCGGGAACCAGAACTCGGAACTGGCTCCGCTGCACCGTGCAGCGTCTTAGAGCTCTGAACCACACAGGCTGGTCATAAGTAAGGCTTAACATTATTCTATCCAACTAAACTGAGATATTTTTGTGAAGTTGTGTTGTGTTGTCATCGCTCTAGTTAAATGATTCCAGAAGGCAATTCCCATAAATGTATCTGTGCTTCTCATACATCTACATCTATACTCTGCAATTGACAAAATTGTGGGTGGCAGAGGGTGCTCAGCACCAAAGCTCTTTGTTGTCCATTCCAATCCCTAATGGTACGAGGAAAAAAAGAATTTACATAAGAATCAGTGCGGCACCTTATTTTTCTAATTTTATCTTTCCTGTCATTCCGGCTCATATTGGTTGGTGGGCGAAGTATTTCACTACACTCGTAAGTGAAAGTGGGAGTACACATGTTTACCGATAAGTTTAAACGAATCGTGCGACGTCTATCTACCAGAGACTCCCAGCCTAGTCTACTAATCAGTTCTGTGACGCTTTCATAAGGACTGTAGCAAGCGGTCACGAATCGAGCGGCTCTTCTCTGTACTTTCTCTATACTTTCGATCAACCCCTTACGAAACGGGTCCCAAATGGCACAACAATAGTTCAAATGTGGACGCACAAGAGATTTGTACCCTATCTTCTTTATTTGTTCATTACAATTTTTCAATATTCAACCTATGAACCGCAGCCTAGAATTAGCTCTACCTACTAACGAATTTATTTAATGTGTATGTCGCATTTCACGTTACTTTGTACTGTTACTCCCAAATGTTTCATAGAATCGACCATATCAATAACTGGATTGTTTAACTCGTATTTCTGAACAAGTGGATTCTTTTTGTTAGTTATGCTCATTGTCTTGCACTTTTTACAATTTAGTGTAAGTTGTCACTCAGCGCACCATGCCAAAATAACATCCAGATCACGCTGAATTTCTAAGCAATCGGCCAAATTCCTTACTTGCCAATAAAAGCAAACAATACCTGTGAGATACATTTGTGAGAAACGATTTAAAATTTAGGAAGTGAGTCTCCTGATCAGTCCACTATCTTAGCCGGCACATTACATGTTCATAAGAGTAACATCTGATTGCCTACCGTCTCAGTAGTTTTCCAGAAATGCTGATTATTCGTTCAATGGCCCTTGAACGAGTTACCAGTGTTGTATTCTGTTTTCTCAGCTCTCCCGCCTTTGTTTTCGCGAAGCTGTTTCCCTTCCATTAAGGAGTCGCATAAGTCGGCGAAGCACACAAGTCAAGCCGACTTCTCGTTTTGGTTTTTGCGTAATGTTAAGGAATGAATTACGTGCACATTTATCTTTCTAGCACCTAGCGTACTCTGTGTTACCATAGGTATTGTCTGTGGCATTTAAGCAGTATGTTCCATCATCGTAAATTGTTTTACAGACGACAAACGCAAGACTGATCTAAATTTTTTAAATTAAAACTGTTTTACATAATGTCGGAGCGCTGCAAAATAACATAATGCAATATGCGCAACGGGAATCCACAATATATCATAGACAGCGGAGTTCTACACCATTTTAAGAAAATTAACAACATGGCATGGTGAAGTCGTTAATTTATTTGAATATCACTGTTACATAAAAATTCTTTTTGCCTCTATATTACTGCATAACTGTGAACGTTCACTCAGAGAAAGAAAGTTTTAAGGATTCCAAAATAGTATCTTAAAGAGGAGCTGTGAAATAATGTTTCAGTGCAGTCCAGTGCAGTGATTTTTTAATGTTACCAGCTCGAAGTTACAAACATTCATACATGAATGTTTTCTAGCTCTCTAGGAAAGCAAACATGAGGACTTCTCATGTAACAGAAGTTACCATTGAAGCAATGAGTCACGAAGATAATAGCAGATTTCTGCAGCTCAGTTATTAGTGACATAACCCGAGTTGAAGTATTGGATTAGTTTCATTAATTTAAACTAGTGTAAGCCCGTGACCGTTTTTATTGTATCGTCACGTGTCTAGATAGTTCCAGTGTTTAGGGTAAAAGATTATGACAGGATGATCTGATTTGACCAAATATAAACTTAACCTGTGTTTCAGGATGAATAAAATCTCTTGAGCCTAAAGAACTCAGAAACATTAATAGATAGAGGTATTAAACACGAACAGGGACGATAGCGCAATCGTGTGATTGTTTCAATGGTCATAGACTCGAACTTGCTTACATACAAACTTGACTTTATTTGACCCTTAAAGTTCACTCTGCAAAATTTTAAAAATTCCTGTTGACTTCGAAAGCATTACGTTTTTTTTTTTTTTTTTTTTTTTTTTTTTTTTTTTTTTTTTTTTTTTAATTGAGAGCGGGCAAACACTGAGAATTTATTTATTTATCATAGTATATGTAATGGCCATAGAACTTAATACACATTCCATATTATTAAACAGATGAGCAACGCGGAAGATATGGATTGCCAGAATAGTTGATTCAGTAACATATTTGGACTGGTGTCCACTTAAAATAACCTAATAACTCACATACAGTGAACATGAATAAAGACCATCTACAAAAGTGGTCAGTAAAATTCCTAAAAAGCAAATAAACTGTAATGCATAAACTTTGGTCAAGCAACAACATTAGTGACATTTTTAATTAAATTGAAATATTTGCTAAGCCGGAATGAAAATTGGCAATCATGGGTACAGTAGAGACCATGAATTTTTTTAAAGTTTTTTTTTATTTTAAGTTGCATTCATTAGCAACATGTTACTGAAAAGCATATCAACTTTTTTGAGCCGCAAAATTTCTCAGTATTTTTTTAAGTGTGAAACGCTACGAAAACTATGGAATGTTTTATGGATATTAAGTTGGCAACAGTTGCTTAGCTATTAAATTGTGAACATGACCACGAATTTTTTGTAATGGTATCTCTGGTCGCTGTTTCGCGAGGGAAGGCTGACACGTGACACCGTTCTCCAGCCAATAGCTATGGAGGTGACTGAATGAGTGACCTTACGAAATTATATAGCAGATTTCGTTAAAGGTGTTTGAGCACGTCCATTTTCAATAATTTACATCGATACAACTTCTAATTCACTTAAAAATCCTCTAAATCTTCCGAGATTTCAAAATGCCCTCAGGTAGTAAACTGAATTTTGCAGTAAGAGCGACTGGACATAACCAACTTGCTGACATTCCTATGGTCCAGAATTGAACACGAGCCATAAATCAGTTTTCTATCAGAACTAGCCACTATATATGATGATTTGTATTGTATTTAATAATTGTGATAATGCACTTGTAAAATCATACATGCCTTACACCAAGGCTACTCAACCAGTTTTGGACATGGGTCACAATTTTGATACTGTGTTAGTCTGCGGGCCACCTGATGCTTAAATACAATATAAATATCTAAATAAAACAAAAATATAAATATCACAGTTAAATTACAATCAGAAAACAAAATAGAATTATTGATGGTACGTTTGCAGAGGCTTTTAAGCTAGAATATTCTAGACCGCTGCTGCTGGCAGGAGAAGGGCCACTTTGTGACCCGCGGGCATAAAGTTTGACAACTTTGTCGTACACTAAAAGACGAAATGCGTCTGTGGAATAAAAAAGAAAAATCACCATAACAGTTGTTTATAGACGACATTTTATTTATAAAATTTATTCCATAAACATGTTTTCGTCTATTTTTACGAATTCATTATTAAATTATTAAAACACAGTTTTCAGGTTCTGTAGCCAAAACTGCAGAAACGGCAACCCTTTAATTTCGTCAAGGTCGTCCATAAATCACAGGCTTGGCATGACGCCTCTTTTGCATCAGTTGTTATGATTTCACATCAAGATGTGTTTATTTAACTGAAAAACCGATTACAGATACATAATCAAACCAAATGTTTTACGGTTCCTCTCCATACATGTTATACGTAGAAGAGTAAATATTGGCATACCTCATAAATGTGTAGCCGTTAAACAGGTGTCAGAAATGTAATTAATTTTGCCTTGGGGAAATTTTTATTCTGTTGCGTATTTCGCGTGTTATGAGCTCTTAAAGCCAATAAGAATATGTTGTGCCACCACTCATCCCTATCTGAGTTTCTATGGATATGAACGAAAAATCTGAAAAAGTACAAGATGATTGTAATTCTTGTTTTGCATATGATAACTTTTCAATTTTTTAAAAAGAAAATTCACGTCATTCTGTTACTAGTTAATTTTTCGGTTCATACGGACAAGATTATATTACCCTGTCGCAGAGGGATAAATGAGCAGGTATGGTACTCATTAATACGGTAACTTTTTTTTATGAGAACACAATTCGTATTCTGAAATAATTGACTGTTGACATTGGCTGTATACCGTAATTTTCAATGCTTATTGAGTTACTTAGTTTGGTACGAATAATCCACAAGATGTTCATTGCGGTTCACATATTATGACGGTCTTAAGTTATGGGTAATTCAAGTGCAGTGGTGAGTGGTCATATGAAATGTGATAGCTACAGAACGCTACGGTACCCAAGCCCGATATGCTCTAGGACGTTCTTATTCAACATTTGTGAATTCTAACAGCAAATAATTCAGAAATATATCTTTAGTTATAATTTTCACTAAATGCTCGGTGCCACCAAGGCATTTCCACTTATATGCATGGTAGGTTTCAAAATCTGAAATGCTGTAGGTAATGGCATCATCTTCCCTTCTTCCTAACATGAAAATCTAGAGGACGGTGAAAAAGACACGACAGGCTGATCTCACATCCAATTGCATCGTGACTGAATACGTTAATACTCCCAATCAACAAAGCTTCCTGTAATTAAGAAAAATAATTTCTGATTGTTTTAATCAACACACGAAGGAAACAAGTATGCAACGGACAGTAGTAATTTAATGAACGAATATGAATTTGATATATTAGCTCACCCACTGGATTTTATTGAATAAGGTGAAAAATTCGTCGTGTAGCCATTGTTGGAAATCTGGCGTATCTGAAATTAATCGCGAACGTTAACCGCTCCTGAACAAGCTCGGTAAGACTTTCCACTAATTCTTTCGCAAAGACTAATATGCAATATACATTGATCTATTTGTACAATTCCATCAATCAGTTCTGGTAAGGTTCTCTAAATACCGTCTTAATGGATCAGGGAAGGTGGCTAGTTCACACGTCGCTATTGGGGTCCTGGAAGTTCTGACTATAGTTTTCAGACGGTATTCCGTAACCGTCTTTGTGAATACCCGGATTATCCATACTTTCCAGTTCACAAGCTACAAATACAATTGTCTAGCGTACGCTAGCAGAAAGCTAAAACGGTTGACAGATGATCAGCAACACTCACTCACTTATGTTTCCTTTTTTTTGTTATGGCTTTATGCCTCGTCGACGTGGTGGCCATTAGAGGCGGGAAAGGATAGAGTCAAGGAACTGGAAGGAATTCGGCCATGGCATTTTTGAAGGAAGCATCTCGACATTCGCCTGGAGTGATTTGGTGAAACCGTGGAAAACCCAAATCTTGATGCCCGGACGGGGATTCGAACCCGCGTCCTCCAAAATGTGAGGCCAGAGCATTACCGCTCACCCACCACTCTCGGTTTGCATTTTTTAAGTATGGATCTTTAATAGCCATTAAGCTGTGGAGAGGACCTTCAAGAAATTTCAAATCTCAAATTTCCAGAGAAGTGTGAATTTTGATTAACATTTGAATTTATTACATGTCTGAAGTCATTAGTTACAGATAATATTTATAAATTTATTTGCTAAACTAAATGGATAATGTTTAACATTTGAACCCATACAAGGATGTTAAATCGTCTTATTGCTTTAAAATATTGGAGAAACCTTATATACAACTCTTAAAATAATTTACTCTTCTGAGAGTTTCCAGAGCAGCAAAAGCCACGAGATCAATTCATATGCCTTTCTATAAATATATCTGCACAGCCTGATATAAGAAACGTGACTGAACTACTAACTTCAAAGAGACAATTTAATAAACGACCTGGACCTAGGGCTTTTTGGTTAATTTTGTAACTGCCTTATGGATTTTAATTAAAGATTACTTCAGTTAAAATTCCGTAAAAAAATTCGCAATGTCATTCCTGGTCAAATCTCTCTTTTCAAAAAAGACAATAATTAAGATAAAGATGGACTGACAGCGTATAACCTTCCATCTTCTGCCAGATTGACACATCACAGGTGATATTCGTTTCAAGTATAAAATCTATTTTAACCTTAAATACGTATTTTTATATTCGGTTAGAACGTACAGCTGTTTTAGGTTGCAACTGGTTATGCTTTATTCCCGTTAGATCTCAACAAAACCATCCAAAAATTCGATAATCATGACAGGAATCAGTTGCATGATGGGTACACGGAACGAAAATCGGGTTCGATGAACTTGGTGCCAAAACCACATGCCAGTTAATAACATACATTCTGTTGTGACAACAAACAATGATATAAACAATTTTAAACATGAGGATTTCTTCGAATGTCCCAATTCCCGTACAGAAATAATTTGCGGGTTCTCACAATAAGGGGGAAACTTAGTGCTGTTTTTTATTACTTAAACCCTAATTTGGTTTATATCACTTGGAATATAAATCAACAATGAAGCAAAATTCTACAGGCAGAAAGACTGATACGTTTCTTCTAAACGTAAACACGATCCTTACAATTCAGATTTGCCCAGAAAGGGGAGCGGTTGTACGTTCTCCGGGCATTATTGACTGCTAATCGATGTGTTTCATCACACAAACATTTTTTTATTACTTCATAGTATTTTGGTAAAACTAATGTAAATGTGTGTGTGATTAATCATATTTATCGCAGTACGCAACACTGCACTTTAAGTAATTACAGTATTTCTATACTGAGAGAATGAAGTGTATTAAGCTCAGATGAAATGTAGAGAAGTTCGGCCGGAATAATTATTATCTATGTTCACGTCAGAGCGCTGTTCAATACGCTATTACTGAAGTATGTTTTAGCTGTATTAAGAACTCCTGTGTATTTTGAATGGGACTGTTGTATATTGGTTTTTCGGAATTACACTAATTTTTGTATTTTAATCTATTTTTAAATCTGATTTAAGAACAGTAGCACCAATTGCCCTTAATATTTTGTAGGAGAAATGTTTCTATGATCATTTGTAGTAACACGAAGTTAAGTGATAGAAGGGTAAACATTAGATACCTTTATCTCATTTCTACTCCACCGGTGAATTATGATTTTCGTGCGACAATGTGTAACTGATTTTTAAACAAAACTGTGGTTCAAATTTGTGAAATAGTTTTTTAATTAATTAAATGCCTAATAGTCATCAATAACATTTAAGTGAAATATTTTCTCCTTTAAATTACTAAGAATTATTCATCGTATATAAACAATATCATATATTCCATTGCCGGATAAAACTGTCTGCTTCGTATGACAGACATCTGGTGCGACTGAGGCATTAATATTTATTCATTTTTTCATGATACACAAACATTTATTTAATTGGTGAGTGCGTTTTGATTTCGTAATTAATAATTTCATATCAATAAATATGCAGCTAATAAGTTTAATTTTCCTTTCGTTCATTTTCTCTTTCGATTAATGGATAACAAACAGTTGTTGAAGGATTTAAATATTTATCAGTCAGAGTGTCTCAGCTTCCTTCTTTTTTTCAACTGTATGATCGTTGCTAACCTCTAAGTTCCAAGACTAACTGATTAATTTTACAACTCAAAAATTTAATACATGCAAAAATAAGATTTTAATTCCCTTTAATATAATATGCAAGGCGTTAAATCCGTGCTACAAAAATAAAAATCGAATTAAAGAAATGAACAATTACTAAGAATTAGTCTATACAAATGAATGATTGTTTAGAAAATTCCTGTGAAGTCAGAGCGATATGTTCTTCGATAAAGCAATTGTAGATTAAAACTACGAATACACGAAAAAGGATATGAAATAGATCACTATAAAAATTGGGCTGACGAGGAGGAAATAAACAAAAGAACTGTCTCCCTTTAAAGAAATCTGGTAAAAGATATACACCCCTGAACTTCGCGATTGAACAGGCATTGATTACAGGTGCGTAAAGCCAAATTTAGAGGAGACAAGAAACGGAAATAAACATTAACGGATATATCGAGTTTAAACGCGCCGCGCTCGCGGAAACAACAATCCCTCCACTGACTGTACATGTTGTCCACAAGGACACGGCCAACATGCAACCTTGACACTGGCCACGGTCAACACCACCTGCCGGCCACACGTGAGGCGCTACAGTAGCGCAGTCCTACCTGTGGGCGCATGCCGGAGAGCCGGGTAGTCTGTAGGATGCGGGCGGCGGCTGGCAGCGGACTGGAGACGCGCTCTTCCCTCTCCTCCTGCAGGCGCCGCGCCACACCAGCCACCATGACGTCACAGCGTCCAGGCGGTCCAGCGCGGACACCAGAGGGACAGCGTTACCAAAGACTCAAGGTCAACGGCCGTAACAACATTTGTGCAACTACGGCAGGAAAAACTGAAAGTGATACGCAAACTCTTCCTTACACTAGTACTTAACCCTAGATTAAATAAAAGAATATTTAATGAAAAACGCCAATACCAAACCTAATTCGTGAAACCCTCATGGATGCTATTTCAAATGTAAAATATGTAGGTTAACCGTCACATTCATTCAAGGTAAACACAGGTTTAAGACAAGGGTGATAATTTATTGCCCATTCTTTACAACTGTCTTGGAGAAAATTGTAAGGGATTCCAATGAAAAATTAAAAGAACACGACATTTAACAAATAACCTTGCGCAGAAAAAGCAAAGGTGTTGAAATACATTTTATTTCAGAAAGCTTAAAAAATACAAATTAATGTCTTCGAACAAATAGCTAACAAAACAGGTATGGGAATCGCATGGGCACAAAAAAAAAAAGAAAAAAAAAAATTACAAACATAAAGGATGATCCAAAATTTTTACTGATAAATGTTCGTCGAACTGAAAGGGTAAATAATTTTAAATATTTATGAAAGGTTTGCAATAGAAGAAATAATATGCAAAGTGGAAAGAGCATTACTATGAATTTTCACAACAAAAAATTCCTGTCTAAAAATCATAAATTAAGACACTATAACACAGTGGCATACCGAAATGTCTCTATGCAATGGAATGCTTAGTATTAAATTATACACTCGATAAAATTGAAGTATTGGAAAGGAGAATTGTTAGGAAAATCTTGAGACCATTGAAAAATATATTATTCTGAAAGTTAAGAACTAATGAGGAAATATACGAGAACATTGAAAACATAACAGAATCGATCAGAATAAGGATAATAATATTTTTGAATACATCTACCACATGTATGTCTCGAGGCTAATAAAAAATTATTTCTGGGAGAAAAAAAAAAGCAACTATAAGTTTGATTCAAGAAAGATTTGAAACTGAATAATACCTGCAAACAAGAGACTATTGAGAGACTTTCCGAAAGAAAATACTAAATATGGCATTATTCAAAGGCAGAAAGGAGAAGAAAATTGGTGCAAGTGGTCTAAAAGGAGAAAGAGGAATAATGCAGTGCAATAATTGAGTATTGCAAAGGAAGAAAGATGAAACAACAGATGAAGAATTAAAATTTAAGCCTTAACGAAAGGAAGAAGAAGAAAACTGTCAAGCAGTTAGTGTTAGAATTTTGTTTATTTCGGGCGCGTTTGGTTACACGTCAAGGTATCTACAGAGATACAATGTTCTAGTTTCATCTCCGTCATGAGGTGTGGTAGTTGAGCATCTGTTCCTCCAACCAGCAAAGCACATGCACACGACTAGAATAATTGCAGGCAGTTGACGCTTTATGTCTTCGCTAAGCATGAAGTTACACTCGCCAATCAAGTTAATTTTATGACGCACTGTTTCATTTGTCACTCGCAGTGAACAGAAGCAAGTTACTTGTACCTTGCTTCCGATCACTGTGAATGATAAATAAGACAGCGCATCATAAAAGTGACGTCATTGTCGAAGGCAAACGTCCATCATTCTAATTGTGTACAACGCTGGAAGTGCTTTATTTGTTGAAGGCATACATGATCAGCTACGACATTTCAAGCAAGAAATATAATGCAAAAATTATCTCTGACGATCCCTCAACCAGAGACGAAACGCAACCTAAATAAACAAAATTTCAACTGCAGTTGCGTTTGGTGTTTTTCACCAAACGATAATTTATCATTTTGAAAGAAGGCGAAGAAGAAATTGGCTACAGTAATTACGATAAGTCTTCGTAGTTTATGAAAATGAAGGTTATCTGTAAAGTAAAAAAACCAATACACTGATATAAATCACTCGCAGGATGATGTAAACTATGTAATAAAGCTGCAGACACATGCGACCGAAGCGATGATGTTAGCAATATGGCACTCGTGAATGCAATCAAAAAGTTTTACGGCATGCTCTATTGTATATTCCCTGTATAGCAATGTGTAACTGAGCCTAGCATGACTACCCTTGAACGATATGTTCACTCATTGATCTGTTCTAAAATTACTACGACTAACGAGTTTCTAGGTATTAAAATAGTGCACAAACTTATGATATTTTAACTGCAGGGCATTTTTGTATATTTTCGATTCACTTAGGAGCGGAAACTGTTGTGATCTATGCCATACTGCGCATGAGGCCTGCATGATTTTAGTTTTTGAGCTATTGTCCAGGATAATGGTAGGATGGCACCCTCTCTCCGCCTTAAACTACTTAGTAAACGAACACAAAGTAGCAAATTATAACGGCACAACGCATACACGGTTAGTTGCCACATGTTTATAGTCATAGTTATGACGATACAATGGTTAGAGAAAAAGCAATAGGGCCATTACACAGATGTAACAGACGCTGTGTATGATAGCGCTATAAACTCCTGTGAACATTGTCCTTGTTATTCTGTTAATGTTTTTCTAAGCAAAACAGAAGGCAAGACGAATTTTCTTCTAATGTATATCATTATGGTAAGCATTCTATACGGTCTGTCTCACTGTCCGATCTGAGAGACTCTCGGCCATCACTGAAGGAAGTTATGATTGTATGTACAGCACATTTCTTTTGGTCAGAAAAACTGAGTAGACGAGACGCTCTATTACTCTGTCGACGAAGATAATGCAATAATAATTGCTACCTCTCATTAGGAGTTAATGGGCTGAGGTAATGCAAGGTTTAAGTAACATATCTGTCTGACAAAACATGTGTAATTAAGCATGAAGTGCCCGAGATAAGTCTTGCAGTTCCCATACCTGGCGGCTGGGAGTTCAGACTGTAGTAGAACTTCCGAGTCTGTCTTGACGTTTATTAAGGTAATTTACTGTTTCGTAGCTACCATAGTCATGTACCACGAATAGCTGAGAAATCAAAGTTGCACTGTGCTCTCTGTTTACATATTGCATGGCATTAAAAATTTATTGCCGTGCACTGAAAACGTTACCAATGTTTCCGTTTTTCAGAATCTTCAGACATAAGGAAAGTACTTTACGAAACATTTCATATAAGCTTTGAATTGTAAAACGCGTAACATTATTTTTTCAAATAGACGTATGCGACGGTATTAATGGTTGGTCGCACCTTCTGCAATGACGTAAAAATTGTCATTCTTTTTGAAGTTGTTTCCAAGATTGGTCCCATGACATGGTTGCCTCGGAATGCAGAACTACTGCAGGTCACTGCATATATAAGCAAATTTATGAGCTGCGTAACTGCTTGCCTTTGTACTTGAAGAAACATTCAGTGGTTCAAATCTTATAGCTATGAGTCTCCTTATTTTCTCTGTGAGGAAATCAAAACTTAGGTTTTTCAATCTATCGTTATCTAACTTCACACATTTGCAACCACTTAGGATGTCATAAAGTAATGACATCTTAGACCATTTTGGTTAACCATTGTGTCTTATAATAAAGCTATTCACTCCAATCGTGTAGTAGCTTAAAGTTTAAAGCAGCGTCTCGGATTCAAATCTTCTGTACCAAGGCTTTTTTACAGGCTTAGTTCCTTTGAAGTAAGTACACTAGGGCATAGTAATGTAACTCGCATTCTAGGTTAAACTGCCATCAATAGAGCGGTCAAAATTTACTTATTTAATTGTGATAATATAGAATTTATTAATTTCATACCAACGGCACGCCAGTGTTGAAAAGCTTGTATCAAATCAGATCAGAATGCATGATTTTTGTTCGAAAGTTGCCGATATCAAACTTCGCTGAATTGTCCTTAGATTTATCTCAAACCTTATGAAATCGCCTTTGCTTTTTCATGCACTTTGTAATCATGTTTATAGCTGTGAGATTAGATTAGAAATCGATACATTTTAAAAATGAGGTACATTTACAAAACATTTGAGTACAGAGACTTTCTCGGCGCGTAATCACTAAGGATTGCAATCCCGCAGTGTTTTCAATCCCGCGGGATTTGCGCCAATCCCGCGGGATTGGTACAAACAGTTTTTTAACGCATATATTTAAAACATAGTTACTTAAAACGTTAATAAATTAAATAATAATTAAATTAATAAATAATTTTTAATTTTAAATGATAAAAATTAACAGTTAACAATATTTTGATTGGCAAAATGACATTAAAACTTTTTAGCGTTTCTTAAGTGTATTTCGAGGTTTTACATTTTTGTTTTTTAATCTAAACCAATTTTTAAATAAATAATAAAAATGGAAAATATTGAGTCTTAGGTCAATTTATGTGCCTTACAATACATCACATAAGTTTAAAAATATGGTTTGCTTAATGGCCAAGTTACCATAAATTATAAATAAACGTTCCATAACACCGAGAAAAGAATTCCATTTCACAAAGTGAAGTGAATACACTCTGTAAAGTGTAGACTTGGCTCAGAACAAAATCTCTAACTTTTTGTCACTGCTCAAGCACGAGACTTGGCCTTTTTTTGCGTGATTCATTATTATATCTCCTGATTCCTTGATTGATATTACAATTGATTCAATGTTATTAAAAGAAACTACTCACCAACACGTAAACTGTCAAGTATTTCAGATTTACTTATGCGGCGTAACGACGTTTCTAGAGTGGAAATTATTATTTTTTAGTAAGAAAGGAGACTTTCTCGGCGAATGATTGCAGTGAAGTCCTCATAGGTCGTATCTCCGGAATTCATTGCAAACATACGAAATTACACACGTGAGGAAGACGGCGGAGGCAGCTGTCGAAGTATGGTGTTCCTACAACACAATTCGTTGATACACCCGTGAAAATTTCATTATAACTTTTTTTACCTTTAGTCGAAATAATAACAAGGAGAAGAGGGATTAATCGAAAGCCTGAGCGGAACATGTAAGCAGGTGGCTTTCGTCAAAGAAACGCATTGAGGCGGCGGCCAAAACAACAATAAGTCAAAGGATATACAATTTCCTTTTGATAGCTGTTAAATAAATTGGTACGCGATCGTTAAAATTACGATAACATTAGTTTCATATCAACGAATAATCAAATTTTCAGCCGCAAATTAGGAAATTGTCACAATTACTTTATCTGCAAATACAGAAAATGGGAATAATGAAACCGTGAATAAAAAGCTGTAACCGTGTAGTTCAGATAACGTGTGTGATACTTAAAAAATAATTATATGGTTAGAAAATCGTTCTAAATACGCACCATAACTCAAATTACAGAAATGTGTACTCGAAACAAACGTAAGTTTTGATGAATACGTAAAAGTGTATTTATTTACTTACGAATGACGAAGGTTGACAAAAACAAACGCTTGTTCACATGAGTCAAATGCCAACTGGAAGGGTACAGGCAAACAGTGCAACACATCCGATGGAGACCGAGTGGGGCAGCGAGTCACGCAGACTGACACGCGTTTCCGCGGGATTTTGCGGATTGCGGATCCGCTTAATTTTGTGCGGGATCCGCCAGACTGTCTACTGACGCGGGATCCCGCGGGATCCCGCGGGATTGCGGGATCCCGCTTTGCTGGATTGCAATCCCTAGTAATCACATATAAATCTTCGCTGATATAAACCCAATTTTCGCAGTATACTTGCGAAGGTTTATTTGCAATAAGGAGAAACACCTAAGATACGAGCTTTAGGTAACCATTTTATTTCATTTGTATTATTTTTCTGCCTCAACGCTTACCGATACAAATTTTTCCTTGTGACAAACCATCAGAGGATGATTTGAGTATAGCGAGCTAATGGAATGACACAGTCTCAAATACTCACAACAAAAATTATTTATAAATACTCGTATTTAGAACTCTAGTATTAGCCATATACCAGCTGATGAATTATGCAGCCTAATTGGGTAAACAGAAATCTCACAAAAAATGTCTTTTTAATTCAGGCTTTACGTCTCGTCGACGTCAATGTCATTAGAGGCCGGATAGGATTGTCAGCAAGGTGCATCAAAGGAATTCGGACATGGCCTTTTGTAGGAAATATTCCGACATTATCCTGGAATGATTTCAGGAAGCTGAGGAAATCATATTCCGGATGAGCGGATGGGAATTTAAACCCGCGTCCTCCGGAATGCTAGAGCCGAGCGTTGGCGCTCACCCAACAGGTAAGGTAAAAAATAATGTATAAATACTCATCAAATTAAACAAAACAATGAGAAAAATATCTCAATCCATAATATCTACACAACATAATGGCTGCCTATATCCTCGACCATATCTCCGAAAACTAGTAAGACTAGAGGCATAAAATAAACAATGACAGAAATGTTTAAGTAACCTCAGCTTCCAATACATTAGTACTGCACTCATGTGGAACATGTTAAAATAAGCGTAAAAACACGGAAGTTTGGTGAGATACTGCAAGTAAATCGTTACAGCATCAACGAACCAATGTACGCTGAGCGAATCAAATCAAACTCTGAAGAAAAAAGCTCTAACCCTAAACTATGTAAGCGCGGATTCGACCCATCGACAAAATTTTGGACATCGCCGACCAGCGGTAGAACATGCCATCTTGCTCGTAGATGTAACTTTTTTTTGAGACACAAATGGGGGATTACTGTGAATCTTTTTTGGGACTGTGGGGATGCACGGAAAGCTGTGTACCACATTACCATGAAATGCACTCTTTGGAGACGGAACGGCACTATCCAACGACTTCATGAAGCAACTGGGGAGGCTAATGTGTGGATGCAAGATTTTGAGGAAAAACTTTTAAAACGATTATTTAATTGTTTTACTTAAAATGAATTATGTGTGTTGTACATTTATACAGAATATTAAACTTGTAACTCTTTGTATAGCCATTTTATTCAGTTGATAATTATCACCATTGCTCCGTGACGCAGGATATGTGACGCCCAGGAAGGGAATTATTCCTCCGTGCTCTCTTATGAAATTTAATTGAGCTATTTTCTTCTTGCCTTTCCCAGTGATTGACGTGTATGTATCTTATAACTTATACCTTTCGGCGTGTCGCTGTCTTCAGAATACTTTTACATAAACTATTACTTTTTACCCTTTCTATCTCAATTAAACAATATTCAAGTCTCTCTCTGGTCATTTAACAACGATTACAAATAATTCTACAGCATTTTCTTTTACCTTGTAACGATCCTTAATGTCTTACGCCAGAGAGGAACTACGTGTTTCGACATCTTTTTACACTAAGATGTATTGTCATTCCGGTTATAATTCCTTTCCATCCTTCGTCTCACCTGAACTTTACGTTTATACTGTACCTGTAGTTATTTTACGATTCCTCCTTTTAAATAAAATCAATGATACTACAATATCTTTCTAGAATTCTTCCTGTATTATTCCACATTATACATAACTTTATACAGTATGAACAATTAATATTTTACAACTTCAATAACATAAATATTCCCTTTGGCCACCAGCCATTCAAACTATTCATAATTCAATATCCTTTTATAACCCGGCAATTCCCTACCGGCACCATTCCATTTACAGTTTCAGATCTTCCAGATCTACTCAGTCACTTCCTCCATCCATCCTCATTCTTCTCTGTTATATATATAATCTCCATGATCAGTCCACACATTATTTCTTTGCTGTCAAAGATTCTTAACAAAAATATCTTAATAATGTTTTATAATATCAGCTTATATTCATTACACATAAAACAAATATTGTTCAATCTTATTTCCTCGACGAAACGTATGACTGTTGCAATCTATTACTGATTTTTGCGAACGACTGTGATGATTCTGCATCCAGAGCAGAGTGTTGTCCACGTTGTGAATGTACGAAACATGAGGGAAGGAAACGGGTGAAACATGGTGGAGGCCCGTTCCGGCCTGCTATTCCGAAAGAAAAACCATTTCGTGGTGAGTGTATCGGATCAGACTTTGACAAAATTGTTCTAATCAAAAACTTTGTAAGCCATTCTCCTGGATTCGACCTACGGAAGAAGTTCTGGAAATCGCAAAAAAAGGCAGTAGAACAGGCCGTGGTGCTCGAAGATGCAACTAATGGATGTAGAAGAGAATACTTGTTGGGACTGTTCTTAACTATATACTATTTTGACCACCGTTGTATGTTGTAATGATAAATTTACAGAAATTCGAAGACACTTACATTTTACTGAGAAGGAGCTTCAGAAAGAAATGTAGTACCGAGCGTGGTGGGTGAGCGGCCTCGCATTAGGAGGTACGCGGCTTCTAATCCCCGTCTGGGCACCTAGATTACGGATTTCCATGGTTTCCCCAAATCATTCCAGGCGAACGCTGATAGGGTTCCTTCAAAAGACCGCAGCCGAATTAATCACTGTTACTTGCCCCCAGTTCTTTCCCGCCTTTAAAGCCTTTGACGTGGACGAAAAAAAAAAAAAAAATTGGCAGTCTTTGGGGACTATATGAATATCATTCGCACAACATGTCATACTTATAGCTACAGATATGCTAAATAATAATAGTTCTGTGTGCACTTAAGATATTGTGGCATAGGCAGTAAGACCAATTCCTTTCCTACAATTTAACGTGGAATCAGAACCACTGAACGTCGCGGCGTAGCTCATACAGTTAAATAGAACTCCTTTAAAAAATCCTTCTCAGCACTGGTTTTGAACCCTCAACTGGAGAGAGAAACTTTCGGAAGTAAACTCCTTGACCGCTGAGCTACCAGACCGCCTTGTTTTCAAGTATACGTGTGCTAAGTACTATCAAAATCGGATTAAAACTGTGGGTTTGTATGACAACGTTGATGGGAGAAAGGAGGAGAGGGTTTAGTTATTATTTTAAATCAAACGTAGACAGAGGATTTTTTTTTTTTTTTTTTTTTTTTTTTTTTTTTTGGCTTTCGGCGGCTAAGGCCATTCAGCCAGCTCAATGTGATCATATTTTAGCTTCCAGTGAAGAATTAGTCATCCAGTGTACATCGTATCTTTCTATGTATGGACACCACAGGACGGACAGGACATTCACACAGACACACAACACTTAACATCCATGCCCGCGGCCGGATTCGAACCGGCGACCTTCGGCACGTGGAGCTAGCACTCTAGCCCCTACGCTACCGAGGCCAGCGAGGTATTTTTTAAGTATACGTATGCAAAGTTCCATCAAAATCGGATAAATACTGTGTGTTTGTATGAAGAACATTGGGAAAAAATAATTTTTATATATTAGATACAAGTATAATATATACTTTCACTGCTATTCATGATACTAAAGCCGCGTTCCCACGATCTCTTGTAACGGAGGCGGGACAGGACGCGACCTCATTAGCCCAAGTGTAGGGACGAGCGCGCGCCGCAGGTTAGCCCTAGCTTACCTCGCCGCCTCCCCACCACGTTGCCTAGTGTCGTTTGACACAGAGCACTTTACAGCAACAGAAGGGGTACGCAACGCTGCTGCAAACCGATGACAACAGCGCACCTCTACACACGCCTGTGATGTTTACCGACACAGAGTGGGTAGCTGCCTCTCATCCCCGCTAGCAGAGGCGGCCCTGTACCCTTGGCGTGTGGTTGAGTATTCGTCCCGTCCCGTCCCTCCTCCGTTACAAGAGATCGTGGGAACGCGGCTTTATAGCTACAGATATACTATTATTACAGCACGTCGGTGAAGCGAACTCATAATATTTTACCAATCCTAAAAGCGTCCAACGTGCATATCATCAGCGGAACAAATCATTGCATGCCAGTGACGGGAAGTTGGGAACTCAGATTTACCCCCTCCCAAACTCGCCTAACGCTCCTATAGAAGTTTTAACTTTAAAAAAAAGGCCATGTATCGTAGATCGCACATAGCATCGCCATACGTAGTGAAGGACGAGAACTTTTCAAAGCACTGATCTAGGCACTCGGTGAGTTGGTCAGTTCTGTGGAGCCGTCCCAGATATGAGAGCGGTGTTGATGTTGTTTTTTACTCCGGGCTAAACGCCGGGCGAGACCCGCCCACCGGGAGACGAGAAAGTGCCCGCAGGAAGCGGCCCCGGCGGTCTGTCGTCTTTTCCTCGGCACTTTTTCATCTTTGCCCATATATTTACCATGTCCTGGAATGCTCAGCTCGCTTTCTACGGTAGGAGTATCAGGATAATTACGTACAGAGCTCTACGACATAACCTCTTGAATTTAGTTCTTACCTGAATCATAATGTATGTACATTTTTAACGTCGGGTTTCTAATATAGAGCCAATCATTTCCGGTGAAACGATGTTATTAAGTTATAACAAATCAACCGATCTTTTATCTGGTATATGGGAGGAAAGTAGCGGATAACAGTTACACGGAGTATCCAAGCAAACACATTTTTATGATGTAAGGAATATATCTGCCTCATTACTTGTTAATATTTTTATTATTATACTAGCTGACCCGGTCACGCGTTGCTGTGACTTACTAATTATAGTACGTTGGATTAATGTTATTCTAAACTTCCTCAAGTAGTCAAATTAATATTCACTAATAAAGACAAAAACATTGTAGTCGATTTGGAAATTCAAATGTAATTGGTAAAGAGTTACGGAGAGTTGAAATTAAGGACAAACGATCATAAAAATTTTTAATTTACATTTCATTACAAATTACTTAATTGAAATTATATAAAAATTGATATTTATAAAAATATTTTTTATTTATTTATATAAACTGAAATTTCAGTTATATCTTCAGTCATTCTGTTTTTATATTTTTCCCACAAACTCGAAGATTGTGTTGGATAACATGTCAAAATAATTGCAAACAGTTTGACGAATACTATTCGGTGTGGCTGCATCAGCAAGTATCAGGTCCCAATAATTGCCGTCTACCAGCAGCTGCAACTCGCGACATGCATCTTGACATGTATTGAACACTCGACCATTAACTGTTCGTAAACATTCGAAAGAAGCTGGTCCAGGAACATTCACCAATAACAAACGCTGAAAGAAACATTCACGTTGTTTTGGATGCAAAGTCTTTGCTTTGAATATGCCTGCGATCGACGGATGTGGTTCTCCTTGTTTACGTGGCTACCATTTTTTACCTAATTTGTTCCATGAAAAATAGCTTGGAAAATCGGTATATAATAATGTTTTTGCGAATTGGCGGAACACATCAGATTTTTGACACGATGTGAAAAATTCAGTTTGTGGTTTGTCGTTTTTGGTGGCTCAAGTATTCTTTGGAAAATATTTTCTTCGGTGAAATATACACGTTGATCGTATTCAAGATGTATTGCAAGATGCTGGATGGAAGGGTCTCTTTCATGGATGCGAATATGCCAGATAGTTTCGTTGCTACTGATGTATCTACCTATTTGGTATCGTGTTATTTCGTCATTTGTATTTACATTTTGAACTTCAAACACGGCCAAATCACTGCCTTTATTAACATATTTGCAAACGTACTTAATGGATTTTACAGAACTGCAAAACTCGGCATTAATATGAGCCTTATACGTTTTTTAAAGCAATGGTGAGTATGGTACCACCCACTGATTGTCAATTTCAACTTGGTTTCTAGAATTTGACATTCGCATTGTAAATGTTTGGCCACCATTCTCAGCGTTTCTGTGGCGATACAACGTATAACCGTCGATATCCGTAATAGTATCATTCGTATATTCCTTTGGGAAACGCTTCTTACATTTTCCACCTTCCATGCATGGCGATGTCATGTTAAAAGCACCGCACGGTCCGTGGATCGAGTGACTGGTAACAATATCAAACAATTCTTGATCAATTAATGGGTCCGGAATTTCGGCTGAAATTATTTGATCAATTTCTTCTGGACGGATTTTAACTTCAAGCCAAATCAAAATGTGAGAATGAGGCAAACCTCGCTTTTGCCACTCAATCAAATACAGATAGCAACGTGTGTTACCGAAAACTGAATGTTTTACGATTAAATCAATCAATGATTTTAATTTTTGTTTGAACACACGTGCCGTGACATCATGACGATGCATTGATTGATGGCCTGGTAATAGCAAAGTTTGTATTTCCTCCCAATTCCGATTACATGTAAATGTAATAAACAAATCTGTACGACCATAATGACGTACGTAAGTCATCGCATTTTGTATATATTCCTGCATGTTCCGTGAACTGCCGATGTAGCTTGAAGCTAAAATAAATGCATTACCGATATCATAGCGTTAAAATTTTCATAAATATTGCCGATAACAGTATCTCGTAAGAGGATGTATTCCTCCGATCGTAATTTAACCTGGTTGTATCGAATAAATCGCAAATGCTTGTTTTCAACCTTGGCGTACATATCCACGACGTATTGAAGGCACAGTTGACGATATCGAAGGATGTAGTTATCCTAATTACGTCTAATCATCAATGGGGGGGTGTAGTACTTCTTTGAAGTAACATTTTTATTTGCTTCATTACCTGAAAAAATAATAAATTAAATAGTAAAAACAACAATAAGAAATCAATATAGTGGGCCCGCTATAATCCGGCCCCTGGTCGGAATACCGCGGGTCTGCTGTACTAATAAAATAACGAATTAAATAGTTGAATATTAAATTTACCAGCAACTGGATCACGATGTTTGATGTTGATGTGATATTCATTCTGCCCTTGCCAGAATATCAGTGGATACTGGAGTGCGTCATACGAACGGTGTAGATCGAAATTATACTAATAGTTCTATCTTGCCGTGTGACTTTAATCAACTGAGTCACCAACCATAAAAACTGCAACTTCATCTACGGGTGGCGCGTTGAATCTGCCAGCGTATTCTCCTGATGGTAATTTGTCAGCTTTGATGACAAATTGATAGTTGTCATTTTTTAATTGTGGCGACACAATTGAAATAAGTTGATTATTATTTTCCAAACAATTTCCCAACAATACCACAATTGCTCTCTCTTCTGCTTGTTCGATGCACCTAGTTTTCAAGCGTTCCTCACAATTTCCAATAGATTTGGAAAAACTTCGGGTCATCGTTTGGCATCGGTATCAACGACCCAATCTTATGGTACACCTGGCCTTGTATTTTGAATTTAGTTTCAAAAATGACGTCCATCAGATGTAAGATCGCAAATTTTTAGCTGCCCCAAAAGACGTCATCTGGAAGCAAGAATTGAATTTGCGTGTCTTGCGCAGAAACCATTTCGAATCGTTTGATTCGCCAGCAAGAAGGATTGTAAATGTTCTGGCGGATTGGGTAGTGGTAATAATACATCTTTTCCTGATGCACAACACATGCCAGCTGCTTCATTGCGGAATTTCAACGCCTGATAATACTGGCATATTTTGCTCACTGCACCGATTGCAGTTTTTGAATGTGCAGAGTAATGAATGGCTGGTGCATATTGGAACGCAAGACGAACAATTGATACACGTGTTAAAGCACGGCTGATTTACTGTCTCTCTCGTTCTCTTTCTCTAAATGTAGCTATGTGCTGTTCTCGTGCCGCTCTTGTTCTTGATATATTCTGTCACAGACGTTCATCACGCTGTTCTTGAGATTCTTGCATACGATGCTCAGCTGTCCTGATTCTTTGAACTTCTTTACTTGCCGCGATTTGTGTTGCTGATTGATGAGCTCTCTCGTCGTGCGTCTTGCCTCTCTGCTATACGCATTGTCGAGGTTAGATTCTTTGGCGACATTTCACTGAAAAATATTTGAATTGCAACAAAAGTGCCTTTCTGAAAGCCTTAAAATAAGACACTATAATACAGTGGTGAAACCGGAATTTTTGGGTCCATTGAAAAATACAGTAAAATGGAAGTTAAGAACTGATGAGGAAATGTAAAATAACATTGAAAAAAATAACAGAAAAAGATGAATGATATTTTTTGATACATTTATAGCATGGGATGACACCAGGCTTTAGAGAGGTTTAGAAATATTTGAAACGAAATAATACCAGTGAACCGTATGGCAAGAAAAATTTTTCGATAGCAGACTTTGAATATGGTAGGATTCAAACGGTAGAGAGGAGTGCAATAATGAAGGAGTACTGGGGAGGAAGAAAGAAAAAACAACAGGAGAGGAATTGAAATTGATACGTGGAGTCTAGCTGACCATAACAAAAAGAATAAGAAAAATGATAAGCTAGCGAGGAAATGCTTACACGATTCGAATTTATCGTAACGTTTCTTCAATGTTATATTCATGTGCGTAATTACTTTGTCGTTAGATATAAGACACACAAACGATGAACAACAATAGAGTATAATTATAACACAATACACAGCACAATTAAATTGAAGAAACTCACACATATGGCGTGGAATAGACCGTAGCATAAATAAATCGAAATACAACGCCATCTACTGGATGGTTCGATAAATTAAAACACCGCCATCTGTTAGGAATAAACTGTAGCATAAATAAATTGAAACAGAACGTGATCTACTGGATGATTACCCAACCTAGCTAACCAAGTGTTGTATAGATAAGTTAGAAACTTATGGAACTATAATAATAATTACGTGTGGTCGTAATGACCCTGGTGACATGGTTTCTACTGGCTGGGCATTCTGCCCCTATCGTAGCCGCCTTTACCTAGCCCGCCCATCCTGCCTGGTACAGGGGACCTACATTTTAACGTCGAATCCGAACCACAGTACCGTCCTGGCGTATTTCACCTCATACAGCATGCTGCGCCGGGGGTTAATGCCGGGTTAAGTGTCTATAAAAATCCTCGCCGAGACAGGGACTCGAACCGGGGACCTTTCCATCTCCAGTCAGACGCCCTAACCACTTAGCCAGCAGACCGCTTAGCCTTGGTGGCTTACAAATAATTACAAACCATTGTCCTATGACAAACATTTAATGAACATTTATTTCGCAAATAATAAATATTGAGGTCTATAATCCAGATAAAAACTATCCTATCTTTTAAGTTGGACTAAATCACACACATTAAGCCAAATTTCATCTAAATCGGTTATGTAGTTTCGGAGTTCATCCCGGACGAACATCGTGACACGAGATTTTTATATATATAAAGATATTATTAATTCCTATCAAGTTAAAAGCGGTGCGTGATATTTTTGAGAACACGGAATAATATTTTAGCGACGAGAAGAGAGAAGGTACTTTTTTTTTAAACTGCTTAACGTCTCTTAACAGCGAGGTCTTTAAGGACAGGAAAGGATGGGGGCAAGGAATAGGAACGAATTCGGTCATGGACTTTTGAAGGAAGCATCCCGGCATTTGCCTGGAGTGATCTTGGAAACCATGGAAAACCCAAATCCGGATGCCGGGACGGGGATTCGAACCGCCGTCCTCCCGAATGCGAGGCCAGAACGCTAACCGTTACACCACCACGATAGCTGAAAAGATACTGTGTGGTAGCTGAGGATATTAGTAACGAAAATTAGTTTGAAGATGGAGATCTCGAAAGATGAGAGAGAATTTAAAGACCAATTTTTATATTAATAGTAAATTAATTCGAATGAGAAGTGTAATTAAAGGATTGTATGAAGATATAATTGAATTTGTAAATTTCCTTGAGTACATAAAATACCTTGGATAAACGATGAAGTTGTGTTGAAGCTGGAAGATAATTGGTTTTAATGGTGAATCATTAATTTCAACAGCTGCTATTTTGATGTTTCAGGTTTATTCCTTCGGTATTCCCATCTCAGTTAAGAAAGCAAGGTATTCATGAGTAAAGTATTCGCTAGTAACGAGGAAAACAGATATTCAAAATATGACTAACTTGCAACATGACGATGCCATTGTGTTGTGTATTATTGAGTATTTTTAACTGAATTTTGTAACGGCCAGTAGCCAGAGTTGCTGTCCAATATTTCAGGCTGTGTGATTCATATGGTATAGGAAGTTTTTGGCTGAAGTGGCAGGCACCAGAATCACAGTGAAGATTGCATTGTTGCCTGATGAAGCCAGTACAAATGTCGTACCAAGCGACCACCTCTTGAAGGAAAGTCTGGGTGAAAAACCTTTGCGGATGACGAGGCATAAGACGCGGTGACAAAGTGGTCGGGACAGCAGGCTGGATTCTTCTGCGACGCCGGACTTGTGGATCTTGTTCCTGGTTTTACTCCAAGTGTTTGAGATCCGTGATAGTTTCTCATTAAAGTAAATAATATGCACATTGAAAAACGCTTTACTAATATTTTATGTAATTGTGTCTTCCCTTGACGGAAATGCAGCACAATATTTCGTGGATTGCTACAATGACTCAATAAAACTTTTTGCATTTGGGATACTAGGTAGATGTTTCGACATACTTCTAGTAGACTGCAACTAGCAACCACAATAAGAAATGCAGTTTCTATCATTTTATCTTAAATGGAAACATCTATAATCTCATTTTATCAGTTATTATTTCTCTTTTTATCTTTTTTACCCGTACTAGGATCACAGTTTAGCTCACCATTCTTATACAGGGTGATTCAGGAGGAATAATAAATACTGAAGGAGATGGTAGTATGAAAAAAAATTTAGTAAAAAAGTTCATATAAACATGTGTCCGATTTCATTAGTTTTGGAGATACAGGTGCTGGGGTATAGAGCCAAAATAAACCTCAGAAACTGATCAAGAGGATACAAATAACTTATTATAATACTTTATTCATGCAAACTAACGCATATTTTACAAGAGTAAACACAAGAGACGAATACTCGCTCGTATTGTAAATACTGCTACCCTCATAAAAGTACTCAGAAGAACTACACGTATTGTTGCGAAGGAGCTGCAAAGTGTATTGAAGTCGATGGTGGGATTCTCGAACGTTTTCATTTAAATTTTGTCAAATATGCTTGTGTTTTTGGGTGAATACAGTATTTCAATAAGTTATCTTCTATATTGTGGATAAAATTCCAGCACCTGTATCTTCAAAACGAATGGAAATGGGAGACATGTTTTATATGAACTTTTTTAGTCAATATTATTCTTACTACCACCTCATTCAGAAATTAAGAGATTCGAATAGAAAGCGCAAGATTTCAGGTAAGAATCTCAATGCAACCATGAATTTTAACAGGCATTGCTTTGTTTATATGACATACTACTTGTTTCGGATTCCACGTAACACTGTACGTCCAACGAAGACAGGGGTGCGGAGCACGCGTGAATCGAAACTTAGTCACTTGGTGGGAGCGAAGTTTCCGCGGTAGTTGTCGATGTTACTTGGTTGTCCGGACGGAAACGCGTCAATTTATCGAACCTAACGTTTCACCATCATGTTGCGGCTTCTTCATGGGTAGTCACATA
>JARYHS010009186.1:198793057-198861168 GCA_031002005.1 Vandiemenella viatica
CAGTAACCACAGACGGGCGTCCACTTCGTTCTTCATCGTGCACTTGATCACGTCCTTCATTGAACAGTCTGACCCATCTTCTAACCCAGGGGTGGCCAACCCGAAGCCCGCGGGCCACATGCGGCCCGCCTTGAATATTTTTCTGGCCCGCGAGAATCATCACACTTTCACAAAATTTATTTATTTTACAATTGTCACAGTAGTGAAAACCAATGTATTAAAAAATACATTATTTGTGCATCCATATTTTCAAAATTTATTTAATTTATATTTAAATATTTTCATATATCATTTTTAGTGTTATAAATTTCTTTAAAATGTGCGTGTAGTGTCATTATTAATATACTATTTATGTTTACATGTAAAAATAATAGTAAACACAATAATAATAACTCATTATGTTTCAACTTTTCACTCCAAAAAAATGTCTATAGTGGGTCTAAATCAAATATGGAGATATATAATGTTATATGCGGCCCGCGGAGTTATGATGCAATTCCAAAGTGGCCCGCAAGATCATTTGGGTTGGCCACCCCTGTTCTAACCATTGAATCACTCATAGCATTTTGTCCGTAAACCTCGCAGATTTGCCGATGAATTTCCTTTGGTTTAACTTTCTTTGCATTTAGAAAACGAATCACATATCTGCTTTCACACGTGGCGCCATTTTAAATTACGGCTGACATTATAAAGAAGCACTACAAAAAAATACGATTTAAAGAAAATGTGTGCGCATAATTAATTTCCCGAGACACTTTCACATGAAACTGAGTGATAGTTGTGAGGTGAGTAATGTGAAAATTGCGGGAAGTCATTTATGTAATATATTTGAAGCAAAAGTACTGAAAATATTGAAACAACATATAGTAAAATTTAAAATATTTGCCTCCTTGCTTTGATTTATTTTGATAAAAAAAAAGTTCTATATGGCTGTATAAGTTATAGATTTACTGAACAAAACAGAAATGGCAGTAATAATTATACTGACTTAAGTAAAACTGAAGACTACTTTAAGACGAATGCTGCTGTCATTACGTAAGGCCGTGTTTTCATACGCAGACTGGAATAAATATATTTTTATCCATACAGGATCGAATAAAATTTTGATGTTTGTAATTACGGACATAATTGTATTTATTAATATGTATTAATGTGTATGAACAAAAGAAACTAAAAAGTAACGCCGGTGTTACTCAGAAGTTTTTATATAAAATTTTATATTTAATTAATACTAAAATACTGCAAACTTACCATTTGAAAGTACAATAAAATTACCTTATTTATCATTTTAAATACATATTAGATTGTTATATCTGCGCCAATTACCTGTTGATACTTATAAACAGACTCAAATATTTTGCTTATTGACTGTAAAGCATACGTAACATACCAAACGCATAGTAGAATGCAAAAACAATCATTTGGAACCTATATTCATCTGATGAACACAGGATAATTCACTACAAGCAGATTTTAAAGAAACAAAATATGTTTCCAATACTCTGGAGGCAAGATTGATCAATTAAGCAATTAATATATTAGTTAACTGAATATAACATTATGTTGCTGTTCTTTGACAACCCAATGGATTGAAAAGTAAGTATTGAGAATTTCATTGAATACAAACAAAAACGTGCGGTCGTACTGTAACGGGCAGTCTGTGCATTAGAGTTTAAATTGGGAGTTTTGGTATTTTATTCAGTGGATATTGTAGGTTGTTTGAAGCAAGCGGACAGTGTGTACGTGAGACTTTCTGCTGACTCCCAGTACTTGCGCTGCGCGAAGCACGCATCATACGTCTAGCACGTGATAACGTGAATAAGAACCGCCGCGTAGCATCGGATCATTCTATTCTATTCGGTAACTATTCTGCCAGCAGCCATGTAAGAGGTAAGACTTGTGTCTTGTCTGTGTGCCTTTCGGCACTGGGAAAATGCTTGCTATGCTTGCCCATAGTCTTGTCTCGCGTTAGATAGTATTCGGTTAGTTAAAGTAGTTAGATAAATTATTCAGTCAGTGTAACTTAAATGAGTTGTTTGCCGTTGGTTGTAATAATGTTTAGCCTCGTGATAATCTTACTTGGTAATGTCGGGTTATAATCAAGATCGTTAATTATTCAGTTATTTGTATTTAATCAGTAAAGCTATCTTTCCATTATACTCGTATGAAGAAGCTATTCATTCATTTAGTATGTTGATAACAATTGTATCTATGCTTGCGTGTCATTTCCCTTCCAGCATAACGTTAGACAGATTTTCTGATAAATGTATGATTAGGTTTTTATAATTAAAGTGTGTTTAAATTATCAGTTGTGTCGCCTCAAGCATTTACAGTCGTTAGGTTAGAACCCATGTTATTTCAGATAATTATGTGGAAGAGTTTGTGATATATCAGAAAGGTAAGATCTATTATAAATATATCACTGTTAGAGCAGTTCGGGATCCCTGCTATATCAAAGATCGCCCTGGTGTCAAATATCCTTATCCTGTCAAATAACATCTCGGTGCCACAAGTAGTTAATCTGTTATAATCTGGAAGATAGCCTAAAATCCTAAGATGCTTCTAAGAACAACCCCCAAATCAAACTACACTCTCACAAGTGGACAGCGTGGCCATAATAACCCCCTTTATCATATATATAACCCTCCTGCTATTACAGTACTGTATGTTGATGGTGTGTATTGAAATCACTGGTGTCGTGAGAGTTTTTCCGTTTTACCCTACGTAAAACTGAGTTCAAGAACAATTCACATGAAGGCAGGGGGTACCGTTCTTGAGAACGCAATTACCTCTCCGGGACAGGAAGTTCCCTCATTACCATTGAACTGTTATGACTTGTCTCTACTCTGAGCCTTTGAGATTTATTGCCGTTTAGCTTCAAACAAAGTTATTACCTTAGAAACAATCTTTTAGCGAATACAGCATGTTAAAGGAAAAAAAGGCACCGCTTTAAATATCTCCGGTTTTCTACGTTTACACACATAATCTTGCTACGCAGTGAAACCAGATTGTCGCATTCTGACTACAATATGATCACCGCACTGAACTAATGAGGAGTTTCTCTGTGCTATTGACCTAAATAGCAGAAAAACCGAATTACCGTGGAGATACGCAAGGAAACCAGTTTTTGCCAATGCGAAGCTGGTTAGGGAAACATCTTTTACGATCCACAGATTTCCGTTTAAATCTCATGTTGAATTGCCATGTGGGAAAAGGTTCAACCTCAATGTACGAACTCCATTAAAATCTACGGCACACGTATGTTGTGATACTTTTGCTGTAAGACATAGGTCTTAGAGAAAATCATTGTTCAACGATTGTTGGAAGACAAATTTCTGCGTAAATATTTTGTATACCTACCAGCCTAGGCATATAAAATGTAGCTTTCTGACAATAATTCAAATTGTTAGTCTTAAAATTATGCAGGTAATGATCGAAGATACCAAAGAACCAAAAAGGTTAGATCACAAGTAGAAGAAAAAAGAAATCATACAACCTTGTGAAAACGGTATGCGATGGCCTAACCTTCAAAATAAATAAATAAAAAAAACAACAACAACAACGATGACGAGAAAAATTACGAATTCTGTAACAAACTTTCAGTTTGTTACGTGTGCTGAAAAGGATGAGGAGCACGTTTAATCTTAAGAGATGTGGTTAAAGGACATTTACGAGGATTTAGTGACAACATTATGGTCGCATCATAATAGCACAATAAAAAATTGGAATCTGTATTAAACATTGAGAAAAAGCAGTATTTGAGATTATCTCAGGGTAGGAAAACCTTGGAAGATAATCACTAGCTAAATGTTGATGTGCAATATATATTATTCTTTTCTCTTTTTAGGAGATTCTGCCCATCGTCAATTAGTTAACAGCAATCTGTTTTTTCTTACGATATTGCAATAAAAGTAACAATGAACTGAACGGTGTTATTACCTAAATATGCATGTAAAACAAAGGGGCCTATTCGCTGTCAAAATTATAGGACATCCACGTAGAACTACCGTAAGATGCACTCACCCATTCACGCTACTTGAAGAGGTCCAAAAACCAATCCTTTCCACTGTACTTTCTCGCCGCACATTAGTGTCCTTATCGCACACTTGCAGGATGTTTCCTTCAATCAGGAACCAACGCCTTAGTTTGTTGGACGGTAAGGACCCGTGTTGGTTATCTGGGAGTCCAACAACATCCAATACGTCCTACATGTAGTCCTGTAATGACTTTCAGGGCCCATCAAGAATTCTTTTTCAGAAATTCGGATCATCGTAGGTCCTACAAGTTGGACTGTGAATGAGACACTATAGCGTTGGAAAGTTGGGGGGGGGGGGAGGTATCGCGGGCACGGTGAATTGCGGTAGCGTGACCTTGTTCTTGACGCTTGAATTAGCTGAGCTGCGAACTCCGCAGAGTTCATATTACAAAGATTGTTTTCTAGACACGTGTGTAGTTATTTAAATAATTTAATTCACTTGTGAAATCATCCCACGTTTTTTGTTGTTAAAAGATGAGGGAAGAAATAAATCAATAAGGCAGTAGTATATGGAAATAAGCTTTACTTATGAGAGACCTAATATTTGGCATAAAAATATACTTTTTAATTTCTTTTTGATAAAATATTAAAATCTAAGTAATTATAAATTTATTTTTCCATCTCCGCATCCGCAAAACATCCGCATCTGCAAGGATGACATCCGCTACAACCCTACTTTCAAGCATAGCAGGACGCGGGGCAGTGTGTGTATCGCCGCGCTTGGAGAAGGTTGTATGGCGCGGGTTCATGCACTTTGCACACAAGCGAAAATAGCTTGTAAAATGTGCTTGAAATTTGGTTGAATGCAATACTAGTGTTTTACAAGTTGTTTCAATGAAAGGTGTTGATTAAATTCAGTAGTATTTCGTCCAAAACAGTGAGTTTTTCACTTATAGACGCTTTAATTATACTTCTCAATTTTCTGGCTGTTATATGCCAGAAAATCGTAATTAAAACTATACGAGCTAACGGCTTGCATGTATTGATAGAGGAGAATTGGGCCGTTCTCGTCAAAATAACACGCCGTCATTCATTAACGCAGTTGTTACCGGGTGTTTCAAAAATGACCGTGTATTTGAAAAATCAATAAAAACTAAACGGGCAGCGATAGAAATACACCGTTTGTTGCAACATGCTTGGGACAACAGTAAATTTTCAGGCAGACAAACTTTTGAAATTAGTAATAATTTTCAACAACAGATGGCGCTGCAGTCTGGAAAAATCTAAAGTAAGATATTTTCCACCACTTTTTCACAGCAAACTTGCAATCTGTGGACAGCATACGCTTAAAGCAGAAAGACGACTTACAGAATGGCGAACTCACAGACTGCGTTTACTTCTATATCTTTCAAATCACCTGCAGCGCCATCTGTTGTTGAAAATTGTAACTAATTTCGAAAGTTTGTCTGCCTGAAAATTTATTGTTGTCCCAAGCAAATTGCAACAAACGGTGTATTTCTATCGATGCCCGTTTAGTTTTTATTGATCTTTCAAATATGCCGGTCATTTTTTAAACACCTGGTAGCTAACAATTGGCTGAACATTTCCAGGATAATTGTCAGCCCACGTTGGATGACCAATGTCAGGATAGCTCACTACGCGTAAAGGGAAAATGAACCGGAGTTACGTTTCTAATACCTTACTCTCAATGAAACATAAATAAATTTCATCTGTAGCCAAAAAAAGAGTAGCATGTTAAGTTATTCAAGAAAGTCATATTTGAGATAAAGAGTAGGCATGCACTTAGCTAAAATGAATCTGTGAGATAACGGTAAGAGGATTTAAAACTACTTGAGAAATGGTGGGAAGACAGATGAGTTTCAGAGAGGTGTTTATCGCACACTCCTAAAACCAAACAGTTGTCACTAGCTGGCGTGTGAAGTTGTCGAATTAATGCTGTTACCTCGGTCCTTAATCGGGTCACGTGGGTCAGCCTGATGCCATTCCATCTGTCCGATTGCGACATACCCCGCTGACTCTCTTCAGAGGCCAACAAAAATTTCCGGTAGATAAATAACGGTTACGAGATGTTTCCACTGTGGAAAGGTTTATGTACTAAGCTAATTAAAATTAACGATACTACCCCGTTATTCCATCTTATATATGTATATAAAAAATATTCTGCTCCGGCCATTTGGTGACAGAATTCTGAATGCCTGCTTCTTCTGCCTTTCTAGTGGACGTTACGCCAATAGGGGAATTTCAGTGTCATCATCTGTTTCTTGAAAGGAGTAATATGTATTCAATGTGACAGGTGTACACGTTGCGAAAATTGGGGTCGCCCAGCTGATTACGATAAATCGGCTAGCATGTCGGAATGAAGATCGTCCCTGGTCCCATTGGTTTTCACTGAGTCCTGCCTGACATTGCTTTGAGGCGCGCGACCAGTATAGCTAATATTTCAATTACTTACCATTCAATTCTGTGATTGCATCACGATCAATTAATATTTATATCCACCAGCACCACGTCGCATTACATTTATTTTTGATCACCCTGACACTGCCGTACTATACGATATGTATCGGTGAATTTAGTGATACAACAAATACGACTCATCCTGCATTTCCAGATATAAGCTCCGCAGAATACTTGCTTATAAAACTCGCCACATAGTAGTACTACTCCAATATGCTGTCCTATCGTTGTTGTTACAACAGACAGCTTCAATGCACCTTTCTTCTGTTCTAGGTTATGCCTAATGTCTAGCAGATCGTCTGGTTGAGGACATTCAGGACGCCTTCCTTTCCCTCCAATCGTGTGGAAGGGAGGTTTTATTATGCTGGGTACCGAGCCCTGTGGGAATCAGGTGGAATGAGGCAGCCGATGAAGCTGCCAAATTAGTTCGTAACTTAGCTCCGGTCCCTTGCCTCGGCGGTGAGAAGAATTGTCTTTGATGTTTGGCAGAGGCAGTGGCTGGAAGTTTAATATAATAAGCTCCGGTTGGTCAAACCGACCGTTCAGCCGTTAGGCAGCTCCTTCCAGCGGGCGAGAGGGGATGAGGTTTTCCTTACTCGCCTCAGTATAGGACTCTGTTCTCTGACACATAGTATTCTTCTCCACTGGGAGGGCCCACTGAAATGTGATGCTTGTGGCGTACATTTGACGGTGCGCCACATCTTGACTGATTGCGTGTTATTTTTAGATTTAAGGGCGGACTATCCCTTAAAAAAACATTGATGAAAATGTGGCTAAGGTTTTAAAATTTTGTGAATTGGCCTGTCTCGTCCAAAAAAATTTGGGCAGATTGGAGTAGGCTTTAGAATGGATTGCTGGTCTTCTTACAACCACCAATCCAAGTACTGTTTATATCTTTTAGAATTTTAACTCACTTTTGTTAAAATTGACATTTTATATCTGACTGGCCCCTTTATAGCCAGCCAGCTAGTTTTTTGTTTTAATGCTCGTTTATCAAGTTGGCCATTTTACAGCCAACCAGTCAGTGTTTGTGATTGTGCGTTTTTTTTAATGAGCCCGGCTTACAGCCACTGTTTTAATATTTTACTTTATGGCTGACCTCTTCACAGTCGACCATGCAGACGGTAATTACATTTTATAACACGTTATCATTCCAGGTTTTAGTCATGGTGCTAATAACCTGGATGCTGACGTGCCCTAAAATCCCAAAAACAACAAAAAAAAACGATTAATTCGACTTAAAATCACTGACAATATTGTACAGAACACTCCAATATATTCTTTCGCAGTTTTTCCACTCGGCAAGCTATTATCTTTTAAAAAATATGATTTGCAAATAAAAACTAATTTATAAAAACAAATTTTCTTCAATATTAGGGGCCATAAATAAATTACGTCACACCTTGAGGGGGTCAACAAAGTGTGACATCGTGTGACAATTGGGGGGGGGGGACGTGTCATAAACTTTGTGGCATCACATGCATAATTTATATCACTTTTTGGCTTGTATTGCCCCAGTGTTGAGGCATATTCATTTAAACGATAGTGTGGCATCTGTGGACTATATTTTTCATCATAAAAAGCCACTAGCAATTACATAAGAGGCAACTAGAGGTTTTCCCCATCATGAACATTCGTCCACAAAGCATTGCCGCTAGACGAAACAGGGAAGTTCTTTGCTTATTAAACGATGACGATGCTTTATGGTTGTATGAAGATGATGACACATCGAATGTTCCCAACACTATCGAAATCAAGAATGAAGTAACTATTATGCCAATAATAAACGGTATCAAGGAATGGGTTCAAAATCCATGGACACATGATGACTCAATTTTGTATCATTAATTCGATTTTTTATGTTTTTTGTATTTTCATAAATGTTTGATTTATTGTTGATATGATTTTTAACTAGAAATAAATAAATCATTTTGGAAGTGCTGATTTAATTTATAAATTTAAAATTGCAAAACATGTTACGTCACACCAGGGTAAAAAGAGAGGGGAGGGGTCCCCACAAATGTGACAACATGTGACATTGGAGGGGGGAGGGGTCCAAAAATCATGAAATTCGTGTGACGTAATTTGTGGATGGCCCCTTAGGTATCTGCTAGAAGGGAGCAGGGTAGTTGTCACCATTATTTTCTGAAAAGCCTAATGAGGACTCTTCCATTTAAATTTAAATCTGATAACAGTATACAGTTGCCAGTCAGTGAGTCCTCAGAAGCGTTAACATGTAATTCTGGACTCTCATCGCCAGCTAAGTATGAAGGGACATGATTGGTAGACGGCGTTAGGTTTTTCTATCAGGACTATAGATTTCTTTTTACCAGTTGTTTTTATAAACTTATTTACTGCGCCGCCTAGAATAGAGATCTCAGAGCAGATCTAAGAAGAGATCTTGATAGCAATTATTGAAATAAGGAATTGGAAAAGTTAATTAAATCATTGTATGGCTGATATTTGTTTGTCTCAGAATTTCAAACAGACTCCAAACATGCTTGTTTTGATTGTCTGTCATGTGTTTATTAACATCAAAGTAAATCAGAAAGATGGGTTTAGGAAAAGATAAGTAAGTGGATCTAGGTTAGTGGGACGTGCTAGATATTTCGGATGGATGAGGGATGAAAATTTGATAGTATAGCTCCAGGACACTCCTCGGCATTTGAAGGAGTGAACCATAAAATTGTGGTAAACAAGAAAAAATGAGTGGGTTGCTGATAAAAATTACTTTACAGTTGGAGTAATTCTTGAAGGTACAAGAGTTATGGTAGGAAATTCACTATGCAAAGGGTTGGAAGTGAAAACATAATTGCCACATGGTAGTTCATTGGGACCATTGCTGTTTATTAGTCTAATTTTGTTTTTTGTTTTGTGTTTTTTTTGTGTGTTTATTACTTTGCTAGGTACTGTTTACAAAATTCGAAGATGTATGGTACTAGGTGCAAATACAAGTTGTATGATTCAAGGTATCAATGCCAGGTACAAGACACAAAATCAAAGTGTGGTACAAGATACAAAGATTTAAGATGCAAGATACAGACTTCTTGGAGATACGAGATACATGCTTCTTATAGTCTGTGAAGATGATCATTCACAATGAACGCTTCTTGTGGGCTTGCAGCGTGGTCGATCGGTGAGTTGTGTTTTCGTGTTTCCTTCGGCAGCTGCAATGAGAGAAGTCTTCTCCTGCGGTCTTCTTCCGGATTGGTGCCCCTGTGTGTGTTGTCACGTGATGCTTGGGTGTCCGCCCATTACGAGTGACTGCAGTGCGTTGCCGTATGAGCTGACATAACGGGGAGAAGTGGTCGCCTTAGTGAATTCTCTCTCCATGAAGGAAATGTAGTTGTATTCTTTATCGTGATGTTGACAAACATATATTACTGTGTAGCCTAGCAACCATGTTGCAGCATTTTGTTTCCATGCTGGTTTTCGGGTATTATCCGGTCTGAGGATTTCTTTTAATGAAGTTGTGTTTCCGTCCAGCTGTGCTATCTTGGATTTCAGCCATATCCAAATGCGCAGTGTTTCGCCGCACGAGAAGCGGTGCAAAAGGGTGTCTGTGTTGCCGCATTTGTGGCATCTGTCAGTTGCCGAGATATGAATCGGGAAAAGTTTTTCGTTTGTCGGTATTAGTTTGTTAGTTGTTTTATACCATGCAGACATTACCTCAGATGGAAGGTGTTTGTTAAAAGTGGTTCGCAAAACTTGGGGCCAGTTAGTGCCCGGATACTTTGATTCAATGTTGTTTCTTTCGGCCATTGGCGAAAGTCTATTATAAATGTCCCTTGTTGTTTTGGGTGGAGGTGGATCTAAGCTCGTTTCGAAATAACTTTTTTCTAAAAAATAGATTCTGAGCTGGTTTAAGTTCTTCCCTATGTTTTCTATGTAGACTGGGGCTTTCGTGCATTGTGGTTTGTAGTGCTTCATGACTGAAGTTGTGAAACTGGAGTCGTTGTCTTTCAGCTTGTCTATTCCGTGTATCAGTAAAGCTTTGCACCTGGCCTTTACATTGATGACGTCCAGGTCTCCATTTATTTTTGGTCGGGTTAGCGTTTCAAATTTTACCTTGAATATGTCGTTTTGACATACGAACAAACATAAGGCTTTTTGAAGATTTTCCGCAATGGGGTCAGGCGTTGGTAACACCTGAGATAGGTAGCTTATTTTTCCTAGGATGCAGGTGGTTATCATCCTTGATTTTTGGACCATGTTGAGGCTTCTGAAACTGTGCGCTCTCAGAATTGCTCTTACTTTATTTAATCAGGGGCGTAGCTACTATGGGGCTAGGCGGTGCAGTGCACCGGGGCCCCTACGCTCAGGGGGCCCCCAAATCGCACCTCTAGGGATCCTTAAGCGCAGTTCAGAGACACAGGAAGCCCCTCACTGCTCAGGGGGCACCACTGCTCAAAGGAGGGCCCCTACTAGCAACACAAAGGAAGGGGGGGGGGGGAAAGGTCGCCCATCTGGCCTGACGGCCCAAAATATTTTTTTTGCACCGGGGCCCTTGTTGACATAGCTACGCCACTGTATTTAATGTATTTCTCCTGTTGCTTGTGGACATTTTTTGCGGGTTTTCCTCGATATTATTCCTAGGGATGTGAGTTTCGTAACTTCGTGACCCAGAAGATTTTTTCCCGGGTCTGTGAGTCTTTTACCAATGTGAAGTAGTGCAGACTTGTTAACGTTTACACTTGCGTTTGATGCTCGCTGGAAGAGTTTAATGGCGTTTGTGATTTTATTCAAGTCGTTCTGTGAAGTGACATAAAAGTCCACGTCATCTGCGTATGCTCGGCAGCTTACTCGTTTTCCGTCGAAAAGGTATCCATTGATGGTTTTGTCTATATGTCTTAGCAGAGGTTCTATTGAGATTCTAAAAAGTATCATTGACAGAGGGCATCCTTGTCTTACGGATCGCGTTATTCTAAAGTATCTGGTCAATGTGCCGTTGATTAGGAGTTTGGAGGAAACATTAGTTGTTATTTTTTCCACCGCTGTAGTGAAACTTACACCTAAACCAAATTTTCTTAAGGCTTTTAGCAGAAACTGGTCATAGGCTTTTTCTGGGTCAGCAAAATAGATTGCTGCGCGGGATTTTTTTTTTTTTTCAGCTGCAATGAAGATGATATCTCTATATTCGTTCGTAGCTTGGATTATGCCTCGTCCTGGTATGGGGCCTGATTGATAACTACCGAGAATGATACTTAAAAACGGTTCTAGTCTTTTCTTTAACATGAATGATTGTAACAATGAAATTTCATTTGTTTGCATTTAACGTAATGTCATATAATAGAACTAAAATGAGTGAGCTGGTAACGTCAGCTTGAAATGAAGATTAATGCTAAAATAGAGTTGCTCATTAGGAACACAAGGTGTAATTTTTTATAACAAACATAATTGGCCTGAACATAATGGACAGATAGTAACTAAAAATTTCAAAATTGTGCGTTTACTAGAAATAGTTATGAGGGTATGTACCACAGAAGTGAAGGAATTTTGAAACAAAAGCTTAGTAAAACCATTTATTCAGTATGTTGGGGTAGTATGGAATCCATACCGTGGATACCGAATGTAGGAGTTGGAGGGGGCGCATAGGAGGATAGTTAGATATGTTTGTGGAAATTACCACAGAACACAGTAGGTAACTGATGTGATAAAGGAGCTGTTGGAATAATGGGAAGACTGGAGACGGGTGAAGAGAATGTTTTGTAGCGTTTTAGGCAAGCGAGGAGGCCTAGTAGAAAAATGAAGAGTATAACGTGGAAGGTAAGAGATGACCATGATCACAAACTAACACTTTATTTCAGGCTTAAGGAAGGGAAAAAATTTCTCTTGTACGTAAAGAAGATTGGTATATATTGCTGAGGGAAATGTGAAACAATTATCCTGGAACACTGAAGTAATTGAACATAAAAGTTTGTGAAATGCGTAAGCGGTGTATATGGAGATCGACACCGAGGCTTTTTTATTTAATTGTAACTAAATTAAATTATCTAAAATTATGTAATTAAAACTCTTCTTGTCATTTTTTTCTGTTTGTGTGTGTGTGAAAACATTCGGTCATCCCTTTACTGATATCTACATTCATTTTTGTGAATTTCAAAGTCTAGATGTAAACACTTAGTCTAATGCAGAACAGCATTTGATAAATCACATTAAATGCAATTAGCGCTCGAAAACAGTGATTAGTTTAACAATCCAGAGATTAGTTGCTGTAATTCCAGTAAGTCATAAACACAGTGATAAATAAAGCTTCTAATTAGAAGTGTATTAGACATTAATAGCAGAATTCAATTAATTAATGTCTTGTCATGAAAGCTGACCGCATGACCACTGCCCGTCTACTCTTACCTTCAGTCTAGTTACTGCAAATTATTTTGGTCGCTAGGTTTTTCTTACTTCAGTTAAGAAAATTGAAATTTTCTTATAGTAACAGGATGCAACTACAAAAGGCCTGGTGTGACAACTTTTTATTATTTCTTATAAATTATGTGTACATAGAACTTCCAGACTTCAATCATTTTCGAAATCACAATGAAATTTAAACCTAACTACAGTTATAATATTAATATTGAGTTCATCAGTTAATGTGAGATTTAAACTGGTTGTCAGTATTCAAAATACAGACTGATTGAAAACTTTGTAAAACTGACTTTACAGAGTTATTAGTACATTTATTGAAACAATTAGATCGTATTATAAAGCATCGACTAACTCTTAAAAGCCTGAACTAACATCAAAACATTGTTAATTTGCTTCTAAATAATTCTACAAACAGTAAGTATTAATTAATAGGTCTACAATACAGAAATGTTTTTACACATTAATAAAAATTGCGTGAAACTCTGCAGAACGCCTTTAAATGTAACCGACGGTTGTATGAGCACAAAATCGAATGTAATGTGATTTCGTAGTACAGGTCCGTCCAGCAGTTACGATTCAAACGATTTATTTTTGCAAATAAGTAGGTTAACTGGTTACAATACTGTCACATGCTTAAAATGATTAAAATTAAATTGTGATTGGATTTCTATATATATATATATATATATATATATATATATATATATAATTTACAAGTATCTTGTAGAATCAGGTTTTTTTCTAAAACAACTTTCATTGGTAGGCAAAATACAGGGCGTTCGCCGGAAAACGCTACCCTCCCAGTCTGTTGCCGTCGGCAACTTGCTCGGTCAGTCGAGCCAGCAGTTTCCGCCACACGGCACCGTGAATCACCGCACTGTTTAACACCTCCGCTGCCCCAACAGTGCAGTGCAGTGACCCTTACATTGTTAAGAACAGTTTCTTTGCATTGTAGATAGTTTGTGACTTCAGTCTCTTATTAATCATTGTTGTGAATAAACGTTTCTTTGCGGTTTGGCTGGTTTGGGGCTTCATACTCTTATTAATCTGTACCGTGTTTGAGTGTGAGTAAAATTATGGTACGTTACAGTTTGCAACAAAGAATATTTCTCTACGATACATATGTGAAGAAGAAGTCGTTTAAAAGTGTCGCAGTAAATTTCGTCGCGAATTTCCTGGCGCTTTACTGCCAGCTAAATCAACAATTCTGCGTCTGGTTAAAAAAGTAAGAGAAACGGGTTCATTTTTTAACAAAAAGAGACTGTCGGTCAACCGTATTCTCACAGAGGAGAAAATTGACGATATCGCTTTTCGACTAGAACAGTCACCCAAAAAATCATTAAGTCAGTTAGGGCAGCGTGTGTCTCGAAATATGTTCAGAAGATGTGAAATGTGCATTACACAAGAGGGTCAACAATTCCAGCATCTTTTATAAGGTAAGCTAATGAATTACGTCACCTTTAAATGCTTAGCACACAAGTTTATGAAGTTTATGAAGCGTAATTATTATGAAATAGTCCGCGGCCGACGGTCGAACAATGCCGGAAACTGACCGCTCGCTCGCCGGGAGCAGTTTCTTCCTTGTAGCGCTAACAGTGGGTTGCGTTTCCCGGCGAACGCCCTGTATAAGGAATTCAATAAAAAGTAGACATTAAGCATGAAACCGTCACCATCAGTATATATTAGTTTTCCCATACAAATCCGTTTACTATAATTATAACACTCTTCTGCACTCAGTTACCCAACGGAGCTAATTCTTGTTGGTAAAAATCTTCACATTGGTGTATCCGCTATAGATAGAAGGAATTACTGTGATATGATTAAAAACAATGACGCCTGTCAGAAATATCAGTAAGTTCTTTTAAAAAAGCTTTCAACTCTTGGATGGTGAACAAAAGATGCCAACCGTTAAGAAAATTCAACATCACAAATTTTTTTCGATTCTGTTGCTCAGTCACAATGAAACAGGAATCGTAGAAAATAAAGTTTAATTTCATTTTTATTTCCGTTTTCCTTGCTTTGACATACTCCAAACTATAGTTCCCTGCACTCAGCTATATTCCTGAAAGCTGTTATTTGGTAGCTGCGTAAGAAAATTTCTGGAATTCAGCAGACCAGAGTGTCTACATGTTTAAAAGCTGTGAAGATTAACTCGTGGAGTATATGAGCTTATGTCCCAAATCAACTGTGTAGGTTTCAAGGAAATCAGTTTGAATAGTTAAGAAACTAAATAATATGTCTTCGCCTTTCCCGTTTAGGATAAACGTAGTTTTCAAATCAACCGAAAAAACTGACTTTCGGTCATAACGTTATTAAGATAATGGGCTCGACATTTGGGATGCTTAACGTAACGATAACATAATACAGCTCAGATACCGTAAACATCTGTATTCCTCCCTACCTGTGAAGGAGTGCCCGGGTTTGCGAGAGATACGTGGCTGCCTACCTTTAGGCGCCTTACGATGAGGCTTTCTGAGTGTCTGCCTGATAAACCTGTGAATAAACCGGTTTTCAGTAAGACTAATTTGTCCGATCCTTACTAACTTCCAAGAAGAGCAACGTAGCTACTCGGTAGAGAAACTGATTAACAGTTTATTGTATTTCCGAAGTGATTTTGTTTATATTTTTCGTGGTTTTATGGTTCTTAATAGCTTCGTGATTTTGCTGCGAAGTGGAGCTATTTATTTTATTTTCTGAATGTGCAGCTAAACTAAATAAATGAACTGATAGTTTTTTATATTCAGCTCTTAGTTTTAATAAACTCCAATACATCACTTTAATTACATGATTGGACTTCTTAATTTGCAGGTTCTCCTTAGCGATAACAACCTAGGCAAACTCCTAGTAATATCCGTATATCTTGTTACTATGGAAACCTTTTAAAAGAGTAATACTAACAGGCCATGGAACTCTAACATAACAAAGATATAGAATGACATTAAAATATGTATTCTGGGATAACCTGTCTGTTATCCTACAAGTTGGGCTATATTTCAAATCAGTATAATGCCAAAGATTATCAAATGAATAGCGCGGGGGAAACACCTGATGAAAAAAGACCTCCTTAAAGGAACAAGTCTGGCATTCGTCAGAAGTGATTTAAAAAAAAAAAAAAATTGAAATTGAAATCTGAAAGCCCGAATACGAGATCACTTGGCTTAATATCATTTTAACATCTTAAATTACATCCAATTAACTAAATCTTCTTTCGCAGCTTCTGGTTATCTATAACTGTTCTCGCTATATATTCAGTGATTTATGAATTTAAGAATTCTAGCTTCGTATGTTAGATCCTCAAAACATTGCATATCGTAATTACACTTCTGCCTTATGTACGTAGATGATTCAAAGTATATGTTGAAAAATCTTAAAGAGGGATACGAATATACTAATCATACACATTGAAAAGATTGGGTATATGGCTGTGTAAACTCACTCAGTGACCTCAACATTGGAACATCTACAATTAAACACTGCTCATGTTTCAAATACTTAGGTGTTACAACTTCTTCAAATGGCAAAAGTAATGACGATGTGCTCAAAAATATAGGGCAGGGGTGAAGAGTGATTCCTCAACTTAGCTCACTATTGTGATGCAGCAAAATGACAAAAAAGACGAAAGCTAATATATATAGCAGTATAATGGAGAGTATATATGGTTCAGAGGCGTGGGAGATAATAAAACGAAATAAAGATAGATTGTTAGCCACTGAAATAGACTTCTAAGTCTTGGTAGTCGTACATCACAATTATAACATGTTAGAAATGACCCTAACAGGAAAAATTGAATGTAGGGAGCACCATTATAGACAGTATAGAAGGGAAACGCCTCACACGGTTCGGTCACCTTAAGCGAATGATAGGTATGAGGTGGCCAAAAAAAGATTGTGAATGGACACTACCCGAAAGAAAGAAATCAGAAAGACCACCAAGAAGCTGGATGAAGGACCTAGAAGAAGACATGTTAACAACAGCAGGAATTCGACTGGTGGGACAGAGTGCAATAGAAATCGAGAAGAGGGAAACGGCGACAGTCGTAAAAAGAAACCGCATAAACATTCTCTCACCATACGAAGTTATCCCTCTTTTTCCTTATTCTGATACATTTCTTTCTTTTTCTTGCTTCTTCGCAAGACGTAATTATGTTCTCAGAGATACGAGTACTTATGGGAGACGGAATTAGCAATGCCTACAAGCCTTAAAGTAAAATTTCGATTCTCGTTTATGCATGTTTGGATGCACAAAATATAGAAAAATTATAACAATTTAAATTGCTTTGGAGTAAGACTTTGATTCGTAGTTGGGACATATCCAAAGGGATTATATTGTACAGTTTAGTACGACTAATCTGCTCTGAACAAAGTTTGTTACTTACAAATATTAGCGTATTGCGAGAATGGTTTTAAAAAAAGCCAGAGACAATATACTTGTCAATGGAAAGACAGGAAGAGGGATGAAGGCGTTAAAATGATGGAAGATCAGGTTTAGAAACAACTTCTACAGATGAAGGAATTAGAGACAAAAAAGAAGTATGCTCTAGCGAACAGAGTAAAGTAGAAGAAACTCTGGCGTGTTGGAGTGTCAGTCGTATGTTTATCGCCTCCGATCTGAGTGAAAGCCGAGCAGTGAACCACGTGTGGACGGCGCCAGGCCTCGAGCGGACTCTGCCCCTGATTCGAGCTCCACCTGCTTTCATCTACGCAGGCATTAATCAACGCGCCAGGCGCCAGCAGTCGTTTGCAGAGATATTAATTCTCTATGTATCGGCTGCAGTGCAACAAAAATATCAAGGCTCAACGTTAGCTAGTGAGCGCTTGTTTTGTCTGGATATGTATTGCCATCTTGCAGAACAGGTGTATGGAGAAGAACGGAGATGTCACATTACTGCGGAGCGAGTGAAAGTGGACACTCAGTGTAAAACTCAACCGTTGTGATCACTTGTACTAATATCAAGTCTGGGTTATTTAACTGAGTTTGTAAAAACGTAATAATTAATTCCTCTCACAATAGTTAAAGTGGGCAATTAATGATATTACGTTAGTGTAATAGCAGATTATTTGGAAAAAAAAGGGATGTACGTGGTGCATGATGATACATTTGTTTCAAACACGATGGTACTATAACTTAACTGACACTTGCAGCGTGCAGTGTGACAGTTATATATAGTTGGAGGGAAAGCGTAAGTGCGATGCTGAAGGAGTTAGGTTGGGAAGACCTGGAACACCGAAGGCGTTGCTCTCAGCGGAAGCTAATTGAAAATTTCACGACTGACATATTTCAGAATGACAGCAATGAAATATTGCTACCAGCAACATTCGTATCTCGGAATGACCGTGAAAATAAGATAAGAGAAATCAGGGCCCGAACCGATTCTTTTCTGTATTCATTTTTTCCGCGAGCGATTAGGGAATGGAATAGAAAAAATTTACCGGGCGAGTAAACTTAATTTCCGACAGGAGTAGCTTTCACTAAAGCGCTCCGGCCATCCTGATCTGGGTTTTCCATGGTTTTCCCAGATCATTGCACGCGAATGCTGGGATGGTTCCTCACAATAACCCATGAGCGCCTCCTACCATATCCCGTATATCCCTTCCAAACTATTACCCTTTCGGATAGGTGCAATGCACCCTCTGTCACACACTTTTAGTGAATCGCAGAGTAATAGTAATAGTAATAGTAAAAAAACTACCGTTATGGAGACTTCGCATGAATATCACGTCATGGAAGTGGAAATTGAACTGCTTACAACACGATCTACTCGATTTTTGTGAAATTTGTTTAGTCGAATTTAATGGTAAAACAGTAATTTCAGCCCACAGTCACAAAGTGAAATCAACGTATCCGTACGACATTTACTGGTAGGACAATTTTAACACCATTCTTTACGCCTAATTTCTTTCGTTAAGAATATAACTGTCAGTAAATATACTATAATTGTGAACATTTTTTCATCAACATTCTTTAAAATTATTCATATCATTTTGTGGTAGTCAAAACATCGTGACTTCTCAGTTCATGCAAAACCAAAAATCTTTATTAGTAAATCTACATGCAATTGAGGAACAAACTTGAAACGAACAATCAAATTAAATTACTTGTTATTAGTTAATTTAAACGAAAACGATTCAATGTATCATATTAGTTAGTATGTAAATTAATTAATTGAATCCATGTCACCCGTTCTCTGTATATTTATTAACACTGTTTATATGAGAAAAGATTCACTGAAAATAATCTTTCTTGTATCTTTTCATAACTTCTAAATTTATTTCATTTACAGCAGTAATATACTGTATGATGAAATAACATCTTTTTTACGATTACTATAAATTTGTAATGATGTTTCTTATATTATCATCACTGACGCATCATGGTGTAGCATATTTCAATAATTTCGTAGTTAATATTCTAGTGAGTGTAAGCCAGCCTCGATGAACTACAAGCCTGGGCGGACGTGGAACATGAGAGCGCGTTTGCAGGATCTGAACCCTTCCTGCAAGGCCACAGAGGCAAGCAGTTTTTACTATGAGAAACAAGGTTCGAAATGTTCTGGTACCTTCTAGAAAGACGCCTCCAACTGGCCAGTTAAACTTTGCATCCGCACCGCGTGATGTGAACTCGCCAATGGGAAACAGTCACCCCACCCTTAAGCGACAGTAGAGTGACGTGTTCTGTACTCGTCCTTTGCGCAGTTTCATTTTGAAGATCACGCCGTAAACTTGCCAATTTCTATGAAGCCAATGACTTAGGCAGTGTTAGAAATTACCCCACCAGCTCCACCCTTCGTATGCTCACAAGGCGAGGCTCGTACCAACCCTCCCGCTATTTTAGTCAGCCATTCGGCTATAGTGAAGAAACACATTTCGCTTCTATGCATATTAAGCTGTACCATTCAACTGTATCAATCCACTTATCTCTCCGAAGAATTCAAGAATAAATGCCTGTTCATAACATCTCTGAAGTAATTTGCCACAATTCCTCAAGTCAGTAGTTAGAGTGATTTTTTTTTTTTTTAGTGCTTTCCAGCCCGTACTTGCAGACGCCAACGGGAAGAACCAGAAGTTGACGGCGAGCAGGCTGGACGAACTTACGTGCACGCAGGGGTAAGTCGAAGGTCGGCCTTTACCATACGACAATGCCATTATAATCAAAATCATCCTGGTTAGTATATAGTTAGTTCATAGCAGTACATAAGTCAGTCTTCCGGTACTGACATTGCGTAGATTTAACGACATCAAAACAATGCACTGTTGCATGACATTTCATCGTGTATTATCAAAGTTATCGAAAATGTTCTAAATTAAACGGCTATATATAAGTTTAAATGATATAGGAACTATTCGCAAATGCCGAAATCCTAATTATCACAATATGTATAAAGAATTTCTTCGTCTCTTTCTTTCGCCTTTATGTAAGGAGAGAAGCAATATTAGTGTTATTGATTGTTCATCGATCAGGAAATTACTTAGAACGTTCTTTTTTTCTCATTATACACGACTTTCAAGCTATGACAGACATATATTAATTACAGACGTTAAAATAAATGGATGTATTCTAAACACACGAAAGATTAGATTTGTCGCGGTAACATTTCGGTATGCTTTTTCTGTAAACAAAATTCAAGTGTAGTGGTTTTTTGGTTTAAACCCTCCTTAAAGTTATATAAAAGAAGCTTGTGGCAGATATTTCTGCTAAACGTCTTAGGATTGCTGAAGACTTTTTGTTAGTATTAAAACCAACAACATTGTATTTATATTAAGGCAAAATAATAAAGTTAGTATCTAGTAATATAACACAATGATAGTTAGTTCATATGGTTTAAATAGATTGTAATCGGATTAGTACACAAGCGTTAACATTATGGCCTCATATTCAGGAGGAAGTGGGTTCCAATCCCCGTCTGGGAATTCAGATTCGGGTTTTCCATGGTTTCTTCAAATCATTGCAGGCGAATGCCGGGATGCGTTATACAAAAAGCCATGGCGAATTTCTTCCGTTCCTTGCCCCCATCCTTTTCCGTCTCTAATGATGCCAATGTCGACAAGGCGTAAAGCAATAAAAAAAAAATTACACAAGCGTTGTTCTGGCGACGGGTTGCTATCTGACAAAATTAGATCAGTTGATTTTCGACTTGGTAGTAAGTGGATTATATTCCACCATTTACTCTCCATTAATTTTTATCTTTTTTGCTAATTACTCAATCTTCACGTACTTTTCTCCGACCTTAACATTATTGAAAATTTGTAATCTCATTCTTCCTCAAGTATTTCTCCTTTCACTTATTTCAATAAATCGTCTGTTCCTATAATGTGCCAATTCAGTTCATGTTTCTTACATTCAGCTTGGCTGGCATTTATTTTCTTTAACCACTCTTTTCATTACATCTTCGTTCTGTCCTCACCCTCCCATTTGTCTCCTTCCATTCACCTGCACAACTTGTACTTGAATTCTCCGATCATATTCTTCCTTCTTTTCCATTTCGCATATACATACAATGGAACATGCAACATATCGTGTCTCTTTTTGAAATCTTGCAACACGTTTAGTAGTGATAATCACTAAAATTATACCTAAGACAGTGAAACAATAATAGGTGGTAAAGTAATTGATATCAGTCACTTAACATTAAACACAACAACTCAAATGAATTCTTCACAGCAGTTCTGCTGAATTCCTGTGAAGAATTCATTTCATCAACACGCCGCGAAAGTCTCCACTCACATACAACAAGTCAAACACTTTCTGCTCTCACAGACAGCTGTTTTTCATAATCCTTTATTTATTGGAGATCTTCAATTTGCCCATAATCAAATAGCTCTGTCAATATTTTTTCCCTTGGAACCTGAGCCGGCCATATATTATATTTGCGTCGTAACATCTGACGTTAATGCGCGGTACTATCCACGGTGATGGTTGCTCTCGGAATCGGCGGCAGCCGCGCATCGTGAGTTAAGACCAATAAACAGGAGTCTGTCGCAACACCTGCTCCGGGAAGCGACGCCCAGCAGCAATAGCCGAGCAAGTGGTCCGCACCTACAGAGAAGAGACGTCAGTCACCCATAGTAGACAAAGGAAACAAAGCACTCACAACAGAAAATATAATGAAACACAGCGTGTAACATTTATTACCTGCAATTATGCCGTAAATAAAATAAAATTCTTAGAGAGAGTTACCTGCGATGGCCAGTATATACCAGAATATCGAAAAAGATACCGTGTTCAATAAAACGATATGTAACACTCAATAGAATTACGAACTACAACATTAAAAAGAAGCATTCTGGAACCAGATTATAATTTTCTTCATATTAGGAGAGGTTCATCAACTATCATTCCATACTAAAATGGTAATCCACTCAGATAAGAACTGGCACAGTAGCGCTTAAGACACGCATAGTTACACTACATACTCCGTCGCATAAATTATATCGTAAACAAAAACACGTTTTTCAGATCATTAAAGGTTTTAGCTTTAGTTGTTTTTACAACTCTCCTTTCGCCAAACATTTTAAGATTTCCGAAGTAATAAATTCCAGATTTAATAACATGAACAATAAAACAAAGAAATCACTGCATGATTTCAAACTCCCTGACATTACTTTAAAAATTTATTTGGCATTTAAATAATTGATTATTATACATTGAAAATATGTGTCCTGACAAATATAGGCTACTTAAATCAATAAGTCACAATATCATATTTAAGTGCCATCTGGTTTAGATGTATTTAATGTGTCATGTTTGGTAGAGGCGATGATGAGGGTGTAACATTACCATTGTATACCCATATCAGCGGTGACATAATAATGTTATATTAATGCGTTACTTAAACATAAATTACTGTACAGTGAATTTATAAAAATCAGAAGAATTGAAAACTAACTATAGTTAAGAACCAAATTTGGTAAAATTCGAATAGCTTAACTTGATAGTGGCCGTACGTGGATACAGTTGTTTGCGATTGAAGAAAATGGACGAAACTTTTTGCAACCTCCACCTTTTCAAAACGATTTTATGCAGGAATTATCTATTCAGTGTTTACGGGGCTGAAGAGAGGCTATACCGGAAAAGCAGAACCGGAAAAAAAAGTTTCATCGCTGCATTAGAAAATCGGAAAATTGAAGGCGTATGCGCGAGAATACAAGGAGGATGATCAAAAACAATCGAGATTTTGGAAGAAAAAAAGTTCTAAAAAACATGGCTTTCCTTCAGATCCATTAAGGAGACAGTCAGTTTTAATCTTGATTCAATGAAAATGTTGAAAATGAATCTCTTGTGTTCTTAACGCTCTGGTGACAGAATTTCAATTTGCCGCGATTTCCGCGATTTCCGCTACCTTTGTAGTTGAATGTAGTATGCTAGTTCCCTGTATAACCGTTTTAAAACGGAATCCGAACCAGGGAGTGTCCCATCGTACCTCACATCAACAAAGGAAACCTTTTCCAGAGATCATTTTAGGAACCTAAGCTTGTAATCTATCGATCCACCGTCATGAACCTTCACTATAGAGTGAGCATACCTGCTGAACGAAATACAGAATAGTATTACAAGACAGATGACTTGCGGAGGTAGAGCTTCGTCGTCCTGAGCGATACTGACACGTTATGAATAAGTTTTTGCAGAGATAGAGTTCCAGCAATATTAAGCAGCAGAAACATTACTACAGTCGATTAGTGTCCTGCACAAATCCCGAGAAAAAAAATGTGATTGTGTCCTTCAGGCATAATGCAAGCTAAAACAACGGAGATGTTGATAATAGCTTCTTACTTGGAGTTATTCAACATACAGATTTAGCAGCCTTCGTTCGTCGATAACCATCAATGTGAAAGCGTTCAATGTTTTACTAATACAACGAAGAAGGTGACAGTAGGTTCATTTTCTTCTCTTGCGAAGGAAATATACTGGCTGGAAGTTGAGAATTAAACAAGCGTTGGATAACATACCGTTAATGATTCCATCAGCAGTAATAGGGTGGACGAGACGATGTGAGCATGTTATAACACACCTACAGAATTTTTGTTGTAAAATGTATTTTTATTAATGTTAAAAAAATAAGGTCGTTAAAGTTTTCATTAAAAATAGTAAGTACTCAAAATTAATTCAAGTTTTGTACGTTTTTATAAAAGGTGAAGATAAAGACATGTCAGAAAAGGCAAATCCAAAGAATAAGGTGGAATCAAGAATTAAAAAAGGCAGAGAAGGGCTTCATTGTGTGAAGCATAATGGTGGATGAGAAGAATTAGTCGGGCAAATATGTATATGTTTTAAGACCGCGAGACGATTAACATTTGTTGCTACACTTTAATATGATACAGTACAAAGATTGCAATTGATGGTGTTGTGATGTTGAATAGTAAATGTTTATTGAATATTGAGAATTTATACAAAAGTATAGGCGTAAATGTTAATCGAATTATTTGAAAGGAAGCATATCGTTTGAACATATATTGGTGAAAAAGGTAAACATTGAAGCATTGAAGCTGAGAGAGATAAAGTTTACTTTTCAGGTGAACGTTAGTAATAAGAGTTTCCGAGATTGAACTTGGAAAATGTGTCACGAAAGAGCAACATCGGAGAATGTTCCAGAGAAATACCGCTATGGATGCTTCCCAACTCCTTTATTGGGGGGATAGAGCAAGACAATATGGTGAAGAATTTACCATATTAAACAAATTAGGTTCTGCAATTATACAAATAGTATAATAGTTTTGGTTTCATGTTTAATTAGAGCTAATTCAAGAAGAGAGATACACGTATAATTTTGTTAAGTCACGAAAATGTAATTGGTAAATAAAGATTAGTTAGGATATGTCATGCCTCAGTGTAATCTTAATTCATTATCATAAACAGGGAGTATCATTACAACCAGTAAAGAGGCGCTATTATACAAAATAACTCTCCAAACGATGAAAACTTTGTAAAATAATTTTTTTTTATTACCTTCACACAGTGTTACCTTAAAATTTTTTCTGTAGAAAGCAAAATGGTGCTCTACAGTGTACCATCACCTTTCAGAAGAAAAGGCTCTTATTAAATGAGTTACTAGCGGTCGACTGCTGAAATTTACCCTCTGAGTTGGTGGTAAAGCTATTGTTAAGCTGTGATTACGGATTCTTGACCTGCACTGACGCATAATGCGGACATGATTTATGTCCTGGTGCCCACACCGTCTTTTAAGGAAGCCGATACGAGAGGTGTGGACGCCGATGTCACGGGGAGGACAGGCTACCGTGATGGATGGCAACTAATTCCTCGTCGTTAAGACGTCGCCAGGACCTGAAACTAACTGGACGGCCACAACTAGCGTGGGCGCTCCCACACCACCCTGTCTTCCTTCATTAAAATTCTCCACTCAACCTGGTGCTGCCAATGAATTACTTCCGTTTCACACCTAAACGAGGTGCATAGTTTAATTCGGTGCAGAAATGAGCAGTTGCGAGATCCACTCCTCGGCTTATGGGAACGAATTCCAGGTTGGGAATGTGAAACAGTGCTGGCTGAAGATTGCTTCTCACCTTTCCGCCTGACGGCATTACTTGAATATAGGCCATTGCTAGCTTTAATATGCAATGATGAGCTCCTAGATAACAGCAACGGAAGTACTCGTATTCTCGCTGTTGATGTCGGCATTAGGAATATGAGCAGCTCCAACTTGTAAGGTTACAAGGGTATGCTCCATATATAAATGTTATAGTAATACTTACTGAGCTAATGGTATGAACTGTACTTTTTGAGGAGTTTTCCCAGACTATATGTTATTTTTGTGATAAGCGTGATTTATAGTTGATGTATAAAAGAGGCTGTTTGTAGTGGATGTCAAGTAATAAGAATTAATAATGTTTCAGATCGTTAGAGAAGAATAAATAGCTTCTTTTTTGCTTGTGGCTTTACGCCTCATCTACGTCAAAGTAATTAGAGGGGGAAAGGACTGGCGACAAGGAACTGGAAGGAATTTGGCCATGGCCTTTCGAAGGAAGCATCCCGCCATTCGCATGGAGTGATTTTGGGAAGCCATGGATGCCCAAATGTGAGGCTAAAGAAGAATAATTGTGTTGAATCATTAGTGTAATATACATAAAGTTCCATGTATGTGAAATTTGCTCTCTTATATGTTGAAAAAACCTGTTTGTAAGTTTTCGTGGATTTCTGGCACCGTCTACAACGTGATGATGGGCAGGAAAATTAAGTAAAAGGTAAATAAATATAAATTGACCAAACTGTTATCAAAACCACAGAGATATCAATCATTGTCACCTTATCTCACAAATTTGCTGGTCGGAGGTAGCTATTATTTCTAAAATAATACGTTTTCTAGTTGGTGATTTTCTCTGTAGTAATAATTTTAACTGTCTTCTTCCAAGGTACCACAATATCATTACCTAAGACCAGTGAGGCCCCACAATAGAAGTGTACGGAGGCGGACACGCGGACAAGAGCTAAAGAAGTTGAAATGCTGGTGAGTTCTGTTGATACATAATATAAAACCCCTTTTGTGTAAAACTAAAACTAAAACGCTACTGATCAAAAAAAAATCATAAATTGATTCAAACCGTTGTACCTCTTTAAAAACAAATTGGTGTTGTAAAGCTTATGCGTTGCAGAATTTCTTTGTACTATACTGTTAACACTATATCAGTGTTCAGGCCCACTGATTTATATTTTCAGTAACGCACACGTTCTCAAATGATTTACATCAGACACAATTGCATTTGACACAAACCTGTGAATTAATTCAATACACTTAAAATAATGCAATAATTTTAACATATAGGCTTCAGCCTTCGTAATTTCAAAAACTTTAGTAAACTTCTGTTCATGTAACGTTTCGAATACCATGTATCCAGTTTCGAACTAAGAATGAGTGATCGCATCTTTTACTCAGATTTACCCTGATCTCTGCCACTGATTACGTTTTCATCCAGCACCTTACTTACGTCTCACACGACGACAAATGGAATGTTAGTTACTCTCATAAATCCGAAACACCGCTGCTAGACACTGAGTTATTTTGACAACTCTAAGGAACCTGTTCCATGTTCATTAATGCTGTTAATTGACTCTTAAGAGTTATTTACTCTTAAAAAGAAAGCCATTTATTTCTGTGAGTCTCTGTTCCCGGAAATGTTATGTTTCAATGTTTTCTTCTTTTCGAAGCAGAAAAGGAGCAGAATGCTATCCAGCGCTGAATTTACATTCGTATGCGTGTCTCGAATGACAATGCAGCGTGGTTGGTCCATTACAGAAGAAAACTTAAGTAGATCGTGCTTTAAGCTTCAGTGTTGTGTCTTAACACTTATTCTTCTTCTCCTCAATCGCTACGTTTGATGGGAACTTTTGATTGGTAAATTTAAGGAGGTATGGTTTTTCTTTGCCTTCCCACTAATTCAAATGTACTTACGTGTTTATTACTGTCTGTAGGTGGCTGTCATGTGGGTATGTTCAATGTTGGTGTTGTAGGTGAATGATACATGAAAGAAGGGAGAGGCCTATTCTTCCGAATGACACCAAGGGGGCAGGAAAAATGTAGCCACTGGACGGACGAATCGACATCGGCAGTTTCTTATCCTACGCCCTGACTCCATACGCACTGCTGAGAGGTTTTGCATTTATCCCAGGACTATTGCTCAGCCTGGTGATTAGGAATTGTCCAACCCCTCCGGTCAGGTTCCGATGATGAAATTTTTACATCACCAGGATTCGAAGCAGTTAATCCTGTTTTCAGGCGCCGTGCATTGTCACGATACCGCAATTGGATGATCCAGCTGGGATGATTTCCATATAAAACGAAATCTACGTTTGTTTGTTTCGCATACAAAACACTCGGTTCCACCTATTTGATATTTCAATTCTAACATCTCCGAACGGAATACCAAAACCCAAGTTTGACGTCACAGCAGAGATATTTGGGTTTTAATGGTCTACTCTTGGGGTACTCCACTCCTACTTCGTTTGCCTATCATCATGTCGTCATCCCTACTTCCCACCCGGAAGAATTTCCTTCTCTACTGCTTCGATAGATACAGCGTGAGTTGTGTGATAATTTGCGTGTGCAACCTACATGTGCTTGATCATCATATACGACCGGAGTAAAACGTGAGGCGTAAAATGAGCTGGAAGTATGTTGGGTAACGGCTAGTCTTTCATAAATTAAGAGGAAACCAAAGGATGTGAGATCATTATTTATAACAATTTATGGATATGTTGTTTGAGGTGTAGTTTCCATGTGAGGGTTCCGCTTGCGTGACGGATCTTGACAGGATCGTCGGAGATAATCCTCGCAGCTTCTCCGCTACCTCTGAGGCGTGTAATTATATTTCTATCTGTCTGCTGCCTGCGGCGGGAGATGACCCGCAACGAATCAGCCCAACATCATTAAGGACGAGATAGTCAGTGGGCGGGACGACGTCACGATACCAGAGGCTCACGTGCTGGCACGTCACGGCTCATTAGAAATGTAAGTTGTACGAGCAAGGATCATTTCCAAGACAATTCGTGGTTATCAGTCCCATATGAAATGCGGCATTTCGTCTTTTTTATTTTTGTAGGATCGTTACGTCTGGCCTCGCATTATGGAGGACGTCGGTTCGAATTCTCGTCCGGGCATCTGGGTTTGGATTTTCTGTGGTTTCCCCAAATCACTCCAGGCGAAATCTGGGATGATTCCTTCAAAAAGGCCATTGTCGAATTTCTTAAAAAGGCCATGGTCGAATTCCTTCCAATTCCTTGACCCAGTCCTTTTCCGCCTCTAATGATCCCGACGCCGACGAGACGTAAAGCCAGAAGCAAAAAAAAGGATCCTCATGACGCATATTACGAACCATGATGGTGTATTTCGATTCCACAATTTGCGAACTAACCACTTGTACTAATACGCCCACTGTAAACTGATGACCTAATCACATAACTGACTTGCTGCTCTAATTTACCAATACAACCTTTTTGGACTCCACATTAAACATTAGTACGGCGTGTTTTGGATGATTTGGTGCTATAACTATCTCCCACACTCGTGAGCCGATAGTTCGTTAATTTTTTAGAACGGAAAAACTAAATTAAATTAAACTAAATTAAATCAGCAAAGAAAACACACAGTTATAATCAACAACGTTCAATTTAATACACTTCTCTCAATCAATCACGACATTACATTTCCTTTTACATTATACCTGTAAATCATTATAGCTTGCATATTCTAACAAACTTAACTAACGTCACATACATTTGCCTCTTTCGCTCGGCCAGCAACCTTCACCACACGAATACTATGGACCAAAGATACTCTATATACATTGTTAAAGACTAATACTACCTCGATTGCTACAGCACACTACTATCTGTGGAAACCCGCGACATGAATTTGACTACAAGTATTTGTGCAGTTAACAATTAAGACAACAATAATAACGTAGTCATAATGATAATAACTAAATCAGTAGCAAAAAATGATTGGGGGGGGGGGGGGGTTGCAACAAATGTCACAAATTGCAGGTAGTGGGCTAGCTATCTTATGCCAGTAACCAAGATAGCAGCGGTCAGGGTCCAAGAGCGAGTAGAACATTGTGGACACAAAGTGTCTCAGTATGTATTTGGCAGAATTTTTAGTAGAACCGTTTCATCTCTGGAGAATGCCAGGACTGATTGCTCCTTAATGAAAGCCTTAGTCAGTTTCCTTCCAGTGTGCCTACAATCTTATCCGGCTGCAATACCTTCAATAGAGTCAATGCTCCAGATCTGACGAATCCAGCTCAGTCTACAGGTAGGGCACATGTCGTCCAACTCTCATAATTATTCGCCGGTGTCTCGTAGTCAATACGAAAGAAAAAAGAAATATATAATTATCTCTACTCCTATTTTCGATTCATACTTTCGTATCAATAAATAATTCTTGTTCGTTGCATTTATTCTCTCAGTTGAGTAAGCATTCAAATAGCTACATAATTGTTATAGAAGAATTTGCTTAGAACACTGTGTACGGAGAAGGAATTATTCGCTTTCCTACCCAATATTCGTGAGGTCGGGTGTTTTGAATCAGTCACTTCAGACCAGTGTTACCAACCTTGAAATCTAGCTGATGGTAGAATTTATATAAAATTAGGGTAGATTTTCCGATATTATGTTGTAGTTTATATTTAAAATACGATAAAAAATTAAATGTTATACAGTAAAAAGTAAAGGCCAGAATTAGGAAAAAAATCTGTTTTAATCTGAATCAGATAGTATAATTGAAATATCATCATTCTTTATACATATCAATATTATGTTTTTGTATCATAGCGTTAGTAGGTTTAAAATCAATGCAGTTTTTCGCGTATCGCTGTTTAGCCTGCTGCGAAAAAAGATTTCCCTTAAGGGATTTTGTTATGAATATATTGCGCTTTTTTGTTTTAATATCATTAACTTTACCAAACAATCTTTCCTACTCAGCATTCGAGTGTAGTAAGCTCAAAATAGCCAACATAAATTTCGGCAAGTGTTTAAAATAAGCCATGCTATCACAATATTCTTTGTTCAGCAACCATTCTTCCCAAAACTTTTGCTTATAACGCTTTCTCTTCGCTAGTGTTGGGGTATCTTCTTCTCCTGAAACGCTGTCACTATCACTCACCATCTTTTCAAATTCAAAATGTCAACTTAGAATACTAACAGACTTAATTCAAAAGTTCTTAGTATTCATCTACAAACAAATACGACAATTACATATCAAACTTGTTCGCGTAATATCTCGAAGCTCAAATTGGGGAATTCTCAAATATTAAACGCGTATAAAGAAAAAAAAAGTGTTGTCAACAGAATAAAAAATAAGTACCCAAATAAAACTAAGAATGCATTATCGTCGGTCGATAAACTCTCGAAATTTGAAGAATAATCACAATTACCTAAAAATTACGATTCCTTCAAATTACGGTGTATTTTGCCACCGTAGTTATAACCCTACGGTAGGTGGTAGATCTGTACTGAATACGGTGTTTTCACCGTAATTACGGTGTACTTGGCAACACTGCTTCAGACAAATGCTGTGATGGTACCCTACAAGGCCAGGTTAGACTTCTATTTAAGTAGGCTCAAAAGAGTCCACGAGACTCTCCAACAGGCTTTACCTGGGAGAAATGAATTTTTTTTTAAAAAAAGTTAGATTCTGAAATAAAATATCATCTCTGCACCTGTTTGGGTGTCTGTTAACGGTAGAGTAATTAAGTTGAGAGAGAGATCACATGTAAGCCTGGTTCAGTTGCTGTCAGAACGTGACACCCGTGCATATTTCCACGGCATCACGTTAGCAATAAATCACTGTGACAATATATGCATTTTTTTGTGTGAATAAAAACAGTAATCATGCTTCGAAATGAAATTAGTGGACGTGGTAATGTGTCACATCGACCATACTTTTCAACTTCAGATCGGTTATCTGTTGTTAACAATCTTAAGCTGCTTATGATAAGAACTGTTAATGATTTTAACTTAATTGCAATGGAGCACATGCTCCGGTCACAATTTCCCTCTACAGCCATTTTCCTTTCCCACCAACTATTGCCCTCTATCAATTTCTATTTTTAATCCTTTTAACGAGTTTGGTAAATTAGTTATCATTTTTCTTGGTAATTTATTCCAATCCCTGACCACCTTACCTATGAAAGAAAATTTTCCCACCCACTTATTACTGAAATTTAGTGCCAGTTTGTGATCGTGATCATCTTTTCCATAAATCTCTCCTAATTCTCCCATCAATATCTTTCCAAGCCTTATCGCTAATATACGACTTGTACACTCCCATGCATCCCCATTGCCTTCCAATGAATCCCATTCCAGCTCCTTTGTCATATTAGTTATTGATTGTGTTCTGCGCCAGAGACAACTCAATCAGCCGAATAACTGAAGCGTTTGTATGTGCATTTACTTTGTTTTTTATTTGTAGGCCTTCTAGAGGACATACTATACGGAAAACTTCATAGGTCATTTTAAAAATTTATTATTGTCTGATAAAAGAAATATTTAATATTCCTCTCCGCTTATATGATAAAAGCGTTCATACATCTCCAGTAATAATCAAGGCGATTAATTTAAAATAACTTAAATTAGTAATGTAATTCTTCATACATATTCCCTCCAATATTGTATATTTTTTCTCCCTTCAATTACATAATGGATCAATAATCTAAAACGAATTTGAAATATTGAATATATTGTAAATACGAACGTTTGTATGGATAGATGTTTTTTACTCAGCCACTTTTTAATTGCTCGGCGGATTTGAATTAAATCTGTTACTGAATGAGAATGTAGTCTGAATTAGTATAATTATAATTTTTCTATGTTCGGGTTTTACGCCTCGCCGACCTCAAGGTATTAGAGGGAGGAGAGGATTGAGGTCAAGGAACGGGATGGAATTCGGCCATGGCCCTTTGAAACAACCATCCCGGCATTCGACTGGAGTGATCTCGAATACCATGGAAAACCGAAAACAGGATGTCTGGACGGGAATTCCAACCCGCGTCTTCCCGAACCCCACAAAAACGTATAGTTAGAGCTGTCGTTATGAGTTCGTATACTGTACTGCCGACAATCACCAAATTGTCGCCTTCGGAGCTTCTACTGCCGGCGTTATTCTTTGCATACATTGACTCGGAAACTCCATTCACAGCTCGAAAGCAGTTAATGTGCACATTACTTAGTACATCTGGAGATTAACTGATCTGCTCCGTTAACGTGCGAAATCAAGATTTTTCCCGTATTTTACCTACACAATGTGCACATTAACGCCTTGCGTATCGTTAAAATTCAAAAGTTTTTTTCTCTCATTTCCTTTCCCTACTCTTTCCCCCTCTCCCTCCACTTTTAGTTAGCGTCGACTGCCACTTCGTAGAGTAGCTAATTCTGTTTTAACATTCATTTCTGCCTGTTAGCGCATGAATTTGTGTCTTGATTTAAAGCAGATAACTTTGACTCCTAGTATGCAAGCAAGCACCGAATTAGTTAGTAAATGAAGAAAACATTCTTAGTAAACCCATTTAGCGAAGGTTTAAAAGATAATAGTGTTTTAATAACTAAACGAACGTTTGATTCCGTAATTGAAGATATAAAATGAATAAAAGTTCCCATGAAGAAAGAATCATCTCGAGATTATCAAATAATTCAAAGGTATCACATGCTGACTGTACAAGGCTGTAAAAAACGTATTAAGCTGTTGTCAGACGCGAGAGAAAGAGTGAAAAAGTTTATCCATGACGAGGAATTGTTTGACATAATGTATTCTACTCATTTGTCAGTTGGCCACGGTGTAATAGACAGAACGATCAAGCAATCTAATACACTTTATAAGTACATAACCCAAGAGCAAATAAAAATGCTTTTGGATTTATGCGAATCTTGTCAACAAGAATAAAAAAGTGATTGTTATAAAGCCGATTATTTCATCGCTTTTAATTAGCAGATGCCAGATGGATCTCATTGATTACCGATCTCAACCAGATGGAAAGTCTAAGTTTCTTTTCGTACAACAAGACCACTCAACAAAATTTGTTGTATTGAAGCCGCTTGGCGGATGAAGTAGTCTATAACAAGTTTGACATTTTTATCCTTTTTGGCGCTCAAAGTATTTTGCATTCTGATAACGAACGCGAATTTTGTAATAAAATCTTAGAATGTGTTACACAATTGCTGTCAGAAATCAAAATGGTTAATGGCAAACGTAGACATAGCCAAAGTAAAGGAAGTGTAGAACGGGCGAATCAAGACATCGAAAACATGCTCACTATTTGGAGGGCTGTTAGCCAAATTAACAAGTGGAGAGAGAGCGTATGATTTGTACAATTAATGAAGAATAGTTCCTATCACTCTGCAACTAAGAGAAGTCCATACGAAGCCATGTTCGGTTGTCTTCCAAACGTGGAATTGTCTTCTTTTATTATACCACAGAGTGGATTACATTCGATAAATACTGAAGAATACTTTGAAAAATTAGAAGATTCACAAGAGACTTTGATTATGGGCTCACGGCCAAATCTTACTCAACAGGACATTCTATTATCCCCCCGCTTCTACAGAATCCCTCGTACCATTAGGGATTGGAATGCACAACAAAGGGATTAGCTTTGGTGCTGAGCACCCTCTGCCACCCACAATTTTGTGAATTGCAGAGTATATATGTAGATGTAGATGTAGAATCACCTATAGAAATACAAGAATTTATCGATAGTAATCTTAAACTGCCTTCTAAACCGTTGATTGAGGATACGGTTACCCTGCACCTCCAAGGAATCGCCCCTGCATGTTGAAGAAGATATCACTGGGCTACCCTCAACTTCAGCAGAATCGCCAACACAGTTTCGTACAGAACCTTTAAAAAGGACTATACACGACATGCTCCGTGTTCTTTGCTTAAAACCAGTATCAAGTGTATATTGTGTGATGTATTTAGTGACGTATATCCTAAAGAATAGAGGTATGGTATGAATTTATTATGCAACAGCTGTAAAAAGAATACGGTTCAGATAATACAGAGTGATAAAACCAAGAAAGGATTAGAAGAGCTAGTAACGAAAATGTTAGAAGTTTCTAATGCAAAGCACGCTACTGTCGATGAAGGTGTCGCTGTGAGAATTAAAGTACACAAAGTAGACAGAACAAACACTGATGCCCGCTAGATTTTAACGGTGGTTCGTAATAAAACAGAGTATGGTTTTTTATAAAGTTGGTACTGAAACGAAAATTTTAAAACAGTTGTATGCAAAATCTGAATTCAGTGTTTTGCAAAGAGTGATTTTTAACGATAGAAAATGTTCCTGCTGTAGAAACATCTTTACGTCAAACAGTAATAAAACAACCTCTTGATACTGGGTAGGGTCACAGAAAATGTGACTGCAATTCTAAATGTATCACAAATAGGTGTGCTTTTCGCAAAAAATAATTGCTATGTAATTCAAAGTGTCACCTATATTAAGATTGTACTAATAAGTAAGCATAATTTTATTATATGTTTTGCAAACTCAATTTCCTGGTTGTAATAATATTTTAAAACATTAGATTCTTTCTATTATAGTTTTTAATTGATTTATGATTGATTCTATCAACTAATTTGTTGCTTCTTTGTTTTATTAACTTGATTCTTTAGACATCTAAAAGTAAATAAATAACATGTTCCAGCAAAGATCTTACTTTCTCTTTAAGAAGTGAATAATAGGTAATGTGCAGATTATCTAGGTAAGTTGTTGATTACTTAGGTAATTTGAGAAATGAAACTATTTTCGGCACTTTAACAGATCACCCTAGTTAATCTGCACATTACTTACAATTAGATAATCAGCAGAATAACTAATTTCTGCACTTTAGCTCCAACATATACATGTACTAAACCAAAATTATATGTATGACTAAATCAATACGAAATGATTTTAGATTCGGAATTATGCACGCGAAGTATTTTCATATTCTTAATCTCTACCTCAAACTAGCCAGAGATCAAAGAAAATATGTTGCCAAATTATACACCGAAAGAACGTTGACTTGAAAAGCGCCGAAACGGATGGAATTGATAAAAAAAGAAAAATTTATTTGGAAGTACAACAGAGCATCGATTATTCCAAACAACTGGGGACTGGGGGTGTTAGAATAATGATTTATCGGATAACAGATCACTGACGAACTGACAAACGCTTTCGGTTAACAGGTGTTTCGGTTGATCGATATTCGGATAATTGAAGCTTTACTGTAAATTTTGTATGCAAACAGTGGAGTTACAAATAGGTAGCTCAGTAATTTTGCTATTAATAGATTGCGGAGCAGAAAATGAAATATTTACGCTTGCGGGGTATGTTTTGAAATTGCATTTTTTTAAAGTATTAGTTACGCAATCTATTGACAGTTTGTGGTATGATAACACAAAAATTTGCATGGTTAAGTAGAAATTGATCAGTTTTTTAAAAAAAAAAAAAAAAAAAAACCTGTGATTGGTTGATGTTCTTTCGAACAAATAATATGCGACTCAGTTAAATCTACAACGTAGTCTGCACCGAGATTCAAGAACCAACTAAAGATTCAAAATTGTAGACGCATGAACAAATATCTGACTGCATGAATGATTATAAATCTTTAATGATGTTAAACTACAGTTAAATAATTGTTTTCTTTTATGCATGTCGTTTTGTGGTTCGTTGAATCTTTGAAGGAAAAGTCTTTATAAAAAGTCTGTGCGCAAGTTACTCGTCAACGTAAACGAAGTCGCTGGCAAAATCTAGTTAGTAATTAAAACAAAGCACGAAGACTATAAGCAAAACCATAATTTAGTTAAATGAAAATAATATACATCGTCCATAGGGAATTGAAATTTCATGCCCAGAATTTATCAATAAGAGATAACGAATTTCAGAATTCCTTTCCAAACATTTATTTACAATACCAGCTGCTGTCAGTAACTTCTTTCAGTTAGTCTTTAACTTTACAAAGGGTCATGAGTTGAAATCATGTATTGAAGTTATATGTGCAGACAATTTGACTCCATAAATTGCAGTCAATTCGTGGTCATAACTGTTGCGTATAAAGTGAAAAATCCAATGCTGTCATGAATCTCAGAAATAGCTAAGCAAATATTGATGAATATGCATTAGTTCCGAATAATTCAATGTCGTCGGTGCAAATGTTTTGACTGCGGAAATTAATTCACCTTCATTAATTTGCGGTCAATTTGATCTCAATGGTTCATCTTGTCGACTTCACATCAAAATGAATCATACACATTTCACTTCGGTGCCCATGGGACAATCAACATTCGAAATCCCATCAGAACCCGACCAGCCGATTTTGCGTGAACCACGTTCAACGAAACAAGAGAGCGTCCACAAACTTCGTAGCACCGTTTTGTCCTTCTGTGAACCACCCTCCCTCCCCACGTAGCCCTACGTGGCTTTGTCTCTAACCCCTCCTTGCTCCCCCACCCCCCACGTAGCACGTAGCTTTTCTCCCTACTAATTCCAGAAGAAATTTTGTAATGTTTTTCTCCTGTCAGACTATCGTAAATTACATACGGTAAATGACGGAAATAAATATTTACATGTTGTTGTGTGTTCTGAACCTCATTTTAACTGTGGCAAATAATATGAATGAAAAGCTACGTGGCATGGCTAGGAACTGGCCACCCCTCCATCCCCCCCCCCCCACACACACACATACGTAGCCCAGCGTAGCTTAACAGCCAGCCCCTCCCCCCTAGACTGAGCCTCGTAGTTTATGGACGCTCCCCAAGTAGACAGACACATTTTTATTTATTTCACAGCTTTCAGATGCCGTATCCAGATAAAATATATCCTATTTTACTACTGGGCAGCACGATATCTGAAAACCGTGTCACAAGCCATCCAGATATCGCACCAATCGTCCTACACGAAACAGAATTTGTTTCTCGCAGTCTAAATGTTTAATGCTATCTGGATAAAGATGTTTAAGAAAATTCATTTAAAATCGTTTAATTAGCATCTATAATGTATGTGCCAGCATTTTAGAAAGTATAAGCGCGAAATACTGTTTTTGTGTTTGAAAATTATATCATTTGTTGACGTTAACCTCAGCTTTTCAGCTTCGGTGACTGCTGGTTATGGTTTAGCTTTTCTTTCCAAATGAATATCGCCTAACAGCATTTCTTCCTTCCCTTTTATTGCTGTTAATGCTGTATGATACCCTGTCCTCACCGAACTAGGGGCTCAAGGTGATGTTCCTCGGGCATAAATCCTCATCTTATCACCCCATCCTCCCTGCTGACGGCTGACGGCTGTATCCAGGTCAGCGGTAGTAGTTCTTAGCATGTGGCAGTAATAGAAGAGGAGAGACTCATCAGACTGAACAGGCTATACACAATCGCGTCCTGAAAGAATCAATTGATTAATTAAAAAAGTATATTTGTCTAAAAATTCTTTATTCCTGAACGTTTCGAGAATTGAGTCTTTCCGGCGTACACCTGCTAAAAACTCATCTCGGGTGATCTGCTGAGAAGTACCTGATCAACCAGAACACTATGACCACCTACCTAACACCCGGTAACTCCGACTTTGGCACGGATAACAGCGGCGACGCGTCTTGGCACGGAAACAATGAGGCCTTAATAGGTCGCTGAGGGAAGTTGGCAACACATCTGCACACACAACTCACCTAATTCCGGGAAGGGTGGCCTGAGCTACGACGCCTCGTTCAATCACATCCCATATGTGTTCGATCGGGTTCAGATCTATCGAGTTGTGGGGCCAGTATATCAATTGGAACTCGCCACTATTTTCTTCGAACCACTCCATCTCGTTCCTAGCCTTTTGACATGGCGTATTATCTTGTTGAAAAAATTCCACTGCCGTTGGGAAACATGGTCGTCATGAAGAGGTGTACATGGTCTGCAACCAATGTACGATAGTTATTGGGAGTCATGGTGCCTTGTACGAGCTCCACTGGACCCATGGGTGCCCACGTAAATGTTCCCCAGAGCATAATTGAGCCGCCGCCCAGTTTGTCTCCCTCCGGCAGTACTGGTGTCAAGAAGTTGTTCCCTTGGAAAACGACGGATTCGCGCCGTCCCATCGTCACAATAAAGAAGGTATCGGGATTCATCAGACCATGCATCGCTCTGTCACTGCGCCAACGTGTCCATTTCAGTCGTAGTTGCCTATGTCGTGCTGTTAACAATGCCATATGCATGGGTCGTCGGTTACGGAGGCCCGCCGTTTGGAGTGTCTGATGCACTGTGTATTCAGACAAACTTGCACTCTACCCAGCAATTGGGTCTGATGTTAATTCCGCCACATTTCGCCGTCTGTCCTGTTTTACCAGTCTGCCCAGCCTGCGACTCCCGACATCTGTAATGAGGGGTGGCCGCCCAACCCCTCGACGTTTGGACGTGGTTTCTCCTTGGTTTCGCCACTTGTTGAAGACACTCACCACAGTACTCCTTGAAGATCGGACAAGTCGTGCAGTTTCCGAAAAGATCGTGCCGAGCTTCCGGTCCATTACAATCTGCCCTCGGTCAAACTCAGATAAATCACGCGTCTTCACCATTCTAAACACGGATAACACGCTCACTGATACTACATTCACCGTGCTTGTGTCCGTCTAGCAGTCGTTACTCGTCAGGTGACACTACTATCGCCTGGAAGGGTTTATATCGGTAGTAGGTAGGTGGCTATAATTTTCTGGCTTATCAGTGTATATTTAGCAGGGTTACATATGCACCATTTTTGTTGAGGCCTTTCTTTCATGACACCAGCACTTGTATTTCGTAGTCGTAGGAACTTGCTGTTAACTGATAAAGTCATTCCTACACAACCTCTTTTGTTTGATCATCACTCTCTAGACACCAATTGCCCAAAAATATTTTTACGTGGTGTAACAAATGATAGTAATCACTTCAGGAACGTGTGATGGATGTTCAAAAATTTCCCAGCCAAATGGTTCAGTTGATGGTCGTGCATTGTCCTGCAAGAGACAAACCGTCGGTTCTAAAATACCCGACGCAATTTCTTTTGAGCTTCATAGCACAAATCTACAAAACTTCAACAAATTTCTCTGCAAACTTCTGCTGCACAAACATTTTTTGAATAATTTTTATCACTGGGTGCACTTAATTTTAACATACATTTTAAATATAGCGAGAAACTTTTCTACAACTTTATAAGTAAGGAAATTGTTGCAGTTCAGCAACCTACTGAAGACGGCGTTCTCTATGCGCTATCGGTTCCTATTTTCTGGACGCGCCTTACACTTTGACGTGACGTGATTGATTTCATTTGTCCTGCTGATGAATCTGTAATTGACCAAAGCTTTGCGAGCGCCATGGATTCGATATTAGTTCCAATTCACCCGCTTTAATATCAACCCGTATAATACTGGGATGTAGAACCGTCCCGGAAGACTGGAAACTATTTATTCGGGCGCGGAAGCTTTCCATTGCATCGGATAAATGAAGAATGGTAGACAGTTTTTTCGTATTTTCCTGAATTTCAGTTTTGTGCAACATATCTGCATTTTTAAAACTCAGATACATGACTTGGTTTGTTTCTTCTACAATTACCCACTGTTCCAATGCTTTTTACCTAATTTATAGTAGTCGGTCTTCTCAAGAGTCCACATAACAGCTTGATTCGCTACATTTCTTACCAGATTCAAACATCCTGAAATATGTATATTATGAAGTGGCTGCCTAAACCATATTTTTACCGTTTCTATGACAGGAGCTGAGCGAAATACCGAAAACAAAGTTTCAAGGTCCTACGACGCCACGTTTTCAGGACATTTTCGTTTTATTTATTTTTATGGAGTGTACAATTTCCTTACACACACGTATTCCCCCCTCTTTTTTGTAACCGGCTAATTTTACTCTCTACCAGTAATGATTCTAAAATTTGTCAACGTTTTTGGTAAATTATTCATCATTTCCCTTGACAATTCAATCCCTGACCTTCTGAACTATTAAGAAAATTTTCCCACATCCTCAAACACTAGCTTGTGGTCGTGGTCAGCACTTCTAATTCTTTCACCAATATCATTCCAAATCTCATCACCCACCTCTCTCTCTTCACCCTCCTTCTGTCTTCCAACTTATCCCATTTCAGGTCCTAAAATCAGTTATTTGCAGAGACAAATCTTGCAACCATTCTTTGCATCCCCTCCAACATCTATATTTGATTCCCAAAGTATGGGTCCCATGCTACACCACCACATTCAAGCAATGGTCTGAGCAAAGTATGGTAGCCAAATTCCACACTTCTTTGGTATATGCTCTCATCACCTGTTCCAATAAATGAAGGGTTTTGAAACCTTTTCTGTCAGCTGTCCAATGTTTCTTGCCCAGTGGAGTTTATTATTGAAAGTGATGCTATTATATTTATTGCTTCCCCTCCGTGTGGCTGTCGAACAGTTGTCACCACGGATTCTTAGCGGGCGGGATGTTAACCCTTTATGTATTGTTAAATACGACATGGGGTGTGCAAACATTGTGGGTGCTGCCCATCATTCAAATCCGGAGTAAACAGTGGCCTAATCCATGGCTAACAGTTGTTCATCCACTATAACAAACTCGTTTCTTGCTTCAGCATAAAATTTATTAGTCCACTCAGGGTGGCCTACATAAAGAGGACTATGTTGGAGCGATGTTGAGTTCAAGGTGAAACCATGTCTTGCTAATTTGGTGATCATGATTCAGCTGTACGAAAACCGGTCAAACACAGCAAGGACCAGTATTCCGTGTTTGGCGATGGTATTCTAATTCCTGCGCGCAATTGAAGCAGGAAGGTGCGCACCGACCAATCCACTGCGTCCTCCTCTCTTTTGCATGATTTCCGTGATGCACCGCCAACTCCAGGCCCTCATTAGTACCCGGCTGGCCAAGCGGGACTACTTGCGCTATACACTAACCTGTCCCCCCATTTTGCTCGTAAATCGGTATTTGGCAGTCGCTGTGCGAAATCGGGTAAAAATCTCTCGATCACAGACTTTTCTTTTACTTATGGCTTTACGCCTTGTCGACGTTGAGGTCATTAGAGGCGGGATGGAACTGAGAACAAGGAACGGGAAAGAATTCGGCCATGACCTTTTGAAGAAAGCATCCCGGCATTCGCCTGGTGTGATTTTGGAAAACTAAAATCTGGATGTCCGGACGGGGATTCAAACTGGCGTCCTCCCGAATGCTTGGTCAGAGCATTAACCGCTCACCCTGCACGCTAGGTGTCCTTTATCACAATTGCCTATTAGGCTTTTGTATTTGGGTATAATATGTTCTACGAACTGAACCACATCAAAAAATATTATATTATTTTAAAATCTAAAATATAATCTTGTATACTGATCTCGTATATAACCATATACACAAATAGACATTAATAAATAATATTTAAATTGGTACTTCCCTTTCCATCAATACTCATATGTTTCTGCTTCTTGTATTATGATATTTATTTATCAAAATTCACATTGTCCTTAGTTTCAACAATTTATACATTCACTTCATAAATTAACACCTCATATTAAATTCCTTCTTCTTAAAATGTATCATGAATAATACTAGTTTTATAACGTGCAGTCCATTTCATCCAGTTCAACAATTTCATGCCATCTCTGACTTGACATTCAGGGATCATTGCCGTTATTCATTGACCAAAGACAAAACCGCTTCCCAACTCTAACAAAAAAAAATAAAAATAAAATTAAAATAAACTTGCGGGTCTAGTTTTAATGCAACTATGCGTTATTAGCGATAGAACAATAAAAGTTATTATGGAACTAGTGCAAATGCTAATCTGCCCTGGGACCGTAGGGGCTACCATGTTGGCCTGGCATTGTTTGGGCCGTCATTCGAGCACAGCCCGGCATAGATTTTTAATCAACCATACTGTGTTACGTATCAGAAAATTTGATTATGGCTCTTGGCTAATGGAAATATTTAGCTCTGAATGAATTCGTATTTTAACTGTAGAATCTGCATAAGTTCAGTCTTTTCCTAGGCACGAGAGAAGTATTTTAGGAATAAACGGGTCTTTACCATAGTTATCTGTGTAAATCAAAGGTTTTATTAAACTCATGGTAGGCGAAGTACTCCCCGTAGTTAAGGGCGTAACGCAGGTTACTAGGAGAGGGAACAGAGGCTTTGATTGGTTTAAGATTCACATGAAAAATGCATGATTAAATTTCATTGGCATAATAGTTCAGCCACTTGTTTTCAAGATCCAACCGGTGGGGGACCTTGGTGCTGACAAGTTTTTGCAAATCTTTATGTTACATGCTGTATCGATATTGTGCCTGGATTATGAGTTGGAATTAATTATATCTAAAACCCCTCAAAAATATGTGAATTGTTTAGAGCTCCCGATAAAAGTACAAAATCTGCTTTCTCGTGATTAGTAACTTAGGATTTTTTTTAATGTCATATCGATGGTTGTGTATATCCGAAGTTTATTGAGAACAGGGTCCGTATTTTCTTCAAAAACAATATACTCACCGTAATCATACATTAAAACACTGCTCGAGACGTACACTCACATTGCTACCGTCAGGTCTGAGCATTAGGCTTCACTGTAATATTGTTCGGGAGAACTTCAGTGGTGGATTCGAAATATGACAGTAACATATCTGTCTTCTAGATTACGCTGTTTAGTTTAAATCCTTAATTTCATGAACAATCATCACAGAACAAGAATCTGGCGATAAATAGAGAGAGAGAGAGAGAGCTTTGGCATAGCGACGAGACCACGATTTTTTTCAGCTGATTCTTTTTCCGTGTTGAGAGCGTTGGATGCACAGGCATGTCCATTGTCCATGACAGCCCTCGATACAGAACAATGGGGCACCCAGACATGTTCTTCGGCGTTTGGAACTAATAGTCGTACCTTACCGATAGGCTACAAGCGAGATTAGATACAAGGCCGATTGTAATCTTATACAGCACGAGTACCTTCAATATGAACTATACTGTGATCGTCAGCACACTGGAAATCTAAAATAATTTTTTGTTGGAGACGTAGTGCAATCGCTCTCAATCTTCCTTCTGTCTGACCATCCACTTGTCACAGCTGCATTATTTCTGGGACTTTAATCGGCCACAATTTTAGTTCTTAGTACCTAAACCATAATTATAAAAAATCATATGTTGAAAGTTATTACGGAGATTTAGTAGGAATTGATATGTTATTATTATTTTTTCGATAATCTCAAAGAGCATCAACGAAAACTGGTAATCCGCCTACCTTCATAATGTTTAAATTTTCTTTTATTCGCCGACTCGTATTAGTTTTTTTTTTTTCGAAAAACCATAAAGTATCTCATCCCCCTATGTCAATTTCAGAAACTATTGATTCAAAAATTCTTTCATAATTTACACTGGTATACAGTTACCTTATAATTACTGAAAAACTACAGCCATTTTTCTGGTGTTTCTGGTTTTGCCAAAAAGTTAAATAATCAAATTTAAGCAAATTTTATTTTTAAATTGTACAATTTTTTCGTAAGCCAGTAATTCTATGGTGCTGCTACGAATTTCGTTAGTACAAATTCGTGGGACTAAAACTTAAACAAAAAAAATATTTTTTTATATAAAAAAATAAAAACCCTCTTCAAATAAACGCTTTTGCTAAAAAATTTAAAATAACTTCAAACCCAGGTTAGAAGAAAATAAATCGAAATGACAATTATTTTACGTTACTACTATTGGAATTTTACATTAATCAGTTATTTTTGAAGTCGGTGTCAGCCGTCACATAGCGACGAATGTATTTGCTGTTTGAGATGACACGGGGAGCACGAACGAAAATTCGAAATATTTTTACAACGTATAATGAGGCGGATATGATTTTTACGGGAGATGGCTTAGGACAGTGATCGGCAAACTTTAGAAGCCAACGAGCCAATTTCGATGGAAAAAAATTTAGAAAAGCAATAGTTACATTTTATTAAATACTTTAAATATAATTTATCGAATAATCAATAAACCATCATTTCTCCATGTATGTAAATAACATGTTCATAAATAGTCACATATAAGTATTAAGCATTTTAATTATTGAGAACATTTCCTTAGAAAGTTTTATAATATTTGGTGTGTAACTTGTTGTTTTTATTTTCAAACATGAAACCAAGTTCTCATCAGTTATTTGTTTTCTCAATTTATCTTTAATAAGGTTCATGTTGGAAAACGTTTGTTCACACATGTACGTCGATCCAAAGATACCAAGAACACATAAAGCAAACTTGTTGAATGAATCTGGCAAGCTCTTCCAGGTATTTCGTCTGTCTTTTGTAAATTTTTAAAGCAGTTAGCATTTTCTTTGAAAACAAAGTACATTTTTCTCTTTCTAGATTTTCAATTTCAGCAACAAGACACTAAATTTTGATTTCCATAAAAGTAGCATTGCTGGAAAAGTCTAGCAATTGCATTTCAAAAACTGCTATTTCAATCCCAAATGGATGAAATTTTAATTCGGTTACTTTTGCTTTGAGAGGGTTTATAATAAACTTTTACTTAAATCGCTTTAGAGAAGATACCTTTATGTTTAAAATTGCTGTTTTCAAAAATTCCTTACAAGTTTTAACATTTGTTTCTTTTTTATGTTGTGATAAATTTTAAAAGTGCAGTAAAGTTCACCTATCTGTCGTTAGCTAAAAGAACCATTTTTCTTTCAAAAGAAACAACTTCTTCAAGAAGCAAAAACGCAATATTTCTTATCCCCTGAAGTTTATTGTTAATTTGATTAAGATGTGCCGTTACGTCCACAGCAAAATGTAACTTTTGCAACCACCAATGATCTTTTAATTTTGAATGATATATGCCTTTGTTACCGAGGAATAGTTCAATTTCTTTTAAACAAGAAGCAAATCGATTGAGCATATTACCTCTTGAAAGCCATCGCACCTTGTTAAAAAGAATAAGATCTGAATATTCGCTATTCATTTCACTAAGAAGTTCTTTAAATTGTGATGAAGGTTTTGTGCAATAATTTTGTTAAGAATCTTAATTACTAAATTCATAACATGACAAGTTCTTTTGGAAAAGTTTGTGCGCAAAGAGCTTCTTGGAGGACTATGCATGGAAAAGTAGTAACCTCGTGATTGATTTTTGCTTTCAAAATGGAAACAAATCCCTATTCGGAACCCATCATACTCTTGGCTCCGTCTGTTGCCATTGGCACAAATTTAGTGAGTGGGATGTGATTTTCTTTCGTAGCATTAACGACAGCATCTGCAATATCCACTCCTCGGCTTTGGTCTTTAAGTGGCAATAATACTAAAAGTTTCTTACGACATTCGGATGAATATAGCGCACAAAAAGGTAAACTTGTTCTGTTTCTTGGGTGTCGCAAGACTCGTCAACTGCAATTGATATGGCTGAAGCTGATTTAATATTTTCAACTTGTTGGTCAGTTACATTTGAAACCATCTTAGTCACTCTATACGATACTGTTTTAGTAAACAACGGAATACTTTCAAATTTATTTAACATATCATCTTGTTTTTTTAAATCTGCAAAAAGTTCTTTAGATACATTTATAGAGCAACTTTTAATGTACTCGCCATCTCTAAAAGATTTTCCTCTCTTAGCTATTTCCTGGCTCACTATGCAGCTGGCAATGTTAACGGTATTACTAGATTGCAACCAATTATTATTTTTTTAATTTTTTTTTTAACAATAACCTCATTTATTTCTTCATACAATATTTGCGTAGCTTGAAAGAACACAACACATCATTTCATAACTATTAACTCTTATCGTAAGTCTAACAGTCTAATTCTTAAGAAGTGGTTGATTTTTATAATTTTGCTCCGGTTCTTCGAATGCTTTCTTTCGCATATCACCAAGGGAATAAGTTGAGGCAAATGAGCCATTCTTTATTTGAAAGTGTCTTTCTACATTTAACTTCTAATTATTGGCAAGTTTTTCTTTGCAAATAAGACATATGGGAAGACCAATCGCGTATTCAATGAAGGCATGAAGGCAAAAGATTCGGACCATTCATTTTTGAATTCGTGACGCCATTCAGATACATATATATATATATATATATATATATATATATATTTTTCTTAGAAGCTATTTAACGGTATGTATAAAGAAAGATTAAAAATACATTTTTAACAATAAGGAAGACAAATAGAACTCCAAATGAATGTAATGATAATGCATACCTGAGATACCAAAATTTTAAAATCATAATTGCCCAATAAGAGTTACGGCAAAGAAAACAACCAGTGTGATCACGCGTCAACAGTTGGGTTAAAACTACTGCCAGGTTTTATTTAATTCATTGTAATGTAGGTAAAAGTTGGCAAAAGAACTTGGTTTCAATGAGGACTGGAAGCCTGCACGGTCTTTCGTGTTACTACCATTGGTATCATCGGTAAATATGTGTGGAAAAGAATATTCTCAGAGCCACACTTATGTCCTCAAACAAACTACACGGTATTGTAATCTTTGGATCGGCCTAGTTATTGGACGAGGCATATCTCTGGCGTTACATTATAGATTTTAATGAAAGCGTTTATTTGAAAACGGTTTTTATTTTTTGTAAAAAAATATTTGATTTTTATATTTTTAGTGATATTATATTTGTTTTGTATTTTAAATATGGGCAGGCCTTCTAAAAACGCTGCTCGAATGAGAAAGCGCGGTGTAAATGAAATAAGTGATGAAAGGAAATGACCGTTTGAGAAGAAACAGGGGAAAAAATACAAACAATAATTCAAGAGAGAGTGATAAGCACCGTGCTCATAGAATTTCACAATTGAGAGCATATAAAAATGTATCCGACATAAAGAAAGTTCAGAAAATCATGCTCATCGACTCAGATTGATACAAGAGCGTTTGTCAAACGAAACCGAAGAACTACGTCCTCACCGGCTTCGCTTGTTACACGAACGTTTATCAAATGAAACCGAAGAGCAACAATATTTATTGAAGTGACTGCCGACGTTGGTCTCATACTTCATACGTCAATAATTTTTACAAGTTTACGTGTTTTACAAACGTCCTCACTTGGCTAGTATCCCGAGAAAATTTCACCTATATTTTCATCCATGTTATGAACATTAATGTTCCAAAGTTATTGGCCGAGTTGGCATTCTGGACCATCCGTCCCTTTTTTTCTTATGGTTTCACGCCTCATAAAAGTCGAGATCATTAAAGGCGGGAAAGTACTGGGGGCTGGGAACGGAAAGGAATTCTCTCGTGGCATTTTAGAAGGAACAATCCCAGCATTCGCCAGGAGTGATGACGGGAAACAACAGAAATCCGATTTCTGAATGACCTGACGGGGATTCGAACCTACAACCTTTCGAAACAGTTACCACTTACCCATCTCACTGTATAGACTTCGGTTTTAAAATGGTTCCGATTGGCTGGATGACCTCTTACGGTCAAGACCCATTTCAAAGGTACTTTTTCGGCTTTAATGACCAACAGCCGACGAACAGAAAAGGGAGGGCAGCACGAGATGATCTTGTAATTTGTCCGTTGATCATGGATGCCTTGAAATGAGGCTTAGTGTATATCTTTTTAGTAAACTGCGATTCTGCTGAAACTGGAATTGGAAGTCACTTCAGGTAGATGAACAAAGATAACCATCTAAACGCAACTACGAGTGTTACCGATATGCTACTATTAACGGAACATGTGCTTACACCGTTAAAATGAACGAAGCATTTAGTAGCAAGTTTTAAAACGATATAAAATATAATTATGGAATACTAAAATTTTAAAAAATTAAAGTAGGTTGTTTCGGGACGAAATCGCATGTTTTTAAACTAAAAACTTTATTTGAGAGCTTAAAGAAGTAAATGTTTAAAGAAGTAAATGTTTTCAATCAACCGTGTATAAGTTTGGTATAATAATATTGGTTTTGTTACAGTTTCAACATATTTTTATTACAATACACGTATTAAGAAATACAGTCGCTATAATATTATAACCTACAGTTAAAAAATATTATTCTTGATCCAATACCTTCAGACGTAAACTCTAAGTGATGATTATTAATTCATTAAAACTGTTAAACGTTGAATAGTATTAGGTAAGATATTGGATTTATTATGAAAGGGTATTAAATAAATGAAAGTAAAACTTTTTTGAAGAGAAAATATAAAGCTGCATTTACTAGGAATAAGTTTGCAAATAGATTTCGTCTATCAACATGAGATTAACGTAAAAGATATCTTTTTACGGGAAGGTATCTGTTTTATAGATCGTTGTGGGTAAGGACTGTCTACTAAACGCATCAGAGTGACTTAGCGATGGTTGGAGATATCACTTGCAGGATGCCGAACAGACACCAAACAACAGCTGCCGTGGACAAGGCTTTGATCACGATGACACGGACCCCGTGCTGAGCAGACAGCTAGGCAGCCTGTGGCCCGTGGACCACCAGGTATACCTACGTATTCCGCCAGCTATCGACACTCTCTTTCAATATGGAAAGTCTGTAGTGACACCTTCTTTTTGCTTAATGTTTTACACCTTGAGGTCATTACAGGCGGGAGAGAACTGGAAGCTGGGGACGGAAAAAAAATCTACCATGGCATTTTGAAGCAACAATCCCTGCATTAGCCTGGATTGAATAAGGAAACCCCAAATTTGGATTTCCGGACGACGATTCGAACCCGCGTCCTCCCAAATGCGTGGCCAGAGCGATACCGCTCAGTCCTGACCTGACAAATTTTGTCCCCCTCCTAGTTACTTCTTCCAGAAGGCAGGCATTTCCATCTTTCCCCTCCCACCCCAGCTATACCGTTTTGAACTCTATGTAAAATATTTTAAAAGTCTTCGAACAGTGCGAACTATTGTGTCCTCGGCGAGCTATCAATTTTCCTCTCCGTGTCAATGATCCCTATCAAATATTGCAACATCTTTCCCATCAATTTATCTGCTAAACCAATCAATTCCTACTGTGTTCCTTTGTTTATTGACATGAGTGGTTCCTCGACCTAGTCATGGGCCTAAGGTGTTGTCCAACGCCATAAATTTTTGTCCTTGAAGTTGAGCACTGTGGCTATTACTATGTCCATTGAAAGAGATGAGCTCTCCTTTCTGACATGACGCAGGAACGTGTTAAATGGCTACACCTGAAAACCGCTGCTATCCGGGATTTCTCAAAAGTCGTATCATTAAAAATATAACTAGTAAAATGGTCTAAATTGATTATCAAGAACAAAATCATTGTTGTAACTGCATTTAGTCGTATTATACGGGTTATACGGTGGCTCACCACTCTTTCCAAAATAGAGCGATGATATGAGAAAGACGAGGTGTAATTCAAGCATTCTACGTGTAAGATGTGTCGGATAGAGACAAGTGTTGCCCAGTGTTGTGGCTGTCGTCGGCCGCGTCGTAAAATCAATATTAAACATGTCTTCCATGAAGGCAAGAAACTGTATGTTGTGATTTATGTTCACGTTAAAGTCGTCGCACAAGATTGTCGGTACGACGGCGTCCACTTTGAGGAACGAATGACGGCTGTTGTGGGCGACATAAGACACTAGCGGTTGAAACAATAGCATACTGTTGTCAAGGTAACGACGAGCCAGGATGCTTGAAGGTAGAGTCAAGATCCAACCGAACGGCAGAGTCTATTTGTATCACCGCCCGACATATATCACCATTCACGGACGCACTGAATGCTAGTACCGATCTCGAAGATGGCCGTGTGACAAACCGCTTGAGAGGAAAAACAGAGCCTCGTTTCTCACAATTCAAAGTTAAAACTCTTTCAGTTCTAGTTCATCTCATAGGTGACTTGTTAATGCAAAGCATCGACGTAGTTGCATCCCGTCTGCCTTTGTTAAAACTGTGCCAATATTCCTTTCTTACTTCGGGCTTTACGGTTCTTCGAGGTTATTAAATCCGGGAGTAGATGGGGGCAGGGAAAGAATCAGGAAGGAATTCGACAATGCCCTTTTCACGAAACAATCCCGGCTAAAGTGGTTTAGCAAATCATGGAAATCCGAAATCTGGATTGCCGGACGACGATTTTGGGATTTGAACCAGCGTCCTACCAAATGATAGACCCAAGATGTCTGTCGAACCACGATCACACATTACACTCCACTCCTGATTATTTTTATTATTATTATTATTTTTAAACTGCTCAACGTCTCTTAACAGCGAGGTCTTTAGAGACGAGAAAGGATGGGGGGCAAGAAATGGGAAGGAATTTGGCCGAGGCCTTTTAAAGGAAGCATTCCGGCATTTGCCTGGAGTGATTTGGGAAACCATGGAAAACCAAAATCTGGATGCCCGGACGGAGATTCGAACCGCCGTCCTCCCGAATGCGAGGCCAGAACGCTAACCGTTACACCACCACGTTCGGTCACTCCTGATTCGTTGTCTGTAAATAAATTTTTGATGCTTCTATTAAATCACGGTCTGAAAAGTTTTCCGATGGTATGATATCAAATATAGGAGAGGCGACCAGCAACCTACCGAAGATATTCATGTGCTCCTTACTGGAAATCAAATCATTTTCTTCATATACCGGCACATCACTGTCGATAAAGCCTGCAATGGTGCAAATGAACTGAGGTGCCAGAAATGTTGATCTAAATTCGTACTAGCATAGACATACGTGTCTCAAGCGGTTACTATGTTACTTGGATTGTGGAAGAACACAGAGTTCCGTGGAATATGATTGCAGCATGACTTCATGCTCGATGAATGTGTCAGACGGAAAGATGTGGCGGGCGTCGCCGGATGACCCTTGACTCAAGGCGCGTCCTGTAACACTCAATCTCAAAGCTGTATATCCTGGTCATCACGCTGTGAGGGCGCCCTCATTGCAACACCGAGCATGTTAGTCAAGTCCACACGGCGGCCAATGATCATGTAAGGCGACCGCACGAGAAACTAATGCTTGTACCGAATGTTCGAATTACATGTTCCGAAGTAAATTAATGAAGACTTTTCCAATTGTCACTGCGCCAATTTCTGAATTTCGAGGTTTTCTTGGAGGGGACGACACAATGACCACAAACTAGTGACACATTATCTTATGGAGATTTTTGCTCCTCTTTTCGCGTTTTTGGTGAAGCAAACGTCATTGAACTGGGAGAGTGGTGTTAAATGCGGTCATAGACCACGATGATAACATTGTGTTGGTCCCATTGTTAACATGGATGACTAACAATCAGTAAACTGGCCTGCAAACCATCCGGCATTGACACGTTTTGAATGGCGGTGGCAGCCTGCTATTGTCAAAGATTTTAGTTATTACCTGCATCATCTCAGGATTTACGTCCAATGATCAAGTGTATTCAAGGAAGTGTTACATATGGCAAAAATTAATTAAACTATTAAGTGATCCATTACATATTTTCTTCATAGTCAATGCTTCCCCTTCCCTTAATAGTTTAATGTTCGATATAATTTTCGGTGAAAGTTGGAGGAAAAGTTGATGGCATACGCCACATCAAGAGGTTGGTGGAAACAAACAAAAATCATGGAGATGAGACTTAAATCTCGATCACCCATCAAATAAATGACCCAGTAGACCAGAGTGATTATTGCTCCCATCAGAAAAATAATGTACCATCATTCTCACACAACATTGTATGATCCGAAAAATTATTTATGTAAGAAAGTTCTACTGGTAAAACAAAGAAGTGAAATTCATAATACGATCACGGAATCTTTCTGGGGTCAGCTGCGATCGGCACGAAGTATGAAAGCATCAATGCAATTTGGTTATTTATATTATTTTGTTTAAAATCCACCGTTTAATTTGTGAAGGAGTTTTTAGGTCATCCTAACACTTCATCGTTCTGTTCGAACATTTCCCTGGTTCTCTCTGTTTACACTGCGTTAAGGTTGTTGATAATAATTATTACAATATTTTAAATTAAAATCTTTTACTTAATTACAATGCAACCAGACTATCACAGCCGTGACCGCTTCGTGAAAGATTTTTAACTTTGAAGGCAAGATCTAAGGGGGAGGGATTGGGTAGAAGGCTGTACTGGACTACGAGGGGGGGGGGGAGGAGTGGTTAGAGCCAAGCAACGAAGCTTTTCAATCATATTATTTGTCACATTTAAAATGAGGTACAGAACATACATAAGCATCTGAATATTTATTTCCGTCATTTAATTATCTCCGTATGTAGTATTCGTATTGTATATGCTAACAGTGACGCAAATACGTGTGATTTCAAATCGTAGCGTTGCACTGCATGCGACGGCGCATTAATATTAGAAAATATTAGACATGCCGTCTTAGACTGAAATTCTCTTACAGACGTCACCCGAGATTTTCCGAGACAGTGTCGGTTCGTGTTTTTTTTTTATGGTTTGAAATAGAGCTGTTCCCATTAGATCTCCCGCATGTGACCACACCACCCGTTGATATAATAATTCTAATTTTGTACTGTCAAGTGAATTTCAGCGCATCTTTAATTATAGTGCTGAAGTGTTATTTCAAGTTCAAAGTGTGGTGTGAAGAGACGCAGGAAAATAAACTTTATGAGGCTACACGACAATGATTTTCAAGTGAATTTTCACTATCCAATGGGTTATAGAATTCTTTCAAGCAGATCAAAGAATCATTCTCTGCAACAAAATCTTCTCGGGTGTCCAGCCGGATGGTGGTGTAAAAACACGACGCTTCGAAAGCTGACTCTGCTGTCTTCATCAGGTATCTTGTAGTTGTTCTCAGCTGACTGTCTCTGCTTCGCAGTGGCTAGTGTCAACATTTCAATCAGAATATTATAATTATTGAAAAGTTCATAACGCAAATATCGGCTGTGTTCATTACATACACAATAAATTTAACAATAGTCTGTCAAGAGAAAAACAACACAAAACGTCATCTGCAATAAATAGGAAAAAAAGAGCTACGTGCAACATGGGGGGGGGGGAGGCAAAAGCCACGTCAAGCTATGTGGTGGGAGTGGGGTGGGGGGTTCCAAGGAAGGCCAAAATGGAGCCACGTAGTTTATGGACTCTCCCCTAGTGCTGATTGTTACAATACAAGCTCCTGGAATAAGACTAAAATTAATCCAAAGTTCTCAGATATAATTATATACATTTCAAAAAGGGAAAGGTCGTAATAAGTAATGAATATATTTAACACATTTCTAAATTAACTAACGAATTTGCTACATCAGATTATATGAGGTTACAGAATATCATTACTTTCACTACCATAAATAGAAACCATAAATAGAAACCATTAGTCATCTAATCTTATGGATAATTGTGATTAGATATTCAAATGCAATTATACAAGTTGTACGTTAATACTGTTTTCTTACTTGAAAGAAACTGAAGGTCCACCGTCTAGAGCCCTGACTCTACAAAACATTAATAGAGACTTATCAGCTTTTTTGTAAACTGTCGGTAATAACAATTCAGAGTGAGTAGTCGTACCTGCGACCCGCAACCAATAGGATACAGTAACGGCTAAACAACCAGAGGGTCCCATCACACTTGAAAACGGGAACAATTCTCCGTTACCAGAAGTACGAAACGAGATAATAAACGAGCAGCCTAAAAGCTTCTCCTGCTGCGAACGTATACATAATAACAGTTCTCCACCCAGGGATTAAGTTGCACCTGATTTACGAGATTGCTCTTTAAACCCTTCAGCGAACCTGGCACCCACAAACCACTTTTTTCTTCGAAACAATTAAAGTGCAGCGCAAAATTTTATTATTTTGAGCTTCCAGATTTACTACCGTGTCCAGCGGAATAAAGAAGAGAATTACAGCGCAGTCATTAGGTGCGAGTGTAATATTCCTACATATTTTAGACACTTTGCTGCTGTAATTCTCGAGTCGTCACCTGAGCAGTGTTCTTAAGAGCTGCTGATAGTCGTGGATATAAAGTGCAATACCGTTTTATGAGAATGTGTATATCTTTGTTAACTATTTTTACATCCTATTTTGATGTAACTTTAACCATAATCCACCGTAAGTGAAATAGTACTGGCGATGCACTGGTCTTTGATATGAGCGAAGCGTCACGATAGTTTCCTATGATTATTTCCTGGAAAATACATGCCTGTGATTAAGATCATCCAAGATCGTTACAGACTAGATGGACTCCCAGATCAATCTGATAAGGAGTAAGTACTGTGTAGTTACTTCATTGTTGACTTATAACGGATTCTGACTTCCTTCAGACAGAAATGAGATATAATTATCTCCTTCAAGAGTAGCAATCAAGTAAAGGATCTCGATTTTTAAAAAAATCTCAGGAATTAGCATTAATTTGCATCTCAACCCATGGAATAAATGATTCAAGTACCTGAGAAAGAAAAATATTTAGGTCAAATGATTACTTAATGCTCAGAATTAAAAAAAAAAAAAAATTGAAATGATGTTGTAAACTAGGCCGTCAGATAAAGTACAACGTGGAGCTGCTTCTAAGAAAGGGTTCGTGAAAAACTTACTTAGAAAGAATAGGCAGGACATTTTAAGACTTGCGGGATTACTGAATTTATTAGTGGGGGAGTGAGAGCGGTGGCAACACTTGTAATGGGTATGCTGAATTGAACGTAGATGGACAACTGATTGCATCGAGCCAGTCGTGAGACTAATGGGAACAAAAGGCTATTGATGGGGTGTAGCTCAGTCGATAGAATGTTGGCTGCAACACAGAATATCTCCAATTTGAATGGAGCGTACTTTCTAGTTTCTATCCACTAATGCCCCCTTTTCTCAGTTATATGTCTCTCGGTTGGTTTGATGCAATACTCCATCATGTCTCACCCGACGTGGTGAGTGAGCAGTAACGATCGGTCCAGGCATTTGAGAAGACGTGGATTCAAATCCCTACTACACCATCTAGGTTCGGTTTTCCATGGTTTCTCTAAACCACTCCAGGCGTGGGCTGGGATGGGTCCTTCAAAAGGCCATGGCCGAATTCATTTGCGTTCCTTGTCCCCAGTCCTTTCCCATCTTAATGACTTCGACGTCAACGAGGCGTTGTAAAGCAAATAAAAAAAAAAAAAGAAGTAGACATAACCCAATGAATAACACCCAGATCTGCATATAAGTTGGAGTTAAGAGCTTCACGCGACATTCTGATTCTTAGTTTTCACTATTCTCATTTGAGTGAGAGCCTAGCAGTAATGCGATACTGTTACATACATACTGTTTGCATGCGTCGGTGCAAGGGAAGTTCTCTTTGCTCGTCGTGGTTGTTTTGCTGTTGAGGCGTAGCGTGCGGACACGTGAGCAACCTCAGAAATGCTTAAATTATTGCTTCCCACTCTGTCTGACACCTGTGCTCAGCTCTGCTTCAAATTACATTTTAACCATAGTGATTTAAGCACAGTGTTACGTCGCCGCAGAGGAATTTTGGTTTGTACATTCAAGATGGATTGCTCACGCTTGATTTATCTCTTTGCCAATCAGGTAGCAGAGTTCAGTAGTTGCTACGCACCTAACCTAGTGCGTCACCGTATCACGCTCGCACTTGGCATTTGAATGCGATCTGCTATACAACTATCCAGATTTTCGTTTTCTATAAGTTTGCTAAGTCACTGCAGCGTAATGTCGGGCAGTTTCCTTCAGAACGTCCTGACCAAGTTCCTATTCCTCGCCCCAATCTTTTAATTACCTCTAAATCTACGAGCTGTAATTTGAGTGCTAACAAAGAAAAGAGTGGTGTGGCGTGAAAAATCCAAATCACAGTATGAACGAAATGTCAGCGCATATTGCATGCAGTCTATGAGTAAAATATTGATTGGTATGTATTAGTATTAAAGAAAAAATCCATTCGGCTGAAGAAATATGAACTCTGTGGTGAAGCATAGCCAGAGAATGTAAAAAGCTAGCTGCAGGTATAAAAGAATATATGTGAGTGTTTGATGTTTTATGCTTTGAATTGACGGCGAAAGAAGTAAACGGAAATGTAATGATTGGACTTGAAGGACTAATGTATATCTCGAGCAGATAGAATAGATTGTTAATATGAAGTAAACGGGACTATTACTGTATAGGAGGGAAAACGAAGAGAATTCTAGTTAAAAAAATTTTGCCATTACTTGTGCAATGAGTTTTCTTTTACAACTTACCAAGGCCAGTTACATTGTGTGTAAAGCCGGAGAGCTATTTTTAGACGATACAGGAGGAACAGAATCGCACGAAAGGATTAGTCTACAGAAGAATAAGGGCTAAAGGATAAAAGATGGTCCCTTCCCTTTCATGTTATAGGAGTTCAGATGCTTTATAAGGGTTACTATGTGTGCTTATTGAGGGCAACAATTTTGTTGTTTATCTTATTTTACAATTCGGAAAATGCTATCGTACGGTAAAAATTGCAAGTTCTTTTGTTCCGTAGTTCCGCACTCTTTTATGGTGTAGACCAATTGTTTATCAGACAGAAAGTTTCGATTCATTGAATGTCTTTAGTAGTATCTTTTTCTTTTCTTTTTTTTTTAAAAAAAAGAAATTCTTGCTCATAGTCTCTCAAATATGTAAGTACATCAGGCTACTAATGTTAATCTTCCACAACCTGGTACAGATTCTTATATACCTTCAGTCTCTCATTTATTTCTGCTGCTTTAAGCCTCGACAAAGCACATATTGAAAAATCTGACATTTAATAATTTGTTTGTTTCACAAAAATATCAATGAAATAAACTGAAACCTTAATCAATGAATTTTCTTCCAATCTGCATGATTGATGGTGCATAACGGCAAGGAAATTTTTTAAATTGCGCCATATTTTTTGATGATTGCATCTTGTATTGAACACTGTTTTGATGTGTCACTGTAATTCGATTTTAACCACGCTTCTTTTAAGCAATATTTAGAGCTGTTGTATTTTCCTTACAATTTTCGCCGATCTTTAAAACAAACCAGCTCTCCAAACAATTGCAGTAAAATGTTATGCCTGCGGGTTACTAGTAATTGCGGCAACATTTTTTTGTAAGATCTCTGAAATTTTTGACATCAACGAAAAAGATTCTGTTTTTAGTATACCCATAATAAAAAAAAGGAACTCATGTCCGTTGGTCCCAGAATCCTTACCATTGTGAAGAAATTTCACCGGAAGATTATTTTAAATTAAAATGAAGTTTATTTACCCTCATTGAGTGTAATTCAATACAAGGAAACACCGAGCGTGGTGGGTGAGAGGTTATTCGGGAAGACGCCGGTTCGAATCCCTGTCCGGGCATCAAGATTTGGGTTTTCCATGGTTTCCGCAAATCACTCCAGACAAATGCCAGGATGCTTCCTTCAAAAAGGCCATGGTCAAATTCCTTCTCGTTCCTATCCCCAGTTCCATCCCGCCCCTAATGACTTCGACGTCGACGAGGCGTAAACCCACAAAAAAAACCCCAAAGAAACAGTGTCAACCACTGTCACACGATGAACTCATGCTGCTAGGAGATATAAATCAGCTCCTGGGTAGTTCACTCATTGATTACTGTTGAGTGTAAGTTAACAGAGTATGACTCTACCAATACTACTCCAATTCGGTCCCTCTACACCCATATGTATAGACCCATACAGTCTATCCAGTAGAAACTACTATGCGTATACAGCAATGAACGGATCCAGAACCAGCTTATCATAACACAGATAAGGCTCATTTATTTTTGAGAAAAATTTAATAGTCGAGTGTTCGACTTCTCCACACTGTCAGCTTAACTTGATGATATTATTCCAATTAACAACTTTGAGTAAGCAACATCCGATTTATTAATTAATGTTTAAAACATGTCAGTGTGTTGGGAGTATTTTTTTTTTAATTACTACCCTTTACCATTAGCCACTACGATTATGCAAAGTCAGTTAGGTTTAGTTGTACGGTTTTCCACAATATTCATATTTAAAGCACGAAAATAACTGATATTATTATTATTCTTCAGTTTTAAGCCCATTCGATAGATCGCTATCGAAGACAATTGTTATCTACGGGTAGGAAGTGAATGTTGCCACAATTTCAGTTCACCCTCGTGTCTTGGTGGTAACGGACTGACTGCTAAGTCTGCAGAAAAATTTGGGTGCACGTTTTCTGTTGTTCAGTTTGGCAAAGTTAAAACATAATGAGCTACACTGATAAATCACACAAATGAATCAAGTTAATTTTTTCAGTCATTTTATAATCAGGACAAAGATATCCGTCAGTGAGTATCAGTGCGTTAAGACGCCGCGGGACAAGCCTCGGTAGCGAGGGGTAGAGGTCGCTGGTTCGAGTCCAGCTCAGGGCATGGGTGGTACTTTCACTTGAGAATATCAACAACACTTGAGGGAGCCTAACACAATCGAGAAAAGATGTATACCAATGATGTTGGCTGAATGGCTAAAAAGCCGGACAAAAACACCTGTGTTGGGCAGGTACCAGTTACGCACAGGCCGTCATGATTGTGGTTTTTAAGCGGTCTCCCATAGTCACTTAGGCGGATTCTGAGACGATCTCAAATCTCCGCATCATAAATTACATATATCGCAAACAGAAATACTCTTCTCGTGCAGCACACGACTTAAACTATAGGTGGCAACACAAACATTTCACGCTTCGGTTGAAAATTCCAGATGTACAAAATCCGGCTCTAACTATGCTAGGGGCCTCCCATCCCGTCCCTTGGCCGGTTACACACTGAGCGGTTTCGTCCGCTCCGTAAATTTCTCCGTCGCCGCCTATAGAATATGAGGTGTTTACACATTGAGTGGTCGAACTACCGCTGCCATTTCAGCGGTGAAACTTCCATTGCTAAGAAGAGCAGGAAAAAGGTGACGTGGTCGGGCGTCAGTACCTTGCTTTTGGTGAGTTGAGTTTCTTTTTGTGAAATTAGATGTTAATTTAGTTAATTTAGTGTTTATTATTTCGTAGTCAGGTTTTAAATTTTTTATTTTAACGGTTCCGTCGGCATAGAAATAGGAAAAGAAATAACCAAAGGAGAACAGAATATTTGAGGAACGATATCAGCAAATTTTTCAATTAATTTGGGATGTTTATATTGAGAGTTGCTTCCGAAACTAAAGTATGTCATTCAAAGGAGAAATACACAGTTGATGAATTGTATTCAAAGTGTGGAAATGCTGGTAATCACCTTGAAGTAAGCACATTTCTCATGGACCTATTAAAGATAAACATTTAATTTTATATAATTCCAATCCCCTATATTTATTTTATGTTAATTAGGGTGAAAACTCCTGTAGGTGAATATGAATAGGTGTACAAGAAAAGTTTGAAAAATACGCTATGCCATATAATGGACTAAGTCTTTCATTTATTTGTAACTAATACATATACTTCGCTGTGTAACCGACTCATCATTGTTGAGTTTGCTCTACATTGCTTTTATTCTGACAAGCACAAACGACTAGTTAAACATTTTTGCTTAAGTTGTAACATGTTGAGTGTTTTAAAAATTATTACTTTACAAAGAAAAATCGAAAGTAAATGGCGAAGATGATGCCGAATTTACTAAACAGCTTGTCTCACTGTATTCGTCAATGCTATGTTAAAAAAGAAAAGAAAAAAAAAAGATCTCACAATGTTGAGCGACAGAATTTCGAATGTTGAAAGTGTTCCTTGGCAAATGTCTAAGATATGAGGACAGAGTTATATACTATTAAAAATCAAAATCTTGCTATAAAATGTGATTCAATATTATTCAAATTCTAGTTGAAGTGGTAAAAATTCATGTAAATACGTGATCAATAGTTTACTATCCAAAGGCATTTTTCCTAATTTTCCATTTCGTCAAAATCATTCCACTTTCAAGGCGCACTTCTTTCCAAGCGTTCCTGGTAGCGTCCCGATCTTTAAAAGAAACCATTGTTTTGTCTCTTAGAACTGGTCTAGCTTCCACTAACGAAATGAGAATATCATTATCTATCACCACTTAACTCATATTACGATTTTTAAATTCAAAAAATGATAACTTTACACAGACTGAAAACGCACAAGTGGTTAGAATCTGCCTAGTGTGCAAGCGCCCATCTGGCCACATGGGCCACTGTCTGGACTGGGGCGGTCAAACAACCGTTGAATGTAGTGGCAGCGCGCGGTCGTATACCTGCCGTCGACGGCAGTGCTACCGCGCGTTTTCCCCTCCGCCAAGTGTGTAAGCTCCTATCTGATCCCTTGCGCCACTACCTGAAGCGCGGCGACGGAGAAATTTCCGGAGCGGACGCAACCGCCACGTGAGTAACCGGCCTTACACTAGCTGTCTGAGAAGTGAGGTAGCTGGGGTCCACGTAGTGCATAGTGGTTTTATGGAGTAGCATTACACTACTATCGCAGAAGTACTGGAAGCCGGCACTCTACAATATTAGATTAATCACAACTAAACCATGTACGACGACTCCATAAAGCGCCGGCATAAAGGACAATAGAGCGGGCCTGGGTTCAAACTACAGTGGTCACACTAATCACGGGCTTCAGACGACTTGCTTTAATTACATAGGGGAATTCTGGGATTGTTCACATATTCATAAATACACATTTCATTAACATATATGTACTCTTATCATACGGACAGTGAGCAGGCGGGGGGGGGGGGGGGGGGGGGGGGGGGAGGGGGGAGAGGAAAGACGGGGGCAACGGAAACTCATTCACTAAGACAGTTGAACTACCCTTCGCGGTATCCTCGAAATAAGATTCCAATTCAAGGATTAGGCCTTCAGGGACTATTACCATCTCTTCCGTTGTCTACCAATATTTCCCAAACCTTTAAGTCTATATTGGTTTACTACTTTTGACAATCATGCATTACCCATTCTCTACAGATGGTCTCTTCATTTATTCCTCTATCTTGTCAACCATTTTATGCATTTCCAACTCATCTCTTATTGTCTAGTTTCTTATTAGATCTAGCCTTGTGCATCGCTTTACAGATCATAGGAATTTCATTTCCGCTGCTCGTATACGACTTTTGTTTTTTCTTTTCATTACTCATGACTCACCTCCATAGAGAAGCTTATGAACTGCCGTCACTTTATAGAATTTCACCTTTGTATCTCTGCGAGTCCTATTTCCTAAACTTTTAGCTATCATTCCACACATCATATAATGTTAATTTTATTATCAATATCTCTGATTACAGTGTATTCGATGTCACAACCGAGGTAATTATAGATCGAAACCTGAAGATATCCACGAGCAAAACAAAATAATGAATTTCTGTGGTCGAGACCCAATTTGATAGAAAATAATTATAAATTGGCACCTAGCTGAACAAGTTTCGAACTATAACTATAAATAAAATATTAAAAAATAAATCGTGAATCAGGCAAGAGAAACGAGGGAATAAGAGCCAGGGTTTGAAGAGGCAGGATTGATTTTTTTTTCGTTACAATCTGCGGGAACGATTCAGGAACTTAACTACTAAATTGGAAAATGAACTGAATTCTAACAGGAAGTTTCTAAACATTTTACCCACTGACCAATTTAAGTTATACGAGAGGCTCAGCTCATGTGAGAGATATTGGGGCTTTTAAGTGAACACCCGTAGTGCCTCACTATAGAGGCAATTAAAAGGTAATTGCGTACAGCCGGCCAGGTGTTCGAGGTGGCTAACGAGCCAGGCGAGTTAGTTACCGTACGCGAAACTGCGTTTCAGTTAGGACCAGCCAACTGCGTGATTGCACCCCACGGCTATCACAGCAGTTTCATTGTTTTCAGAATTCATATAAAAAGACAAATTTTTCTTAAATGTATTTAAGTATACCAGGTCGGGATAGGCGCAGTTGTGTACCCCATGGAGACGAGGTTTTGGGATTTAACTAAGAAACAAATGTTTCTTTAACAGATTTCATGATGCCACGTCTGGATAGATTATGTCTCTCGTGCAGCCGAGGTTTTAGAAATTTTTCTTAAATAAATTTGAATTTATCGAGTGTACAAGACCGGAGTTCTGTACACCATGGAGATGAGATTTTTTGTTTTTTCTTCAAAGCTGAATCTTCGCGAATCTCTGGCGCACTCATCCCGCGATCCAAAGGGTTAATTTAATTTTCAGTGGTCCACCACGACGTGATAGGCTCAGATCACTGAGGTGCCGCACACTAAGTAGAGGAGGTGCAACAGGACCTGGTATGAGCCCACAGCCCGGGTACCAGCCGTCCTAATTGAAGGTTTTAGCTGGTTTTCCACAGTCATCAAAGAGAATGCCGGGACTGTACACAATGTCCGCCTCATAAACTGCAGATTTCACAAACATAAAATACACTTATCAAACACAGAATATACTTACGTACACATTTCGCAGAACACATTTTTATGGCATTTGGCTATTCAGGCGACACAGCCAGCTCAATGTTATTATACTGACTCTTCCAGTGTATCAATTATCCAGTACATTGTTGCTATCAAATATGAACACATTGACGCTACAAGACGGAGACGACATTCACACACACACAACACTTAAGCATTGATGCCCTCGCACGGACTCGAACTTGTTACTTCCCTACGCTACCCAGGCCGACGGGTAACACTTCACTTCCACCACTAGGACGAAGTACGACCAGGAAGTAGCCAGAAATGCTTGAAGCCGGCCTCGGTAGCGTAGGGGCTAGAGTACCAGCTCCACGTGCCGAAGGCCGCCGGTTCGAATCCGGCCGCGGGCATGGATGTTTAAGTGTTGTGTGTGTCTGTGTGAATGTCCTGTCCGTCCTGTGGCGTCCATACATTGGAAAAATACAATACAATATAATTGAGGACGACTTATACACTGAAAGCTACAAAAATTACATTGAGCTGGCTGTATGGCCTTCGTTGCCAAATGCCATTACAAAAAAAAAAAAAATACTTGGTGACAGTAAGCGCACACGGAAGTAAAATCAAGGCTCCAAATTACACCGTGCCAATGACGAGTAAAACTCATTAATGTCAGCCGATTCCTATGTTAGAAAAATGTGATTAAAAGAAAATCACTACATGTCGCATATTTTGTTGTTCATTAAAACCAATACTTTTTTGAGAGAATTTGTCAATTACCTTTGTCTTCTAGGGACCCTCTCAAACAATTTTTCGAACAACCATTCATATGCGGAATTCGGTTGTTCATAAAACTATTTAAATAAAACTACGTACACACCATGGCTAAATATTTGACTGATTCTATGGTTTCGCAGAGTTTCTGGAAAGTCAAATGCTACTTGCTCTTCATCACTTGAGAACAGAAGTCTTCAGAATGTCTGAGTTCGAATCTGATGTCCAATGGCTGCTAAGAAGAAAACTCCAAGGAAGAGTTAAAAAATGTCGGAGTGAGGAGCTGACCACTTCATTTTCTCCCTACTGCCGAAGATTAAGAAGCGAATAAGATGTCAACATTAGCGAATCGTTTCATTAAGAGACAGCTTGTCTGGATATGAAACATAGACCAAACGAATTGTGGAGAGAACAGTAAAATTAATCTGTAGTAGGCTCTACATCCATTGCTTTACTTTACTTCGAACTTACAAAATAGTTGATATTTTATTATATTTCAAATATGCGGCACCACACACGAAACTTGAATCAGTGATACCATAAAAAGTTTGATAGAGACAAATTTAACGTGAAATTATAACAAAAGATTTAGAAAATGCGAATTTTAAGCAATAAATAAGCAGCTATACTAAACCGACTCGATTTTAAAGTTTTACTACAGTTGTTTTATTATGGTTAATTTACTTATGTATCTGCATTTAATCATCATAATCATTGATTCTTGTGTCCATGACGTTATTAATCATACAGCATCTTACGAAAATTTGTTTTATGAGCCGTTAGATGTTAATAGCATGCGTGCAATCTCAGGGATACAGTTTCTACCGTGAGGCACGTTATAATGTTTACAACCTATCACAGTTATTGTAGAATTAGTTTAAACTGTTCTGATGATTAGATAGGAACCCGATAAAGCTATAACTTCGTCGCAGTAATTCATTCTAGGTATCGTAAAGTCAATCGCAACATGAGAGCGATAATTTGAAATGTAAATTTACCAATGATCCAAAGAAATGAAAAATCTTCGTATAGTTTATTGGACGTGTATTGAATTTGATGAGTATACAGACGATTTGTTATTGATATTATTGTCAGTTCTTCATGCAGGCATTGTACATATATGGTATGTGTGAGAATTGAGTCTTTCTCGGAGGTATGTGTTTGGTATGTATGTATATAATTCATTTGTTTTAAGCAGTCGTGTTATATTATTCTGTAAATCACATCAATTGAAAATACACTCTCCAACTAAAGTATATCACTTGCAGGAAATATGAGTGAATTAGCAGACGCTCTGCGAGGCTTTGTTCTCTGCTGTTACCTACAACTTGTTAACAATGATATATTTTGCACGCAAGAAATCAATAGAAATAATATATCGCGGTGTTTACTTCTATTTATACCTCTACTTTCATAAAGATCATTAAAAGTTTGTTATACCATTATGCGGATGAAAAGGCAGTCTTTTCAAACCTAAATATGGGTGACGTTAGAGAGATTCTAATCTACATAGATCTAATTCAACTGTCTAAATAAACCTCCTTCTACGATTGCCTCCTTAAGTCTTTTTAACATTTTGCTGATTTTTATACATTTGAATTCATTGTTGTTTAAAAGAAAAGACGACTAAAAATCTTAGAATTTGGGGAAAAGGTACCATAGTAGGAGAACTAACAGTGAGTTTGATTTTGATTAATGTTTTTCGATTTAGAAATCCTTTACTCGACTTTTGTTTAATATTTCTCTTCATTACAACAGCTTTATACCAACCATTATCATGACTTCGTATCTATTGATCAGGCGCAAGTTCTGTTGATTAGGACTTTCAAAAGCTTGAACGTAACTATAAAAGCGGTATCCAAAAAAACATCAATCTTGCCTTCACATAATACATGATTTTGCTTTTTTATATTATTATTTTTTAAATTTAAGTAAGGTGAAGTGGAAAGACGCCCAAAACTACAGAATAATTACCATGCAAACTACCGCACATTCGGCATTTTTGGCTCGCTCCGGCAAGATAATTAGCGCAGACAATACTGTTGGTAATGAACGGGAATTAAATTGGCCTTTGCATGTACTGAGAAACAATTCCAGCATTCGCCTGGAGTGGTTTCGTCAAACCTTTCGAAACTGAAATCTGGATGGAGAGAAGCAAAAGCGATCACAGTTCCTGTTTGAACGCAAACTTCTATCGGGTTCTCTGTAAATCGTTTTTTGTAAAAGGAAATACTAATAATAGCACAGTGAGAGATTTATTTGAATTTTTTAAAAATTATTATTGCTTTTTGCCTCGTCGACGGGGGATGCGACTGTGGACAAGGAACGGAAAGGAATTTGGCCATGGAATGTTTTGAAGGAAGCATCCCGGCATTCGCCTGGAATGATTTGGGTAAACCACAGGAAACCCAAATCTGGATGCCGAGACGGGGATTCGAACCAGCGTCCTCCCGAATGCGAGGCCAGAACGTTTACCGTTCACCCACCACGCTCGTTTTACGTGAATGAAGACGGATACCAAGAGCGTGCAGATTAAACACATTGCTTAGCGTAAAGATCTGTATTCGTCAGAAATTCATTTTCATTTCTATGTTCACGGGAGACAGAAAAGTGTTATAAAGATTAAATTAAGATATCGTCATACCATCATATAATTACCAGCAAGTAATACGGGTATTGTAACGATTTGAGAAAAGAGAATGCTCAGAATAAGAAGCGATAGATATATAGGAGTGTTGATAATTTGATCTAAAGCCATTAGTGACAATGACAAAAGTAGTCATTTCATACGTCACTTTGAAAACTTCCGAATTATTACCATTCACAAACCTCATATTATATATTTTAAAAACTTATAATACATAATATTTATTTACTGCTGTTTCTACTTGGTCGTTAATTTACAGTTCAACTATCCTGTAATATAACCATAACAGAATTTTTCTTTCATTACTTGCTTTTTCATTCCGCCACGAAATAATTTTCTCTCTGTCAACTAGTAAAATAAATCGAACAAAGAAGAAAAACACAGTCAATCAATTGGTTCGATAGCTCAGAAATTCTTCGTTATTGAATAAAGTTTCTATGACTAACAAAACACACCGTATTTGTATGTTGAATTCTCCTTCACTGCTGTTCATCATTTACGTGGAAATTCTTATCTGAAATATTTACCTATAAATAGAAGAAAGGTTTGGTGTAGTATTTTGGAATTAGAACGTAATATGTAAGGAAAATCAGTATTAACGGTAACAGGAACTTTGGCATACTTATGAAAGAAATTTAGTTGAAGGTAGGATATTTACAGTCCAGTTAAAAAAAATTATCATGTGCTCGAACTATGTAACTATAAAAAACCTACCTTACTCTAGGCTGATTATTACAAAAATAAGTAAATAGGTAATAAGTAAATAAGTATAATACACATTTATTACTCCTACGAAAATGTAACATTTTATACAGTTTGTTACATTACTGCAGAGTTGTTAAACAGATCTAACGCATAAATCTCGAGTTGATATAACAAAAACTGAAGCGTGATCACATAATTACAATGTTACAAACAACTGGGACAACTGGGTAACTAAACACCAAATTTCGTATAAATCTAATAGTTATTGCTCAAGTCAGATAGCAGACACAGCAAAAAATAAACAGAACTCAATTCGAGAAAAGCGAATACGAATGCATGGTGCCGATACACCGAGCGTGGTGTGTGAGCGGTCCCCTTCCAACCATCGAGATTTGAGTTTTCCATGGTTTTCCCAAATCACTCTAGGCGAATGCCGAGATGGTTCATACAAAGGTTACTAACGAATTCCTTTCCGTTCCTTGCTCCCAGTCCTTTTCCCGCCTCTAATGACATCGACGTCGAAGTATGGTACGGATAAATTCGAAGTTCATTTGGTTCAAAATAATCCAGCGATCCCATTTAATCCGCTACTTTTTCACGCAAAAATAGAAACAAAAATGTTAACTAACGAATCGGTAAGACCTAATATGAAAACCAGGTACGTCATCTACATCAGTCACATCTCGGCCATTACTAGCACTAAATGAAGACGCGTACCGTCTAGTAATTCCTGCAGCATCACCGTACATAAGACCTGGACACTGGGTTAGATGAGATAGCAGAGTGTTTTTACCACAGGTAGAAGCGCCGACAGCAGAGGCAGGTGTTGTAGGAACGGGCCTCGAGACTTGGGCAGCTGTTATTAACTCATCTCTCCGCAGCTGACCCCAGGGTTATGACAGTGATGACCATAGATTCATGACAGATGACTGTATGCAATTCCCTTTAAAGGTAACTATGATCGTTGTTACTGTCGAGGTGATAATGGGGTCTTACAACCCGCAAGCACTGGCATGTGAGTTCATTAGAAGTGTTTCTGATAGGCATTGATCACTTCATCAGATACCCTCTGTTAACTATATAATGGAAACAGTACCTAATTGTTGTTAGTGACAGAGTCTTGTAACGTTAACGGGGATTAAAGATTCAAAAGTAAACAATTAGCGCTGTCATACTCTCTCTCACCAAGGATGGCAAAATTTACGGTGTTGGAAGGAATAGCATACCAGAAGTCTGATATTAACCATAACTGCTACAGTTAAGTGCAGTTGGAACATTCATCTAAAACCGCTTTAGAAGCGTGAGAAATTTTCTAAAGGAAGCATCAGGTTGGATGAATTGAAAAAACAACGATAAAAGAATAGTGAAAATATTCACCAGTTCGCCTAAAATCCCTGATAAACACATCCGATAAGTTGTTTAGTTTGCTGTATACTACATTATTAGTGCGTTTCTTTCATTGAACAAAATTTGGTGACCAAAATTGCAGAGTTTCAATTGGTTACACAATCACTTCCGTACTCACCCGACCCATCCCAGTAATGCTACCAACTG
>JARYHS010009186.1:198862168-199152060 GCA_031002005.1 Vandiemenella viatica
GAGTTTGAATGACTTGATAAGCAAATAAAGCAATTGGAATTGATGAGAAACCCTGCAGAACTTCTTAAATCACTAGGAAAAGAATGATTCAAAAGATTATTCAAGCTGATATTAAAAAAGTTATGAAACAGGAGAAATTCCAACTGATTTTAATAAAAATATCATCTTCACACTTCCAAAGAAAGCACAAAGTCGACAAATGTGAGAATTACCGCACCATTAGTCTAACATCACATGCTTCAAAAATTACTGACCAGAATAATATACAGAAGGATAGAAAGGGTAGTAGAAGTGATAGTAGGTGACGATCAGTTTTGGGTTTAGAAAAAATCGTGGTATAAAGGAAACAATTCTGGCTTTTAGATTAGTACTTGAAGGGCGTATCAAGAAAAACAAAGGTACTTTTTTGGCGTTTGTTGATTTAGAAAATCTTTTGATAATGTTAGGTGTAACAAGATGTTCAAATTTTTAAAGAACTCATGTTTAAAATATCGAGATAGAAGAATACTTTATAAACTATATAAGAATCAAGTATCTGTTATAAAAGTAGAGTACCATGAGAGACATGCATCAGTTAAAAAGGGTGTGAGACTAGGTTGTAGTCTATCCCCGTTAATATTCAACTTGTATGTAGAAGAAGCAATAAAGGAAATAAAAAAAAATAAAAAATTCGTGTGGCATAAGTGGTAAGGGTGAAAAATCAGTATGCTACAATTTGCTGATGACAATGTTCCTGTTAGCAGAACGAGATGAGTATATTGAGAAGGTACTATCATGAACAAAATACTGAAAGATGATTTTGGACTAAATATAAATTAAAACAAGAGAAAACGTGATGAAATGTAGCAGAAATAATACCAATCGCAGTAGATTAAATATTAAAAAAGGATTTAATGGAATTGGGGAAGTAAGTGGAATTCTGTTACTTGGGAAGCAAAATTACAAACTGATGGCCGAAGCAGGAATGATGTGAAAAAAGCGGAATACACTAGCAAAAAGACCCTTCATAGAAAAGAGAAATCTTTTAGTTTCAAATATTGATCTAGGAATCAGGGGGGGAAAAAAAATCTGTGTACGGAGCACAGCACTTTACAGTAGCGGAAACATGGACTTTAGGAATACCGAAAAGAAAGAAAATTCAAGCATTTGAAAAGTAGTGCTACAGAAGAATGCTGAAAACTAAGTGGACAAAGTAAGAAATGAACGAGTTATGGGTGAAGAAAGAAGTTTGTGGAAGAAGCTTACAGAAAGAAGATGCAGGCTGGTAGACCATATTTTGAGACATGCTGGATTGGTTAATTTGCTGATGGATGGAACAGTGGAAGGTAAGAAATTTAAATGGAGACAGATTGGAATATATGAAGCAGATAATTGAGGACGTGGTTTGTTAGGGATATGTATAGATGTGGAGCATAGCACAAGATAGGAAGGGATGGAGAATTGCATCAAGCCAGTCGAAATACTAATGACAAAAAGAAAAAGTGTTGCAATGTATTCTGTGACCCTAAAGTAACTTATGATATCGTGAAATGAAATTATGTTTTTCCCCTCCGCCCTCTTCGTATATTGATCATTGCTCAAAAAACAACTTCCAGGGAAGTAAAATAATGACTGTTAAATCGTCACGAAAGGAAGCTAGGAACCAAAAAATGTATTTTTTCCCCTCTCCTTCTTTACGGTCCTCGACATCATTAAACCGAGAAAACATGGAGCATGATCGGAAACTAATTCGGCGATTGTCTTGTGAACGAACTATCCCCGCATTCTCCTGTGTTGATTTCGGGAACTGAAAAACCGCAATCCGGACGGCTAGATTAAACGTCCTTCGGGATACCAGGGCTCAACGATCAACATTATACTAAACGAAACAGGTACTGTTGAAAAGGGATGTGTGAGAAAACATTTCGAACCGCTAAGAAGCTCAGATGGTGTGTGAACAAATTAGTTTCCTGAGATAAAGGAAGAAACTGGGACACAAGAAAACTGAGAAATCCATAATTACTCACCGCCGCCCGTTAAACTGTAATGCAGGGTTGTAGAGAAAAATTGTTTAAATTACACCTACAACGAGGATTAAATGCCAAAAACTCATTAAGCGTGAAATTTAAAAAAAAAAAAAAAAAAAAAAAAAAAAAAAAAAAAAAATAGCTTGTACTTGTGGTTCGCACCAATAGATCACTAGCAAAGGTTGTAAATAACTACAATGTTTACACCCTCTAAATCCTGGAACGATTTCTGTTAACTCCGAAGTTGCGGACAATGTAAATGGAGGATGGCGATGAATACGATTTATTCACTCACACAAAAGATTTTTATAGTTTTTTTTATTTAGAATTAGACAAAATCGTCATAAACCTGAGGCTAAATTTTGTTGCTAATGTAGTGTTTTCCTATAGGGGAGAAAATAAAATTGGAGATATATTATATACTTTCTACTAACGAAGTTAAGAAAACTGAATACGGTGCTCTGACTTCACGAATCCGCCGTAGACTCCATATTGTGGTGGATGCCTTGGTGGGCAAACCACGTTACAATTATCTTTCATACCTTTATGATTAATAATTGTGGATTTTTTTAATTTTTAATTTATATGAAGGATTTGGAAATTTATTAATTTAGCAAGAATCTCGGACGTTGGTTGGAATTTAGGAAAAATTGTCACAATATGACATTTATTTCTTATCACTGGCGATTACAAGTCTGAGCGAATTTACCGTTAACATTAACACAATTGGCAAAATCATAAAAGCAACGCTCAGAGTTACAATTAGCCGTCATGGGCAAGCAAACAATTGTATATTTACTTTTAAATATCTCAGAATCAAAATGCAAGAAATAATGACAACTGGAAACAATGAAAAATACAAGTTATGACTACCTCAGACAAAGGCATCATAATACTGTGACTTTACAGTTAAAAAGAAAATCATGGGCGCCAGAATGAACAATATATCATTCGAAAATAACTAGTTCTGGCAAATTATGCCGCTAGCTCAGGGGTTTTTTTACAATTACAAAGTGAGAACATGGACCTATCCTCTCAAAGTCGCTTACGGGTTCTGTTTCACGGAATGCACAATCACATGGCTTGGTCGTAATCAATTACCATTGTAGTTCTGCGTCTGATGTCTGTGATGAGTGTAGCGGACCCACGATATGTGAGATTATCTCACAAGTCGGGCTATAGGCATCTCTGGTCTGGCAATGCGCATCATCGCATTACCGGCTGTGTTGCAGTGATACGCTCGCTCCAGCAAGGCAAGCCCTGCAGTTAGCGAATGAAGTCAACTTTCCAAGTCAACCTCAGACTGGTGCGATCGAAGTTAGAATGTAGAATCTCAGCTCCTCCGCTCTTCGGTCCACGAGGAAACTTCTTGCTCCGCCCATTTGTAGTCTCGAAGCTCACATACAACAAAATTCCCCAGGATTTTGAGTTATACGCTCATTTTGATTGGACCTTCAGGTCGGCACCTAATGTCACGTGATATCCTCGATATGTGATTTGGCCAAAGAATCCAACAGAGGTCGGACATATTCGGCTAAGTTCGCCGGAGCGAGAGAACATTCGGGTTTCGGACGGCAGGCTTTTTCCCGCTCGGTGAGTGACCCATCCCCAGGGAGGCAGTGTGTGTGGTCTGGCAAATCCCAAATCTGCGACGTCCTGTCGCCATTGGCTCGGAAAAGACCAAGATTAGCTTCTAGCCTACACAGCTCAATAACTCTTTAATATTCGCTTTGCTACGATACACTGTATAAGTTCACCATTCATTACAGTCCTCACTTGGAATCTTGCGTACTTTATAAAATTACAACAAAAATCTATTCACGTGGTCGCCCAAGATTTATGTAAATTACTCTTATATTATTACATATATAATAAAATGCACCTTGTAACGTGGCGACAGCGCGGCTCGTTACAATATGGCCGGCCGTTGGTGAAAAATGAAATTATGGTACAATAATTTTATTTTTTAACTACCTAATTCTATCTCCATTTGTGACTCAACAAAAACTTAAGCATTTTTATAATTAAATAATTTTAAATGTGATTCCAATAACCATCGGTATTCCTGCCTGTAAGGTGAATATATAACGGGAGCATATGTCCTTTTGGCCGTCTTACAATTCTTTACAAACAGAAGCACGTGAATTCAGGTAGCCTTCCCAAATACAAAGTTAAATTAAACACAATACTAAAATATACATGAAAATAAATTATTTACATACATGTTTAAACAATAATAATCTTGAAAATAACTTGTATCAAATCTTATCATTAAATTAATAAAATGAAACACATTAATAAAACAAAACATTGTCAGAACACTTATGCAGAAAGTGGTTGAACTATACATTGTATTTACAATTTAGCGTGATGTTTTACTCATGTGCATAAAAATAATTCTGCCTTCAACAAACATCCCTATAGATGCTAGAGGTGAGTGGAAAATATCTCATTACATTGCGCGGGTTTAATCTCAAAACAACGGAATAGTTTAGTCGGATGCGGTGACGTGAACTTTTGTCATCGTCAACCAAAGTCGCTGTAGCATCTTTGGCGTACAAGCGGACCCAAAATATCCATTCGGCACACAAATGAAGGATAATGAATAGCGTAACTATCATTCCTCAGTAATATTACGATTCCTTCACAATGGGTGTATTGATGGCTCGAGATTATCTCGACATTCAAAGAATAAAATATTTCTCTTTATTTAGGAGTTATTATAATACTCTTAACATGTCCGTCTACTCCACGTTTTAACCCGAAAATCCATCCCAGTTAGCGAATATTTTCCTTTTATACCACTTATGCTTCTTTAGCTTGTATGAAAAAGGTTGTAAGCTTTGTGCATAGAACGGTACGACCTCAGGTGTTTTCCGTTTGCCAATACAAAGCAATTTTGAGATTTCACGCCAGCAGAATACTATGAATCTATATAAAGCAACAATATAAGCTTTGCAATTACTGTCGTTGAGTGCACACAATTCTGATACTAAATGTATGCTGTCCAACAATAGTTTTAATCTAATTTACGGAATACTATACAATTTACAGTGAGGTCACGCCAAATACCGCCTAGACGAGGCCGTGGAACGACTTGTTTCCCTTCTCATTCATTCATGGGTATTCGCTACCTGCCAGGAATTCTCGGAAACTGCCGGTTTGAGTTCAGCTGCCTATCTGCGCTGATGAGCTAAGCCGTTCGAGGGTAGCTGTCCCCAGCTCTTTCGAAACCGTAAACTTAGTATGAAATGATTATAGCATGAAAAACTTCGATATCACCAATAATCTTATTTGTTCACGTTCCTTCACCATCTGTGCATTTTATCATATACAAAATTCCTTTTCAATTGAAGTTAGCATCAAATATAATTACCTTAACTTGAAAGTTAGCTGAATTATTGAATATATCCCGTAAATAAAATTTTTCCTTTTAGCCTTTACAAATGCAGTCGCCTTTAACTTTCTGCTCTTCGACCACGCGCTATCGTCAGCAAATAACAGCAAGGTATCGTGAAACTCTCCTGTGTATCTGTAATCTTTCAACTTATGATTCCTAATTTCTGTGATGACTAATACAATTTGAAAAATCTTTCTGGCAAGGTTTCGTGTTCTATAGGGAATTATCTATGGCACTATCGCTACCCTTGATAGACACACAAAACAAAGAAGTAAAATACGTTGATCAGATAACATGCGATCTTCGATCAACACAGACAAAGCGATTTACGCTCGCTGTACACTTCTGCTCAGAAAAGATATAATGCAACTACCTAAGGTAAAACGTTACATCGAACTCATGCATCACAAAATGTTGAAACCCTTTTCGTTTATGTCACAAAATACATCTTAGAAAGCATATCACAATATTTGTATCGCTGTCCGATCCATTGTGATTGCGAAGACAAGAAATTGTGCTTGCTAGTGGCGCTTCATTCTTCCGCGGGTGCGTATTAATTTATCTGGCTCAGGAAAACATTTAATATTTCAGGATTTGTATCAAATCAAGTCCAATTAACAGCGTGAAAGTCAAAAGTGACTATTAATATTTCACGTGGACAAAATATAAAGTTCGGAATAGCGAAATAAGCATTAAAAATTCCGAATATGGAAATATTCTAAGTAGCTTCAACTATAAGTGCAACTTTGCTAAACTTGAATTTTGTTTGATTTTACGTTTATCTAATCTTTCCAGCAAAACAGACGGTTTAGACTAGCGGAACTGGCATCGGCGTTTTTCAAGCATGATAAATTTCGGTTTTTTTTTTTTTTTTTTTTTTTTTTTTTTTTTATATGATCCAAATCGGTCAATTCATAGTCAGCCTTTTCGTCATTGTATTTTGCATGCTACACAACTTGTTAAACAATGCCTACAAGAAGAATTTGAGACGTCCATGGATTCTTTTTATCACATAATTCCTTTCGGAATACACGCTCATCGCATATTTATTGAATGCGATAAAACGCTGATGCGAGGCGAGAAACGTTTGGCACTCAGTGATGACCCTAAGTCCAACATCTGCGCTCCCTAACAAAATTCTCGGAAGACGCATTGTGCTAGCGTATCCCTTAGCCTTGCTAATGGGCTCAGCTGACGACCAGGTACCTGGGTTACACAACATTCTCGTCTGTCTTCCCTTCCAGCTGATTTCATTGATCTGCCAGAATTTAGTTTCTGCAGCAAAATACTTGTCTTTTGACCTGAACGGGCACAGAAAAATTTCCCGTTGCTTTTCGATCATGGCGGTGTATATGCTATCATGCCTTTCTGTTCCATGGATACTCAAACCGAAACGCTTTACACAAGTTTTCCGGAACTGCGCGTCTGACCAGACGCATTCCGTACTCACAACCGCGATCTGCAGTGACTTTTGCACTGTATCAACGCTTTTGCTGACGCTATGCTCAGTAATCTGCCGCGTCACTGTCACGTCTTCGAGCAGTGTCCGATTGAAAATTTGTATTTCCGGAACTGCTTCGACCATACAATCGACAGACGTAATGGTGGAATGCTCGCCTTCCTCAGAGCTTACCAGCTGTTGGTCTGTATTTTGGGTTTGCTCCACTTGTGCAATTTCGATCCATTCATCGGTAATCGCGGTAGTTGATACCTCTGTGTGTTTTTGTGTTTCAGAACGGAAGGTGGATAAATTCACGTCCAAATTTGTTAATATCGCAGTTTGCGAATCAATACTCTGCTTAAGCAAATCCGAATTTCTCTGATTTTCCTCCTTTTGTGAATCAAAACGCTTGTTTAATTCCTCCTTTTGTGAATTAATTTGCAGGCTTAATTCCTGTCTATGTGAATTAATTTGCAGGCTTAATTGTTGGCTTAAATCCTGCTTTAGTTGTTGATTCGTGCTCTTAATTTCCTCTTTTAGTGAATTAATTGCAGTATTAAATTGTTGCCCTATTGCAGTCATCAGCATGTCTAGCATTTGCTGTTCTGAATGTGTGAGCGTATTCTGTGCCATCTCACCGACAGGTGAAGGAAAATTTTCCATGTTTTCTTCCTGTGGCGACAAAGTAGACTGCGAACTATATGAGTGGGTCGGAACTTCAGAACATACGTTCCCCTCGCCTGCAGCCAATATTCCGCTTTGTTCCGTTAACTGAACCTGCTCGTTCATGATTTCTGGAGATTTTTGCCTATCAGACTGATCTGTCCATATCGAAATCTTTTATCGTACGGGATCGCAGCTTCATAAGAACACACAACGATTGAATTTACACCGCAATTGTGCAATGACGAAATCTAGACTCACAACAACAAAAATACCGCGAATTTCAATACACACAAATAAATATACCCCTCCAAAATACAGCAAGAGAAAAGCAACGATGAATCATGCAACACAACACCATGAAAGCAGACTTACTTTCAAACACATGGGCAAGACATGCGTGTCTTTAATTTTCTTACAAGCTACCATGCATTAAGAAATCAACACTGACGTTACTCATTTAAAATTTTTAAACCGATCACAAAATAGTTACAATACAAAGTGTATTGCATCTCAATTGAAATACACAAATGAACTTCTTTTAATGCGTTGAAACAAAATAAATTTTATGCATTGAAACAAAATGAACTTTATGCATTAAAATACAAGTGAAACATCAAAATAAAATCTTGTATGAATATCTATTGACTACAAGAATAATAAAACAGCCAAAAACCATGTGCAACATTCCATGAAACTTTCCGAATTTGGGCTCAAACTTATAATTTGAATTAGTGCCATCAATTCGCAGACATTAAGAAGTAATGTCTCATCTGGCACCAGCGTTGGGCGACATTATGCGGTGGGTACCTTGGTGGGCAAACCACGTTACAATTATTTCTCATACCTTTATGATGAATAATTGTGGATTTCTAATTTTAATTTATATGAAGGAGTGGAAATTTATTAATTTAGCAAGAATCTCGACGTTAGTTGGAATTTAGGAAAAATTGTCACAATATGACATTTATTTTCTTATCACTGGCGATTACAAGTCTGAGCGAATTTACCGTTAACATTAACACAAATTGGCAAAATCATAAAAGCAACGCTCAGAGTTACAATTAGCCGTCATGAGCAAGCAAACAATTATATATTTACTTTTAAATATCTCAGAATCAAAATGCAAGAAATAATGACAACTGGAAACAATGAAAAATACAAGTTATGACTACCTCAGACAAAGGCATCATAATACTGTGACTTTACAGTTAAAAAGAAAATCATGGGCGCCAGAATGAACAATATATCATTCGAAAATAACTAGTTCTGGCAAATTATGCCGCTAGCTCAGGGGTTTTTACAATTACAAAGTGAGAACATGGACCTATCCTCTCAAAGTCGCTTACGGGTTCTGTTTCACGGAATGCACAATCACATGGCTTGGTCGTAATAAATTACCATTGTAGTTCTGCGTCTGATCTCTGTGATGAGTGTACCGGACCCACGATATGTGAGATTATCTCACAAGTCGGCTATAGGCATCTCTGGTCTGGCAATGCGCATCATCGCATTACCGGCTGTGTTGCGGTGATAACCTTGCTCCAGCAAGGCAAGCTGCGGTTAGCGAAAGAAGTCAACTTTCCAAGTCAACCTCAGACTGGTGCGATCGAAGTTAGAATCTAGAATCTCAGCTCCTCGCTCTTCGGTCCACGAGGAAACTTCTTGCTCCGCCCATTTGTAGTCTCGAAGCTCACATACAACAAAAATTCCCAGGATTTTGAGTTATACGCTCATTTTGATTGGACCTTCAGGTCGGCACCTAATGTCACGTGATATCCTCGATATGTGATTTGGCCAAAGAATCCAACAGAGGTCGGACATATTCGGCTAAGTTCGCCGGGACGAGAGAACATTCGGGTTTCGGACGGCAGGCTTTCCCCGCTCGGTGAGTGACCCATCCCCAGGGAGCAGTGTGTGTGGTCTGGCAAATCCCAAATCTGCGACGTCCTGTCGCCATGGCTTGGAAACACCAAGATTAGCTTCAAGCCTACATAGCTCAATAACTCTTTAATATTCGCTTTGCTACGATACACTGTATAAGTTCACCATTTCATTACAGTCCTCACTTGGAATCTTGCGTACTTTATAAAATTACAACAAAAATCTATTCACGTGGTCGCCCAAGATTTATGTAAATTACTCTTATATTATTACATATATAATAAAAAATGCACCTTGTAACGTGGCGACAGCGCGGCTCGTTACAAGTTGTAGCATATCATTAAGTTCCAGCAAAATAATTAAATGGAAGCACTAGTCTTAAGATATAGGTACAGATGTGTTGTATATTCACGCGTGCTGCCGAAGTTATACAGTGGAAACCCACTGAGATTCAGGGATAACTCCAGAAGACCAAGGCTGGCACGCGACTGGTTCTAAGATCTCCCGCCAGATAATTATTGCAGGCGCAGGCTCGGCTACTGCCAGCACTCGGAGCAAGTACCTCGTAAATACCGCCCACTGGCCACGCACCAGTCGTCCTTCTCAATTACACCTCCTTTCAGCGAAATTCACAGGTAAAAAATAGAAGCAGTTTTGTCAGGCATTTTCGTTCACGCTTTAAAAGATTTGCTGCAACTGTGGATCCCCAAATCCAGCACAAAACCCTACATCAGCTAAAAACCGCTTTAAGTAAATGTTTGCGTTTACAGCTTTAGCTGCTACAGTTTTTGTGCAACGTTTAAGATCACTCACCACTTTACAGACCTCAGAGCTCTTTTTCTTGTCGTAACTATTTCCATTAAACGACTGCATTAACAACTTCGTTGACGCTTCTAACCGCTGAAACGTAAAATATTGCTACAAATTATAATACGTTTAGCATAAAATCTAAAAAAAAGTTCGTCATATGTCTCCTGTTTTCACACTTTAAACACAATGCGTGTAAGCTGGCAATATTTTATTCTTTAAAATGTGACACTGCAAATTTTTACACTTGATCATAGAATGCAAGATCAATTGATGTTTAAGAGTTTCACTTTGCTTGTATTCTAGTGAATGACACCAGCATTTTTCTTTCAGTTTGCGGGGAATGGATAAAAAACAACTGTAAAATCGATACATTTTTTTTTTTTTTTTTTTTTTTGATAAAGCTTTTCACCTCGTCCATGCCAAGATCTTTAGAGCTGAGAAGGGTTTAGGGACAAGTAACGGGATAAAATTTGGCCTTGAACTTTTTTTTTTTTTTAAATATACTGTTTGCCTATAAGAATTTCAAGAAACCATGAAAAACCGAAAGTTGGAAAGCCGGAACCGGTTCGAAGTCACGTCCTCCCCGATGCTCGTCTTGATATTTAACCACTGACCCATATGTTATGAATCCTCTACCAAAAAACCGATAGCTGGTGAAGCGGGTATGGTATACCGCTGTACTGAATGGTAATTAATATTTATCTTAAGTTTATCAAAAGCATATGAGTATTTATATTGAGGATTGAAAAGGGTTATCAAAATGATTTATAATCACTAATAAGCATGAAAAAGTCATAACCTGACCATATATATATTCTCTGAACAAAGGCCAACAGACATAAGGTGGATTTAAATTTAATAATTATACACAATCAAAATTATTTACAAACAACACCTTTGCCCTACATTAATGGCCACTAAATTGAGCAATACAAACGACAAAATATCCGTTCAGATTTTCATATATAAAATGACAATTTACAGTCTTCGGCAAGACACGTAATGAGACTATTTTATACAAGCTAATGTCCGTTTCAATCACAGAAACTACTGAATCAAGTTAAAACAAAATAATGCCACGGCTAATATCTCAATTTATCTATCGGAGAGTGAGAACTCTTATCGTGCGGACTTCTCCGCTCAGAGCGTTATGTTGGGTAGAGTGCAAACACAATATTTCTAACTGCTGCAATGTTTGTCTTTTACCGTCTGTCCGGCATTGGCGAAGTCAGCAAACTCCGAGCCCACACTGAATTTATTTGTCACCTTGTGACTCAAAATGCAGACACAACCGATCGCATGATATGCTGTCGGCTTTCTGGGTCGTTCTTGTGCGCCAGCACAAGTGAACAGGAACCAGTCAGACCCAAAAGACCTCGAAGAGCATCTCGCAGCACCTTTTAAAACTTCGGGATGCCGCTTCTCCTACTCCAGCCGATTTTCTCTGGTCCTATCGGCGATGTAGACGTTCCTATCTCTCTCCTCATTGGCGGACATGAAACAAGATTATACAAAAAAAAGAACTATTCTATATATAAAAATACTATTGGCAAAACATTCGCTCCTCCAAGCACTCTCTGGTCCTATGGCGGGGTTGGAGGATTTTGTTCGGAAACTGTCGTATTTCTTTCGTGATCACTCGTTTTTCCTAGTTTCCGCAGTGGGAACACACAGGATCTCTAATTTGGCGTGTCTTGACGTTATCACGTATGTGCAATTGGTCACGCGATATACATCTCACCCGTCAACACTGTCAAGGCGTAGAACTGCGGCCGACCCCATACTGAGCAGTGAAAGGTCGTAAATCTGCCTTTTCAAACTGGCAGCTATTGTGTTTAGTCTTTCTTCCAGCTTGAATGCATAATTCGCCGTAATACTTGAATTCGCTGACCCCTGTCCTGCAGAGTGTCCTTCTAAGCCAGCGTAATGCGTGCCTTGTTGTGTTGGCCAGAAACAGCACGTGAATGTGGCTCTATGTCATACCACACTGGTCATAGTGTTTTTGGGACCTCTGAAAAATGAACTCCAAAACTGTATGTTAAAATTGCCAATTTATTAAAAAAGTGAAATATTTCGACCATGTCATCCTAGAACATTTTCACACAGCTCTTCAAACATATAGAAAATTTCACTAGCGCATCCGATATATGTATATTTTTCTGTCATCTAACTCTCGAATGCGTTGAAGCAATTTCTGAACTCTTTCTATCTTGGAATAAACTCTTGATCTCCATACTTCCTTAATTTCCGCTTCAATTATTCCATTCTTTGTATTCCTGTACTGTTCTTCTTCTTAGTGGTTCCCTTTATTAAAAATTAACCAATTACAAATATCTTAAAATATGACCTGTCATTCTACTTCTTCTTTATATTACTTTCTTCTACAAGCTCTTTCTACAACTGTCACTTCTAGGATAAATTTGTTTCGTATGTTATGATTTTCAAGTTCCTTCTTTCTATACCTTCACTTTTCCACTGCTAAAGTTTTCCTTATTTCTTGTACTTCTAATATTCATGTACTGTACCATTTCTGAAAGTTGTGATCCATACAAACAGTTTTATAAAGTTATATCCCCTCAAAACCTCGAAAATTCCGATAACATCTGCTTGTTTTTGCTTTGGCTATTTCCTTTAAACATTGTCTTTCGTTTTACTTTTATTGGTGTTTAATACTATTTCATCACCAAATATTTGTTACAAGTTAAATCGAAATTATTCTTATTTACGAGTATGAGAAGTTTTCAGGAAGATACTGATTTTTTCACTTTGAATCTTTGGGCAGCACTCACAGTGTTATCACTTCCTTCTCTGATTCCTCTACATGTAAGATCCCTACGTCCTCAGTTATCTGCATCGTATATTCTAATCTCTGCCTTTCACTACAGTTCCTACCTACGATTGTTCCCTCAACCAACAAATTAAACAATCCAGCATGTCTTACACTGTAACATACCATCCTGTCCCTTCTTTCTGTAAGACTCATCCTGGAACTTCTTTCGTTACCCATCACACGTCCCAGACACGTTCATTTCGTGAAGGATTAACTGGAAACGTGGAACGGGAAGAAACCATCCCGGCATTCGCATGGAGTGATTTCGTGGAAGTATGTGGATAGGAAATCAAACCCCTAACTTTCAGAATGCCAAGCACAAGAGCTCACCCAGTGGGCTGAGTTACTGAGTTCTGGTTTGGTTTCCGTATGCGATGTTCATCAGGCGTAACGTGGAGTAGCGCGCAACATCTGCTGCTGTACATCACCGTTCGACAAGCAACAGGTGCGCGCGGAGGCGACGATTGCTGACGAAGCAAGCCCAGAAAAAGTGAATAACGGAGGTGTAGCCTACGGCGAATTATAATACAGTTGCGAAATAAAAATTCTCATCACTGCTGAATATTCATGTTCCGCCCCGTAGGCTACGAAAAGAGCAAAAATAGAACTTATGAATTATAATCTGTGTAAAATTAATATCTGATCGAATAAACGGATTATATAACGGGATAGAAATAAGAATATTGCTGTTATACATTCCTAAAGAAATGAAATACGTAATGAGTGCGTGTGAACGTGCTCTAGACAAAAAATGGATTCCACAAGATCTTACAATTTTACATCAAGGTTGCACGACCCTACGGCTACCATTTCGGGTACCTTGCAATAGTTTCTAATGTTTAATGGTTGCCCCCAGGTGAATACAGAAATAGTTCTTTCAAAATGTCATGGTCGAATTACCACAAATAATTAGAATAATCATGGGTTTCCCTAAAGGTCATTTCAGAACGACCAAAGTCGGGTTTTTCACCAACGTGCAAACCAATGAGTACAACACAATCAAAGTGTAACTGTAGATAAAGCTATAAACAGTAGCGGGGCTACAAAAAAAAAAAAAGAAAAAAAAAATAAGAGCTTAGGCAAACGTGTATGGCTCTAAATACTTTTGAATAAAAATCCGTCTTCTAACAACTGTTTTTATTTTTAACTTTCATCTACCAGACGCGTTTCGCCCTTCTGGAGTGGGGCATCGTCAGTGGTAAAAATTGTAGTGGCTAGCACATGTCAGTCCGGAACAGCTCCTTCCGCATTTTTCTGCACCGTTGTTCCTTCCTACAGTTTACCATTATCTCCTTTAAAATTGTAGTGGCTACCACATGTCAGTCCGGAACAACACCTTCCGCATTTTTCTGCACCATTGTTCCTTCCTACAGTTTACCATTATCTCCTTTAATATTGTTCACTTCAATATTAAAGCAACAACTGCGGAACATAGCCTACAACAAAGTTAATAGTGTATGGCTCTGTTTCTCTCAATAGAAGTGAATTATCCATTGTGCATTTTGGGGATGGATCTTCTTCGGGAGAAGTGTCCCCTACAACAATTGAGTCACGGACAGGCCAAAATAATAATTATTTCTTGTGGTTCGGTTTTTTTTTATGCGGGTGAGGATCTTCATCTGGAGATTTGACGCCTGCGACAATGCGTCGCTATAGTGGCAGTCACGAAATTAGTCCTGTGAAGGTCACGGAGTATCCGAACAGTGTTGCAAATCAGCAAAAAAATCAATTTTCAGTAACGAGTGCGAAAAAATTTCTAAAACATAATACTTAACATGCGGGACAAGGTGATGTGCTTTATAATTCCAAATATTTGTGTGACTGTTTTTAAAAAAATAGTAATGTGTTTCCATGAAAATTAGAAATCAAAATACTTTTTCACTTCAACCGACAGAAAAAGCAATAAAAATAATAAGTAATAACTCAAAAAAAAATTATGCGCCTTCCTGAACGTTAACAGACTCATACCGAATACATTCTATTCATTAAATAGGGAAGCATGTGAATAAAAAAAATAAAATGTTACACGAAGCGCTTAGTTGTTTCGGCTGTGTAATGTAAAATGTTGTCGCTGACTAACTTACGTTTTATTTGTTTACATAAAAACTTCCAGCGAGAAAGTTTCTAAGAAAATACTGAAATTAATTCTGGTAGCAGGCAAAGCCTCTTCAGACAACCTCTTTTGGATTGTTTCACAGTTTATATCTGCGCGCAATGATTCGCGCAGCGCATGCCGCAGTGCCGGCTTGTCGGTCGGTTCATTTACGACTGAGAAACATATTTCCTTTCCTCCACAGAAAAGATATTTTCAGCTTCTGTAAGAATTATTATTGTCATTGTACACAATGGCCCATACATGACAAATTTCGCGAGAAATCTTCAAAAGCAAAGACAAAACGAAAATTAATTTATAAAATGTAAGGGATCGATTATACATAGAAATGACTGCCACAAATACCTCCATGTTAGTGTTTGTAATTTAGCGAAGTATTTTTTATTTTTTTATTTTTGCGTATTAGTTATTGGTAATATTCCTTAAAAATACTTTAAAATATCTGCTCAATTATTTTAATTAGGTTTTCAATGCCCAGGCGGCCTGCAGGTTCGCGATATTACTTCTGTCTGTTAATACAATAAATGCATGATTATGTTCTTGAACATCACCACCATTAAAATTACTCGAATAGGCCTTAAACTAAGGAAATAAAGCGACCGCGTGTAAAGATACGCATGTACGACCGGCAAAAGCTAATGTGGCAATGTCGCCGGCCCAACCAAGGGACAGAGGGTTGGTGCGGGCAGGGGAGGCAGTGGAGACTACGTGACCTTGGCAGGCCTAATTTCATGACGCCGACTATAGCAGGTTAGGATACGTCCCGTGATCCGGCGCGCCATCCTGATTTGGGTTTTCCATAATTTCCCGAAATCACTCGAGGTGAATGCAGGGATGGTTCCTTAAAAGGCCATGGTAGATTTCCTTCCCGTTCCTTGCCCAAGTCCCCTTGCTTTACGAGAAGAGGCACTTGATGCCTATAGATGCGCAAAGTTCGAAGTGAAAGGTTATCAGTAGTCTTTATTATTAGTACAGAGGACTGATGACATTATTTCTTATTTTGACATGCGAATAAATAGCAAACTTAAGAATATTATAGACGATAAAAGTCCGTTGATAAGGAACGTAAAGAAATTTCATGTTCGAAAATAACCATGAAAAATCGAAACCTGAATTGTTCGACAGAAAACAAAAATTTCCTCCCTTCGATTGTCATCGCTCTTCCACCAGATCGGCACAGAAATTAAATGGCGCATTAAACCAAATTACGATCTTTACACTTTCTCTGGTCCATTTCATATTTATTTCATGCCATAAAGTAAGTCTCAAGAGAGGTGAAGAATAATTGGAATATGAATGTCAAAAATGAAATAAATTTGAGGGAAGAAATAGAAGATAAAAGGTAAGTAAACTGGAGAAAATACAAATTACGAAAACAGAGGAAAAATGAATAGATATTTATTTTTGTAACTATGATGCGTTGGTTAAATACGCGAGTTGTATTGAAAGTACTCGTAGTGTTAGGAATAATACAGTAACAAAATAGTGGGTCGAACATGAGAATGAAAGCTTTCATCAAACAATATCTCAGTGTGGTTGTGTCTCTTATAGAGCAAAAAGCATTGGATGCAATGTTAACGGTATGAAATACTAAATCCCGCTAAGGTCGTTAAGAATGAATTAATCCGTCTGTACAATAGTCGAGTCGAAACACGTGTAAATAAAGTTAGGTGTCATCTTGAATGTATCCAGTATGAAACGAATCTTAATCCATCACACCTATCATCTAAAGAATTTCAAAATTATTTTTTGTGGTTAACAGATCTGTCTTTAGACTGAAGCGTTATTTATCAGAATTAAATCCCACTACCTAATAATAGTAATGTTCTATATACTCATTTTCAGCAATTAATCTATTCTTAAGGATTTGTTTTCTATATTAATATATCAGGTGTTGTGAAAGATTAATAACTAAGTGCCGGCGTGTATTTCAATGCGTGAGCAAAAGAAACGTTTTGGAAAAAGCTTCCATGTTTAAATGTCGGTTTTAACAATTTTAAATCTTAAGTTAAAGCTACTGTTACGAGACATTTCAGTTTATTTTCTTTATAAACATCAGCAGAATACTTCTTAATGTCGTAAACATCTGCATTGGTTTCCCAAATCACTCCAGGCAAATGCCGGGATGCTTCCTTCAAAAGGCCATGGCCGAATTCCTTCCCATTCCTTGCCCCCCATCCTTACCCGTCTCTAAAGACCTCGCTGTTAGAGAGACGTTAAGCAGATTAAAAAAAAAATCTGCGTACATGTAGGTGATCATGTACAATGTTTTTTCATACTTTAAAACTACGTTTTTAATAACTAAACTTAAATTAGTTGATGATTTTTATATAAAACATTTACTATCGTGTCTTTTATGACACATGTGATACTGTTGAGTTAGTCACGAAGATAAAACACCCATTTGTAATGAATTAGTTTTGTTAAATGTCACGATACGAAATGTGAAATGGTTGGAACGGAATGTTAGAGTTTTGTAGACACTTACAACCTTCCTGATACCGGTTTTCAGCACTAAACTCGCGACAAGGACACATAAATAATATTAAAGCGGAGGCGGAAAATTGTTTATAGGCACTGAAATGTTTACTTATCTCGTACGCATAACGCCAGATTGAGACCGGTTTAAAATATTACGACAAAAAACGTATTTGTATTTCTCTCAACAAGCCTGGTGATCTTCTTCAATGCGGAACCGGTCATTCTGAGTGGAAATATGTCAGATCTGGAGATATAAGGTAGTCTTTTAGAAGTTGTTAAAAAGTGGGAGATTGATCACCGTTCTGTTATACGATGGCAGTTTGTTATTTGGAACGAACGCTATTTCGAAATTACTTGTGTAAATACGAAAGTGGTTGACAAAGATAAACAAACCCTGTTCATTTAGCCTAAAAGTTGAGATATTTTTAGAGTGCCCTTCCCTTAACGATTACAGCTTTCCCAGATTTAAAAAATAAATAAATAACTTGATTCTATGGTTGTTTAAAATTAATGATGAACTCAACGAGAAAAATATTTTTTTCTTCAGAATTAGTAATTTGTGTCACATTTATATGCTAATACTCTGTCCTGTCATGCCATGTAGAAAACCCATGTGAATATTTTCTATATTAGGTAGAAGTTAGCTATTAATTTGTTCATTTTAACATACTGCACAAGTTAATGTTAATAATAAATATTTCAAAAGCTCTAATTGATTATGTTATCATGTTATCTTTGGTCGCCACTGCACGTTAATCAATAAAAGTTATTGCATATGATGAAAATAAGAAAAATGATGTAAATAAATTTATTAATAACAGTATTTTCGTTTCATACCGTCAACCAATACCAACACAAATTTTTTCATTTGTTTCCCAAACTTTTCAATTTGCAATTTCGATTTAGTAAAAAAAATTAATAACTAAATAAGCAATTATAAATTTTTAGTGGTACAGTTCAATAGTCCTGCAAATATTTTTCTTAAGTTATTTGCTAAATAAATAAAACCTGTTTATTTCACCTAAAAATAAAAATAAATAAATAAAAAATTAGCCAATTTCAATCAATAATGATGTATTCTCAGTAGAATTATGAAATCTAAAAAAACTCCAAAGACTGCAAAGATTTAATCACTACGCCTGATTCAATGAGAGGAGCCAAGTGTTCCTATGAGCCCGAGAAACGTGAACTTTTGTTCTGCATAATAATTGTATTTTTGATTTCTAAAATCCGTAGTTTATTACGCGGAGGTTGGAAAGGTGATTGCGGAAAAACCGCTTAAATGCTGCCAACCGTGAATTCATTTCGGGTCCGGGGTACCCCCCCACTCCTGCCTAGTTACGCTTTAACGCGGCAAGCCGCACTAGTTGATATATGACTCATTATCTGTCGTCGAATGTATACATGTACTTACGTCACTTACACTTGTGGTAACAACTAAGATTTAAAGAAAGTAAAAATCAATCACGGGATTGATTTCCAATGAACTTGTAGCCACTGTATCTTTATCTCACACGTTTATTTCTACTCACAATTATAATCTTTGCTAGTTATTTTTCATGAAGTTCCATTTAATTTACGGACAACTGAAGCAACATCAGATTATCTGCTGGTTTTAATGAAGTCGATGTATGTTTAAAAGCGCGCAGCTTGTTCTGGACGTTATATACGGCCGCTGATTGCCCATAAGGAATCTTAATAAATGACCTATGAAAATAAAAGAGGAGTCGAATTATTCGAGTTCATCCAATTTCAATAAGATTTAATTGCCTCTTTCTTGTAAACAGTAAATAACAGAGTATTGGAAAGGGTCCCACATCAGCCATGATTCATTATTTACAGGAGGCAGAGAAGTAATTCCCCTCCTCCGGTCATTCATCCCTGTAGCGTACGTTCCTCTCATTCTTTTCTGCAACAGCCTTTCGTACCAAATAATAAAATCAGTGCAACGATAATTGATTTCAATTTTCACAACTTTGTTGCCACCAATCTGGGGGATGAATACAGGAAAGTTTATCCACAATTGATGTGATATATTGCGTCGTTAATTAATTAACTTTACGTCTGTGTGTATTGTTTTGTTAGTTCAGTTAACGAAATACAAGTACCTCGTGATTCTTAAATTAAGAACTAAGCTAACATTTTTTTTTTTTTTTTATCCTTGAATTTTTAGAGCTCTGCATTCTCATAAGAACTGCGCGAGGACATTCCGTGGTTCGGATTCCACGTTAAAAGCTGTAGGTCCAGAGGCACAATGCGCAACAAATCGAAACCCTGTCTCCTGGTCGTTTAGACTTCACACCAGTGTTTCTATCACTAACTTTCTCAAACGTGTTTTGCTATTATACCAAACACTGAGAATTATTTTAATTGAACATTGAACTCGTATTCAAACTTTTCACTAATGACTGACATAATTGTCTGTCCAGTATTTTAATTTACCTCTGATTACTTAAATTCACGCGTTATCATCACTCTGAAAATGTATAAGTAGCATTTTCTGTTTATTGTTTGATATTTGTACGTACTACTGTGTTGTACACAAGTGAAAAAGAATGATAAGATATAAACATGATACCAGCTTATTCAAGCCTATTCTTCCGAGAGATACTTTGGGGATACCATGTTACAACTTCCCGTCCGACCATTTCCGCAAGCTCATCAACGGTGCCACAAGACTTCACGCTATAAACACAGGGGAGGGAATTGTGATTTTATCCAAGCCTTTTTTGTATTGTATAATAAGGTGGTCCGGCACTATGTGTGATTAAATAAGCTCAACTTGTTCCTGGAGTTATATCCTTCTGGCCGATTACCGGATGTTGGAGCTTTATGGTTGCATTGGGGTACGAATGAGCTAACCCTCCATCAAGCACCAGACACTGCCACAGTGGCCATGAAACAACAGTAACAAGATGTAATTATTGCCGGCCTCGGTAGCGTAGGGGCTAGAGCACTAGCTCCACGTGCCGAAGGTCACCGGTTCGAATCCGGCCGCGGGCATGGATGTTTAAGTGTTGTGTGTCTGTGTGAATGTCCTGTCCGTCATGTGGTGTCTATACATAGGAAGCATAAACGAACTGGAGAAACTAAATTCACATGAAGAGATATCATAAATACATTGAGCTGGCTGAATGGCTTAGTCGCCGAAAGCCCAAAAAAAAAAAAAAAAATGTAATTATTTCTGTAAAACTAAATAAAAACATTTAATACTTCCTTCATCTCTATTCAACCACAATGATATGTCACTGTCTCCGTAAAATTTAATGCAACACACAATTTATCCCGTACTCGGTTACTGGAAATTGTAGACGTTCATGTGCATTCAAGTTTTGCGATACGCACAGCACGCTAGTGCAAGATTCTTTAACGCAATTTCCAGCAACTAACCAATACTATACGTGGTTATATTGTCTGATTGCTGTAACTGTTACACGTAATTTTTTACTAGTTCGGTTGCCACTAATCCAAAATTGCCACAGTTTAAGAAACTGATCAGCATTTCGGGATTTAACAGAGCATTGCGCCACGGAATTAAGTCATGGACTTTTGAAGGAACTGTACCAGAAATCGTGCAGATTGATTTAGTGAAACCATGGAATATTTACTTCCAGATAGAAGGACGAGGGCTCGAATCCGGGTCCCCCTAAACTATAGGCCGGTAACCTAATTTATCACCGCCCAGTGTCGCCTTGTTCAGAGATTTAATTCTGTACAGTAATGCAGAGAATTGTTCAAGCCATAACGCGCTAATCTGTAGCTAATTATAAAAGAAGGAATTTGTTTGTTCGCTATCAAAAATCAACAGTTGAACGTATTCATTTCAAATTTTGGACAAAAATCTGGTATCAAATTTGTCACACGTTAATTTTTCATAGAAAAGGAGAAATTAATATTTAACGATCAAAAAGAGACAGACGAACAACGACGTCAAAGATTATATCAGCCTATAATACGGACTCAACGAGTAAATGAAACACAAGAAGAACGAAATCAAAGACTATGTTAGTGTAGAATGAGAACACAATGAGGAAATCAACAGAAGAACGAAATCAAAGAGATATCAAAAGACAGATTTAGTACTTTCGTAGAACAGGAGATATTAAAATGAAACAGAACAGAAATGAAATCACAGACCAAATTAGTATCAGCAGTTAAACGTACAGTACGTACGATTAAAGTTGTGGCAGAAGAAGTTATTTTTCTCAACAGTTTCCAAATTAAAACTGTTTCAACTAAACAATTAAGTCGCAAGCAAAAATAAATGTAGACTGTGTACTAATACTGCAGGTACAATTTAAATTTGGCAATGCAGTCTTTTACTTTTCAAATCGCGGACTTCCGATTTGTTGTATTTATTGGTTTGTCAAATCAACACGTAATTTTAATCATTAATTTCTTCTGATTTTTGAAACATAGTACGTTAAAATGCCTGTAAAACCTAAAATAAACTTTCACATTGCTCGAAGAACTTCCGAGATTAAAAATTAGTTGGAGTGAACAAACATTGCAGATAATGTTATTTTAACGCTTTTATTTTTTAGTAAACGACGAAGTGTACTGTCTAGATTTTATTGCTGCTCTTATGCGATAGTAGCCTGGGACAAAAAAGTCATCCAAACATGCTGGAGGACTGAACTACGGACAAAATCTTGTATATTTTAACGACTATAAGCCACACGTTCCTTACTTTCTGAAGAGATGCTGAGTCCAGTCACTTGACTGGGACATTCTACTGGTCACTACTCCCGTCCTCCCCTCCACTACGACACCTGTTGCTCACAGGTACAACGTCGTAAGTTTCCGGTAACTAGCCTGTACCGCTAGATCTCTGATGCATCCGAAAATTCCGACGATTCGGAACGGTCAACATAAATAGTGTATCAGAAGCGGCGGCCGGTTCCAGGTAAATATCATGGTCTATTAAATGCGCGCTTCGGCCCGGGCTACCCATTTCGCAGACGCCAAAAGAAACGCCGCCGAAGGCGTTGATGCCGCTATCTATATAGGAGTCGCCACATAATGACAGTTCCGGCCTAACGCAGTGAAAGCACAGCGAAAGTCTCTGCCGACTACTGATTCCGCGACCAACCGCACATTAAATACCACTTACTGCCGCGCAACGAGCCCAAACGGGCCACTGCGATTTCCCTAAAAAACCGACGCTCGATTTCCACACAGATGCTCGAATCGGATCCAGCTGTTCTTGCAACACAGCCTGCTCAAAAGTAGGTTGCTGTACTATTTACTGCTGTGAGATTCCTGACAAGGTCAAGTTTACTTAAAGCAACCCGCATTTAACTCAATAGCGTCGGGTTTCTTGCTGTGTCAAACTCACAATAAGTATGGCATCAACATTTCACACCACGGCGATAACGTTTCTAACAAGCGAAGTTGCTAGTCCAGTGTGAAACATGATGCCTGCTTATTCAGGACTACACTTCCGAGAGACACCTGGGTGCACCATAGGGTTGCCAACCGTCCGGTTTTCTGCCGGACTGTCCGGTTCTAACGCGATTTGTCCGTGTCCGGTTCACTACATGCAACCGGACGCAAAATGTCCGGTTATTAAGAAATTTAATAAATTACGGAAATAAGCAAGGTTCTCTCGCTCCCTATTCCCCTCCCGCTAACGCAATTCAGCTGTTTCACTCTGTGTTCAAAAGTGATTGTCGTGAAGTGGTAGGTTTATTGTCTGAGTAACCTACCCGGCACGTTACATATATGTAAGAGTGATTTGCCGAAGAAAGTACGGAAACGTTATTGTTGTTTCAGAGAGGAGTGGCTCTGAAATGACGAATTTAAAACGTGGTTACGTAAAGAAAAAGAATCCGCCGCATATTGTCAAGTGTGTAAAATGAATTTTACTGTAAAATTTGACGGTATTAAAGCAGTGAAACGCCATGCGAGTACAGAAGGACATGTGAGGAAAACAAAATCTAAATCTATAACATCAGTTTTAATCAATTATTTTTATTGTTAAAAAATTGATCTGCTGAAGAAGATACTGTTTCTTCTGCAGAGGTTTTGGTGACATAATAGAAGAATTGTTATTTTATTGCATTATTCATTTTATTAAATATTTGTGAAGCTTATTCCAAGCAATAACGTTTTCTTATTTTTTTAGTTCGCAGTTGTTATAACAATTAATTGTAAAAATAAAAAACTAATTGTTCTGTAAATTTTACTTTTTCTAACATAAATACCTCTCCCCTTCCCCCCCCCCTCCCCCGTGGGCTTTTGTCCGTTCGAGGAGGAGACCTGAAGTGCTAGCATTTGTCCGGCCTTGGAAATCTGAAAAGTTGGTATCCCTAGTACACCATGATTCAAGTTCCCGTTCAACCGTTTCCTCATGCTCATCGAACGTGCCATAAGACTTTACATAGCGTGTAGCAAACTGGTGTAAACTTCACTATGTTTATCTTGGTAGAAGCACTTTTTTTTATCTAACGATTTACGGCGAGTGAGAGTTAGCTTTTATTTTCGTCCATTCAAAATATTGTTTTGATACATGCCTTCCTGCTTTTGAATAACGTAAGTTAATCACTTATTAAATAATTATTGATCTTAAGCGGTTCCATTTATTACAACAGACAAAGACGAAAAATAAACATGGAGAATGAATTTTCTTTACCAACTTGAATTTTATAACTCAGTTCTGTACAGATATTCGTAAATCTAGTACCTCTCATGCATGCATCAGTGAGTTTACAGCTGCTAAATCTCCTCCATCTGTATTTGTTTTAGATTCTTAGAAGGCTGTTATTACGGAGTGTGATATGTCCTTTTATAGTTTTCACTCTACATTATTATTTATGATTCCACACCATTTTTACGACTTGTTATTTCATAATGTGCGAGGTTTCGACTCCACATTTTCAAAATTTTAACTCCATGTACATATTAAGCAAACGCTTTCCAGTCTATAATTTAGTAACTAGACGTTATAGCCTTACTTATTTGTATATTTGCCGATATCTTTTCCTTTTATCAGAATAAAACTATTCGATATCTCTTCAGTGTTACCCAGGAATGATTTAACTAACAGAAACTTTTCTAAGAAGTTTGTTGTAGAAGAATCATTAAGCTGAATCTTTTATATATGAAGTCAACATTTTTTCTAATGTCAAACTCAGTCTTTGAAAACTTAGCTGAGCGAATTCGTAACAGGATTTTTTTTTTTTTTTTTTTTTTTTTTTTGTTTTTTTGTTTTTTTTGTTGCTAAACTCCGAACGAAGTTGTCGCAACTAAAACCATTTTCTTCTAGCTGTAATAACTACAATAAATTGATTAATTCACACACTGCGATGCGGAGATTCCGATGCAATGGATACATGTAGTAATCAGTACTTAATCCCCTGTTCCTAAACCCTGAAGCATTTGGTTCAGTACCTGGATTATGTTATCAAGAGCGAACCCCATTTTATAATTTTAACGATATTGCCATTCAGTAATACATTCAATGTATTTATTTATATGAAATGATGAGGCTTGTACAGTCATGAGTACAGTTCTCATGAATTTAATGCTTCCATCTGTCTGTTTCCTATGACAGGTGAATTTTTGTTTTTTGAAATTTGTAATTTGTAAGGCGGAGATTGTGAACCGTCCGAGCATCCGTCTAGGTGTTAAAACTGCCTAAAAACCGTAGCCGGAGCGGCCGGTAAGCGGCGAGACTGACATGTGGTCCCATTTGACTTCCGCCATCCAGTGTGGTAAAGTTCTAGGCCACACTGACCAATATAGTTTGAGCCTTGGATACACTAGGGGACAAATGGAGCGACATGCCGCGCGACTTGCTGCGCGGCATGTCGCTGGACAACACCCGGGAACACTGCCGCGGAACATTTAGCAGACACACTAGTCAGTTGTTGCAGAAATGTTGGCCGAGGAGGTTGCGTTGGTTAGTGCTGCGTACATACTTATATCAAGTAGTTCAGTTTCGTAGGACGCGTGTTCGATACGCATATAACAGAATTATTAATATTGAAAAATCAAGTATGTTAACACGTAGAAAACAGAAAGAAGCTCGAATGAGAAATTTTGTATCGGACAATTAAATAAATTCATATTTTAAATATTTAAAGATTGCGTCTTATTATAAATGTGCCTATTTTTTTCAACAAACTAAAAACAGGGATTTTGATGATAGTTCTTGAGGTTTAAATATTAAAATTCTCATGATTTTATTTAATTTCATTAATTGTATTCAATATTTTTTTATGACAAAACTACGCGAGCCACCACAAAGCCGTGATTTTAACTAGTTTTAAATTTCCAGTCGCCTACTGTCAGCCCCTCGCGATGTTGTTGCGGCCTCTCACACCTAGGCGTTACTTCCTGTCGCCTCACAGCTGCGATCCTAGGCAACTGACAGGCGTGCACAAAATCAGTATACATTCTTAGGAAACTTAAAATTTATATGTTTCCTTACAAACTATTATATTAATAATTATTTATGCTGTTTCAGGATACAGCTACTGCCAATGAATGGAAGGAAAAGGCTTGTGGTTATGAAATATTTTGGAAATTCCACACATTGTCTTGGATCTATTGATGGGAAACATGTTTTGATTCAGGCTCCTTCCAATTCCGGCAGTGACTATTATAATCACAACGAAAAATTTAGTATTGTCCTATTGGCTATTGTGTATGCTGGTTATAGTATTATAAATGCAAATTGTGGTGTAAAAGGAAAATCTTCTGACAGTGGTGTGTTCCAAGAAACTGCTTTTTAATATAGCTCTGGCTGCTAATCAACTTAAGTGGCCAGATCCAGAGCCAGTACGATACATGTAGGGTGGACCAAATATGCCTTTCGCGTTGGTAGGAGACAGTGCTTTTGCATTGACCGAACATATAATGATGTTATCACGACGCGGGTACTACAAAGCGCATTTTCAACTACAGACTATCAAGAGCAACGAGAGTTGTAGAAAATGTGTTCGTAATCTTATGTGTCGTATTTCGTATATTCCGTACACCAATAGCCCTCCAGCCTGCAAATGCTGACGTACTTGTAATGGCGTGTGTAAATCTACATATTTTTTTAAGGCGCAATAGTCAGTCCAGATTACTGTACACCCCACATGAAAACTTTGATTCTGAAAATATGGATCACGAAATTGTGGAAGGATCATGGCGCAGAGAAATTGGATGTCATAATATGTTGATGCTAGAGGAAGACGTTATTCTGAATCTGTTATGGAAATAAGAAACAATTGTTCTGAATATTTTGTAAATTAACAAGGAAGTGTTTCCTGGTAGAATAATTTTTAAACGTAATTATGAGATAGAAAAAAAAAAAAATATCCACCCTAGCATATAACAACTATTTTAGCACTGTACCAGTAGAATCAGATAATCACGGTTTGAAATGTCCCACAACGACCTATAATTCTAGTACAGCTCGATTAGTTGAAGCACCATTTCGTTTTCCGGCAGCACTGATATGGCACGCTGTCGCGGGACTGACGCGATGTTTTCGCTCTGGAAGCGGCAACACACAACATGCCCCGCGGCACGTAGATGTCGCGCAAATTGTTGCACACAACATTGTGGGACGGACTCAGTGTTGCGCGTCAGATTTGTCCCCTAGTGTATCCGGGTCGTTATTTGTCCTTGACCTTGGAACAGAACGAGGTCTGAATATTCCGTGACACTCGGAGTCAACTTGTGGATTGCCGTCATTAATTAATTACCCGAGAGGAACCGGTCTATCCGCTTCTCCACCCACTAGTGATAAATTAGAAGAAATAAATTTTCTAAAGAATTAACATAATCATTACCGGAATTTTTAGTCCATGAAATAGATTACCTCTCTGATTATAATTTGTAATACACGATTTAAATAACAAATCCATTTGTAGCAAGTTAGTGAATCGTAAAACAAGTAACGCGAATGGTTTACATCATTCAGTACGTTGAGTGGGGATGGTGTTTAACGTACAGCTTTTTAAACTCTAACTTATGTTCTCTCTATAAATTTTGGTAGCCAACATACAACACATTGTACACGGCACAAACCCAGAAGAGCACACTAAATAGTTTCCTAAAGCGTGATTAACGGATTGTAATCGAGGGAATTTATCTATTGATTAAGCTGTATCTTAAAACATAGAATACGAAACCACTACCAGAGCTACAAAATATTACTGGCAGCAGCGTTTCTTATATCTCTGTAAAATTTGATGAAGAGCTACGGTTTAAAGGCAACACTCTCCGGAAATGGTTAATATTCTGTTTCAGTGTCCACTTGTGTGTTAGGTATACTGATTTAAGAGTAACAGATACTCTTAGCAATAAAGTTAATGTACTAATTTTATCGCTCAAACATACATTTTAAATCAATAATTGCATATAGATTAATAAATGGGCCTAATTCATGCATTTATCATAAACTGGTGCAGTCGATTTACAAAGTTTTGAGTCATGTTGAACCAGGTGGATAAGTGTACAGAATTAACAATCTTGATCGTAGGAATTGAAACTACGACAGGAAACTATGACTAACGAAAGTCAGACACTACGGATTTCATTTTAACCTATAGATCGAGAAAAAAAGGATTTGGCTAACTGGAAATCCAACTACTTTAGAATTTTGGATTAGGCTATCTAATGGGAAATTAAATTGTCTAATTAAACTGCAGGACCTGTACAACAATTAAATGCACTGTAATAAGTGTTTTCATTTAAATACAACAGCCACTACCAAAGTTACGGATTAAAAAAAATTTACGACAGGCAAACATCGTAGGAAAAGTAGTCAAAGGATGTTCCAGACACCTTAGGAATTAAATATCTGATGGATACCCATAAATTTTTCTTGGAATTGCTTTTCATGAGAGCAGTTTACTCGATATAAGGAAAAAAATTAACTGTATCGGCCGCGAACGTAGCATTCAATTCTAGTTTTGATTATAATGGTTGCCATACGAACATTCTGGCACACAAATCTGTTGACTTGACACTAAAGTTTCACTTGGAAGGGGGGATATCCTGCCTCTGAAGAGCTGGTTCGAGGATTATCCTACATTTGATAGTCACGAAAGTGTTCACTGGATACGTCACACAAAAGTAATTTCAGTAGCTAATATTTTTCGGCATTGCCAAATACGTGTCTGCACTCAGGAACGTAATAGCTCTGGCAACGCTCCAGCTCTTAAGAGTTGCTTCCACCATTTGCTACCTTCAGTAGCAAATTAATCACGGAGAAATATTATGGGATTGCCAAACTAAAACGTAAAATTAATGTTACTAACTTTGTAATTTCCATATGTGACATACAAAAATTATTCGCGATTCTGTCAGATCTGTTTCGTTTTTAAATTTAGCCAAATAAATAGCACGTATTTGTTATACCAAAAGGTTAATCCTGTATGATATATCTGTGAGACATGCCATTTAATATTCTTTTAGTTATCCGTCCATAAAGAAATGACTATGAAAGATCGACTTCATTAATTTTCAGAAGGTTGATGGCGACAGTAAATACTACTCTCAAAGCATGAAATCTACCAAAAAAAATATGGAAAATGTTCTTTCTCATGGCTAAATTTAACTGGTTCTCCCTTTTCTTTAGCCTATGGTGGACAGACAATATTTATTTCAACTGTAGTGGGTGATTGGCGTATGTTTTCTACGAAATTCTATTTGTTCCACAAAATCTAACTTTATCATAGTAGGAATATCTGACAGTCTGTTTGCTTTCACAAACATCGCTGCTTTAACTTAAACTAATTGTATTGTAAAAAATAAAAGATAACATTTCTTTCTGCCACGCTTTTGAATAACATCCTAAGAATATGGTCCAGAAGTCTGCTAAATGTGTACATCCAGAAAAGGTGTACTCAAAATGGAATAGCACTTTACATCATTTGTGTGAGTCTTTATCGCACTTACTTTTGGAAGATTTTTAAATGTTTATTACTCCCTTAACCGTGTAATTACTTTACAGACCGAACGTAAAGCTGGTAAGTCCTATTGCCACTCGAGAGTTGGAAAAGTCATGCGCTTTGGTGTCACAAACATTTCAAATGAGACTCCAATGCACCATATTTTTTATTTACTATATATTCATTCATTTGGTTTTTGAGCGTATTCCGCTAAAAAAAAAACATGCAAAATGCAGCTAAAACAATGTTCTTTTCGATTCCATGACTGTAGTGGAACACCAGTTAACTGAAGGCAGTGGGGAATGTGAAAAGAAATAGACAAGCAGATATATGTTTCTTAATAGTAAGACAGTGTGATGGAGTGCTTGTGCTAATAACAGAGAAGAAATCTAACCACACGCACCAGCGAGAGGGGACCGTAATCAGTAACAGGTTGAACCAAATATAAAAAAAGCAGTTACATCTAGTAATTTTAAAAATAGACTGTAATGTAACGGAAACATGACGTTACCCACAGTATGAAACTCAGCTGAATATGAGTTTTTCCTTTCCGCTGCAAGAATCTGGAAATACCTTACCGTATGACAAAAGTAGATAGTAATTACATCTGCTAGAACAATCCCTCATATTTCAAAATAGTATATGACTGTCTATTTTTGGTGTTAAACGGATACTAATGTGTACGAACCGCACAAGAACAAAGCGGCAAGTAACCTCCAATTCGAAGTTGTTTTGGTATTTCAATAAATGACACCTAGCAGTTTTCACAGTGATTTGCATTTTACTATTTTCAACACTATCAACTATAAAGCTAGTGTGTCAATTTACAAATAGAGATGTTGGATGAATTTATAAAAAAAAATTATAGCTTTACAGTCTTTGCAAGTTAAGAAACATCTGGAAGCTGCTAAATCAAAATTTAGGGATGTCGGATTAGTTTCACTGAAGTTATGTAATTCAGAACTGCCACTAACGATAAGGTAAAGATTTTCTTTAACTCACACTGATCTCCCAAAATTATTCCTCCCTCCCCTGTGATTTTTCAGAATCATATGTTATAGCTGTGTAATGGCTAGAAGGAACTAAAGTGGTAGGCAATTACAAATTTCTCGGTTAAAGGATTCACAAGTTATCACCACGTAACAGACTGGCGGACAGAAAGACGGATATATGAGCGAATCCAAAGGGTTACATTCTCCATTCAGAATGCGCGGAACCATAAAGATTGATACACTTTTTCAAGTCATAATGATTTTCGTCTGTGATTTTAATACAGTATGTCTAAATGGCATAGCAATAATTCACATCAGCTTCTTTAAAGTACAATTAGTTTATACATATTTTTTTCTATTTGAGAGCAGACAGAAAATACACTTATGATCAAACGCATTTGAAAAATAGATAAATGTAATTTGCGAGTAATAATAACCACGTAGTTGCTTACACCTCTGACTGCCCGTTAGTCCAGACAAGACTTATGGAACATTAGTACAGCCGTATTTCATTTTAACATAGCCCTGATGTAATAGTTGTTAGGAAGGAACCAACTATGGTTTCAATAGAAAAACCACTACCTATAGTGTAATATGGGAGGAAATTTATAATTTTAGGGACATGATAACAAAAAGAATAAAAGACGCATTTGTCTCAGAAAACCTCATCACATTTCACATCATCACAAGAAACCTCAGACAGTCGCAGATACACATACAAATAAACAAAATGACACAATGATAAAAATGTGCCAAGGTTGTCAAAACAAATTCAGGCGACCATAAAATATGAAATACGAATCACCTTTACAGTTGAAATTTTACTTAACTACATCTCTTTCTCAGCTCGTCTCTGTAAACAGGAAGCGTGCTAACTTGTTGCTCAGATGGTCCATAAAATTTAAAATACCCAAAAAAAGTGTATGTGAATTTATAAAAAAGAGACAGCTAATGATGTCTCTTATAATTACTCCTTGAGCAGTAACACAAAGAAAGAGATAAATTCTAAACTCTAATTTAACTGTAACTTAAAAAAGTTTTTAAGAAATGAGAAATCACTGGATGCCTTGGAGAAACAGATGTAAGGAAACATTCCAAGAGTTTCAAGTTCTGGAGCTATGTTCCTGTGCCTGTACAGAAGATGAATCAGCTTTTATTTAAAGCCAACCAAAAGTTATTAATACCTCGCTATGAACACTGTATTGATCGAAACCATCCATATCCTACGTCGGTCTCTAACCGGAGGGACTTCTTTCGAGATACCTACTACCCGGCTCCTACTCCTCCGTGGCTGTGAAGGTTTAAGCTTGTCACAAAGACATCAAAATTAGAACCCAATTTGAACACTCAATAATCCAGTTTATGAGCATTACATTATTTAAAATGTTCTTCAAATAACTATCAGAGTATAAGGAAAAGTACGTAAAAACGAATAACGTAACTGCGATTCATAGGACGTATTTTGAGAAGTTGTAATGCTCATACAAAGGAAATAGCGTACAAAACACTAGTGCGTCCGCATTTGGAATACTGTTGTGGAATTTGGTATCCGTATCGCAAGGGATTGATTGACACGTTAGAGAAAGTACAGAGAAGAGCCGCTCGATTCGTGACTGCTAGCTACAGTCCTTACGTAAGTGTCACAGAGCTGATACGTGGGTTGGGCTGGGATTGTTTGGCGGACAGACGACGTCGTTTTCGTTTGAATTTGCTGGAGAATATGCGAAAATCTTTAAGTTACGAGTGCAACGAAATACTTCTTCCGCCAACCTATTTAGGTCGCAATGACAGGAGGGATAAGATTAGAGAAATAAGATGCCATACTGATTCCTTTATGTATTCCTTCTTTCTGTTCGGGATTGGAATGCGCAGAATTAGGATTGGTGCTTAGCACCCTCTGCCACCCACAGTATTTGTGATTTGCAGAGTATAGATGTAGATGTAGATCTAGAATCATAGCAAAGAGATAGTATAAAATCTCCACAGCTTCAGGTTCGTAGCTTAACACTTTCTCTTTATTTTCTATCGAATTCTTTGAGTGCGATATTACCACCGTACAACTATTGCCCTTACGGATTTTAATTTTAAATTCCATCAGCGTTTCTGATAAATTATTCATAGGTACCATATTCCAAACAAAAAAGAAAAAAAAAGAAATCCCACTTCCTTTCGTGTGAATCAAGTGCCAGCTTGTGGAGGCCACAGTTACCTCTTCCGTTCCCAGTGATACCAATGTTAATCCATACCGCAACCACAACATATTACTCCAAACACTCTCTTCACCCTCCTCCTATCTTTAAATTACTTCTAACAAAGTTCCTTTATAATGATCCTTTATAATGTCAGTTAGTGATTATGTTCTGCGGTAATTTTCACCAACAAACCTAGCTACCCTTTTTCCAACCCCCTTCTACACCTGTATTTGATACTCAAAATGTTGGACCCACAGTTCACCCCTATATTCAAAGAATCGTCTGTACGGTTTGTAGCCTAGTACCCTAACATATCTGGTAGATCCCCTCATAACATTCCCAAATAAATAAACCCTTTTGAAACCTCTTCCTATCACGTGCACAGTTGAGTTATGTCAAGATATGTATTTACGCTCAAGTTATTCATAAGCAATTCCTCCAATCCTTACAACCATAAAAAAGGCGATTATTTTTCTATTTTTCTAATGAGCATCAAAGCATTAAGTAGCACGAGAAAAGTGAGTGCGGACTGAAAATACGAATTAATAATTTTCCATGTATTATTGCACTATCATAGATGGATAAAATCATCAGATGTAAACATCACTGCATATTACAAAAACCTGGTATGTATTTTAGTATCTGAGGTAACAGAAACATAATCCTACGATACCTAATTGCTTAAGTATCCTCAATGCAACAGGAAGTCTGGAAGCATCTCGGTTTTCACCAAATGTACGTATAATACAAAAATTAATTTTTGAGTCATAAGGGAAGTATTTGACAAGTTGATACCATGGCGAAGATTTTCCCTGAAAATGAAGTCCTGACCCATTGCGGTTTGCGAGTCTGAAATTTCGTTTCTGTCTTGTAAATTCTGCTAGATAAACCTGCCGCCGTCATGCCTACCTCACACGTAGTACGGCTCCCACACCAGAATTTCCTCTTCTAACGACGCACTCAGAGGCGAATAGTCGAAAACTTCACTGGAAATTATTCTCATCAACAATAATAGCAGTTGTTTGGAGTACTCACATTACCACAGCTAGTAGGACAATCACATACGGAAAATAAGTTCTGTGAGAATAGTCTAGTAGGGATATTATGCATTATTCATGTATCTAACCAACAGTGTTACGTAATTTCCAATGAGTTTAGTCGTCAAACGTGTGACTGGTAATGTTTGTAGCTCTCTCTGGTTTTATGAAGCGAGCGAAACAGTGGAACAGAAGGATCAAACAACTTTTGCTACCTAACAGTTGTGTAACGCATATTAGGACGGTAGGGATCTGTTAACAACTTTGTGCAGTTGATTATATTTGTGCTAAGTAATCTATCGATTAATGAAGTAGAATGCTACTGTTGGATACTCTATTATATTTTTAAGATGAAATCGATGTTGATTTATAACACAGCCCTTGTATACTAAATAACAAAAGTGGTTATGCTAAACTAAATTTTAGGCACCGTCTTTTATTAGTCCCAGACAAGTTCTGTCTTGTACTACGAAACTGCGGGCAAATTCTTTCGCATCGATTTATCTGTTTGGCAGAGTGCGTCACAATGTCTGTCACGATGCTAATTGTATTGTACTGATTTTTCTTGGTAGAGGTGTAGAGCAGACGCTCACGTATTGTGGGACACAGCTTGCTTGTGCAGGTCGCGGATGACCTTGCTGCTAGCAGGCTCGTGACCTCACGTGCGACCCCGCGAAACGTAACCTGTATAGCGGCATCCTCACTGCTCTATAAACACTCCACTTAACTACACGAAAATGATAATGAAGAGACAAATAAAGGACTTTTCTTTGTAACACGATTTGTATGATTACAATTGTATCACAGACCGCGCTATTAAATGATGATATTTGGATACCGACCATGGTGTGTGAGCGGAGCGGCAACACTCTGGAGGATGTGACTTCGAATCTTTATATACAGTTACAGTGAAAGGGAGCCCGCCAGTATGGCTATGTTCACTGAAGCGCCGCACGCTGCACCGGAGAAATACAACGTGTCTGGGCTCGATCCCAGGACCCCGCGTACCAGCCATCATGGCGAATGCCGCGTCAGTCCCCAATCTCCGCTTCATAAATTACACATGTCACTTACAAAATGTATGCTTCTCTCGCACAGAACAGTTACACACTTCGAAGACAGAAGGCAGCTCTTCACTTCCTTCACTGGTACGTAATACGACCAGGGAGTGGGTATAAAATGCTTAGCGTCAGCAAAGTTTTACCATGTCAGTGGTGAGTAAAACTCTTCAAAAGCAAGCGACTCCTAATGTTGGAAAAAGGAGTTGAAGAAATAGTCATAGTAATGGTGTGTCCATAAATTACGTGAGGAGAAATAGGGGGGGGGGTCTGGGGAAATCTCACCAAAGGGGGAGGGGGACCGGCGGAAATCTCACGTGAGGTTTTGGAAAAATTGTTGGACTGTAGAGCTAAAAAAATTACGCGAAAGTCGATTTTAAGGCGGTATTTCGTCGAAAAGTAGGGGTGTAACCGGCTTTTGGAAGGGTGAGACCTAAAAAAAGGTCTCAAAAAGTTGCGACGGCGATTTCAAGGGGGGGGGGGGGGGTCTCACGGACCAAACTCAACAGAAAGGGGGGAGGAGGTCGTGCCAGATCTCACGAAGTCTCACCAGGGAGGGGGCGGGGGGGGCAGGAAATCGGGAAAAACATCTCACGTAATTTATGGATGCCCCCTTAAAACGATATCAGCGCCCGCCATAGAAAGGCTGTTGGTATATAAAAGCTGATTTATCAGTTCTTTCAAATGACGTTTATATACGGCGCTGTATGGTTGTTTTTTTTTTTTTTTTTTTTTTAAATCGTGATTGCAATTCATCATCACTCGTTTAACTCAAGTCGTTACCCCATTGGATTTCCTGCAGTTGCAACATTCCTGACTATTTGTTGACTGCATATGAGGGAAACAAGTCCTCCATGCGAATAACTTTGACAGAAGACTTGTCTTCTTTTTTTATTATTACTTTATGCCTCACCGACATCGAGGTTATTAGAGACAGAAAAGGACTGGGACGAGGAACGAGAAGGAATTCGGCCATGGTATTTTCCAGAACTTTCATCGGCATTCACCTGGAATAATTTCGGGAAATAATGAATACTTGAAATCACGATGGCCGGACGAGGAATCGAATCATGAATTCGAGCCCAAAGACCTGAATTGATCTTACAAGACTTCATAAAATAATAATAACAAGAACAAGTGAACGAGATTACTGGCAATATCTAGTCTTAAATACTTGCCTTGACAAGAAAAAATATATGGATGTCATGCCTACCCTCAGTAAAATTAAAGAAATTTACGATAAAATTCTATTTTTGCACCACATTACATTTTACGGAAATGTTTGACGCATAGAACTCGTGAGAGTCGTCAAACTGAAGGTGGTGGCTGAGCGGTTAACGTTCTGGCCTCGCATTCGGGAGGACGCGGGTTCGAATCCCCGTCCGGGCATCCAGATTTGGGTTTTCCATGGTTTCCCCAAATCACTACGGGCGAATGCCGGGATGCTTCCTTGAAAAAGGCCATGGCAGAATTCCTTCCCGTTCCTTGCCCCAGTCCCATCCCACCTCTAATGGCCTTAGCCGTCGACGAGGCGTAAAGCAATAAGTGAAAAAAAGAGTGTCGTCAGATGCATTGCTGATGTTCTATTGAATTAATTTCCTGTCTCTGTTGGTGCCTATGATGCTGAGAAGTGGTGTAGGCGGGACAAAGGATAATTTAACAAGATGGAGCTATCTCAAAGATCCTAATACCACGTGTGAATGTGGGGCAGAACAGACAATTCAGCATCTATACAATTGCCCCGAATGCCCATCAACCTGCACTTTACAAGACCTCCTTAATGCCAGGACAACTGTGTATATATTGCTGACTTTTGGTCATCTGTAATATGAATCGATTGGTGTTGATTGCTATCCGTTTCTTTTCTATCTTTCTGCTATGTTGTTGTTAGTACTGTTGTTTGTGTTTCTAACAATTGTAACTTCGACACGAAATAAATAAATGCTGCACCTGTTACGTACAGAGTGAAGGAAGAGTGTTTCCAGGAATGGTGGAGTATCAGAACACCTGCTCACCTCTGGAGAAAGACTTGAGCGCGCTTTTAGAAAGCGCGGCATAAGGCATTACGTAGCCGTTTGTAGGTCAGCAGTGGTGTGCCGTGTCCTCGCGGGTCACGATCAAGGTTTCTCCCGCCCGGGTCACCGCGGGGTAAGGGTCAGCAGCAAGCCGGACGCTGCCGCCGGTCACAGAGCTTTCCAAATCGACAAATAAACCGGCTCCCACGATTCACTGCTTACTATGTAGCTGATAGTGCTTCCACGTTACTAATTCAATTAATACTTGTGTTTAATTAAACTGACAATGTGTTACCATCATAGAAATAAAGGACGACATCTAAGAACGAAGTCTTTCTCGGCGTTGAGAATGTATAAACTGCTCTCGGGTGACCCTTTTCGCTGCACCCGGCACTTCACCAGAAGATGGCGGCAATGAATCTAGTCGCCGAAATATCGTGTGACAACGCACTCTTGACTCGGCTAGTCACCCGAGAGCAGTTTATACAAAGGACGACATCATTTCACCAACGATAAAGGATTTCATTGTAATGCTCAATACTGACGATTGCGATACGCCATACAATTCCTATCTCCAAATTATTACACCCGGTCTCAGTTTAATTCATTTATCAATACTATAAAAGGCTAAGCTTGGTCATTGTGTCATCGCGACTGTATCGCTTGCGTCACTCTCCCGGCTTTTCAATGGCAAGAGATAAGAGTGCCAACTAGAGATTAAGCACCTTATCTAATAACAGTACCATTTTAGTTAAGCATCCAGGGATAAATGAATTGCCAAAATACTGAAATAAAAATATTTATTTCGTTTAATTTATCATTATTAGCAGTTTTTTTTCTATTTATTTGTATTTGCTCAATGAATGGTTTCTTTAAATAATTTACCTTGGATATGTAACCTTTAATTTTGGAGCAGCAATATTAGCGGAAGATTTGATTAAATTGAAATTTAGCGCGAATAAGAATGACAACTGGCATTTGAACTTAGTAGGACCTACCTACTTTTTTTAAAAAAAATATGTATATATATTTAAGTTGTTTTCGTGAGCACCATGTTACTGATAACATTATTTCAAGCAGATGAAGGTAATTCCATATTGATCGCGATTTATGAGGCCTGGACCATGGTTAAAACTAACGTTACCTGGCATAACGTAAGTTGTTAAGATTGATTTTTAATTTTCTTTGGTTTCACTTACGCCATATTTCAGTTTGCGTTTTGGTTTAATTGGAACCTGTACCAGGATGACGACTGAAATTTTTTTATTGCGAAAGGTACGAGAAATAGCTTAGAGCGTTATTTTATAATAATTCTATGTAGTAAAGCAACAGGGAAGAAACGGCTTGGCTGAACACTCCGTTCAACCCGTCATTTCTGGTGGGCTTTGAGTCTACTAAACTTATAAGCAGAGCAGTCTTGAGAAAGACAACATTAAACGAGTGTTTACATCTTTAGGATTTGATTTCCAGTCACCATATCGGGTCAAGAAATCGAGACTTTCTTTTCTGTTTGAATAGGTTTCCTGCCTATAGTTTAAGGTCTGCTACATTCCCTTTTCTTAGTCAACTCGAAATTTGGTTTAACTCTGAAAGTGGTTGCCAAAAGAAACATCAAAGGAAATACAAAAGCATTTCAGAACACTTTAAAATTATTTCTGAAAAAGAGTTGGCCCTCAGTTTTTATTTTGATATTGGTAACAAGTCATATTCATTAGAAATCAATGTAAAAAAAATCTTGGATACGTTCATGACGATTGTTGACAGAAGCGTTGTTTATACGTGGATGATAACATTCTTCTCTCTTACTCCTCAGCGAAATTACTGTTATTATATCTTCATTGTTTTATGGGATACCAATGATTTTGCAGTGTATTAAACCTTTGTGAGAAAAAATTTAATAGAGAAATTAATGAACTTGGTAACTCAGTTCCTAACGGTTAAATTAAATAGTGAATAGTTTGATGGTGAAAATTGCTGTCAGTCTCGGAGACACCACATAAGTGACATTTCTCCGCTTTTCGTATAGTTAGGTTAAATAAGCTGATTTTCTGTACATCGGTATGTTGGCTTACAAAACATATTTAAGCAACTTTAAATGGAACTTCAAATACTCGATTCATATGAGTATCATCATAAGCGATGTGAATTACACGATTGTAACGACTAGAAGGTTTGAATACTGGTCTGCGCAAGCAAATGATATCTGACAAAATCTGTCTCAATAGAAAACATTTTCTAGAATTACGGATATTTTTTTTAATATCAGTATGCTGATTTAGATTTACACTAATAACTAATCGGATTACAACAGTTATCACTGATAGATACGTAATTTTGTGATGTCATCATCGTCAGCCAGTTCTATCATTAAATCTTAAAGTTCAGATAGTCCAGGTCGAACGACCTTTCGATCTTCTAGCAGTTAGCCCCAACAATTCCTTGTCCCATCGGTCTGGTGGTCTTCCTCTTGGTTTCTGATGATCTCCTGAGCTCCATTCCAGCACTGCTTTTGTCCATCTTTCGTCATTCAGCCGAACAGCATGACCGACCCACTGTTATTTCAAGCAGGCTGTCTTCTCTAATATGTCTGCAACCCGTATGATTGACCTAATGTCGGTTGCTTTCTTCCCACCTTTTCTAACTGTGCTGATCTATGTTTTCCTTTTACAAATTCTGTTAGTGTCCAGCTGTGACAGCTGTAAGTCAGCACAGGAAGAATGCACTGTTCGTAAAACATTAGCTTTAAATGTGTGGTTATATTAGATTTGAGGATAGTGGAATGCCTAAAAAAAGCTTGCCATCCCAGCTTGCTGCGACGGAAAATTTCATTTCCTCTCATATTTACAAGCGGGCCAAGATAAATGTTCTCGCTCACATTTTGTAAAGATATATTTTTCAGTTGTACATTCCTCTCTGTTGCCCATTTGTTTGACAAACGTTTTGTTTTTGAAAATTTCATGTTCAGGCCAACTGCTTTGCACTTGGAGACGAGATCAGTAACTAAGGTTTGTTGATCGTCAATGTCATTAGCCACAAGCGCATTGTCATCGGCGAATCTTAAGTTGTTATGGTAAGTCATCTGCCGTTGATTCTACTTCGTTTTTCTGCCCATTCTAGTATTGACATTTTACGACGTATAATCACAAAAAATTAAAATTTTAGGAACTAAAAATTTTATTCCTTTTGTTTCTATAAATCTTGCCTGTATATAAATCTTTTAACACTTCAACTCCTATCAAATTCTCCGAAATTATTTAAGTAACATATCATGCGACACCACCAATCAAATTATTTAATGCAACCTCTCTTTTTGGGGCTTATGACTCGTTGATGTCGAGGTATTTAGAGTCTGGAGAGGCATGATGAAAGGAACGTGAAAGAATTCGACCATGAAATTTTGTTTGCCCTCAGTCATTTTGGGAAACCATGGAAAATAAGATATTTGGATGGCTGGATAGGGGATCAAACCTTCGTTCTTTCGAATGCTAGGTACAAGAGTCAATAGTTCAAATATTCACCTAATTTATATGTAACTGTGTAGCTCAACGTGCATTAGAAACTCATAGACTGCAGTAGCTGTGCATTGACCTATATTTATAAATTCTTTGGTCTTATGTGTCAGAGGATAACACATTTTTGGAAGTGAAGTCGGATGAAATTTAATTTTTGGCTTCTTTCGAAAAGTATTTCACATCTTAGAGCAATGGGTGATACATTAATGTCTGCATCTCACAGAAAACGTCTGTGGGAACGAGGAATTGGTGATAGAAGTTATGAAGCTACATACCAGTAATTCTAGCCTTATTGAAAATTGTTGCAGTAAAGTCGGAGGGGGTTGAAACAGAGAATCGTTTAGATGTTTATTCTCTAATACACCAAATTGTTTATCTCCTATATAATTTCCTAGGCTCACTCACTCACTCATCTCGATAGCTATTGGCTGGAGAACGGTGTCACGTGTCAACCTTCACTCGCATAATTTCAGCCACCAAAGATATCATTAGAAGAAATTCGAGGTTATGCCCACATTTCAATAGCTAAGCAACTGATACCAAATTAATTGCAATAGTACATTCATTAAGTTTTTTTTTCGTAGCATTTCATAATTTAAAAAATATCGATAAGCTTAATGGTTAAAAAACGTGGAACTGCTTTTCAGTAACGTGTTGCTAATGATTCTAACATAAAAAAACTTTAAAAAATACTAAAATTGCTCATGGTCTCTGCTGCAACCACGAATGCCAATAGTCATTACGGTCTACGCTAAATTTCAGTTTAATTAAAACTTTCACTAATGTTGTTGCTTGACCAAAGTTTATACATGAGTTATTTGCTTTTTACGTACTGACCACTTTCGTTAGTGTTTTTGTTGATGTTCGCTGTACATGAGTTATTAGTTTGTTTAAATATGTTACTGAATCGAGTATTCTGGCAACACATTTGTTCTGTTTAATAATCTGTATTAATTTCTCTGGCCATTACAGACAGTACGACGGAAGGCTACATTATAAATGCCCCACTCCCCCTCTCCAATAAAAAAAAATAAGAAGATGTTTGGAAACATACAGGAATTATTAAAATTTTGCAGAGTGAACTTAGACACAAGTCAACACTGTATTTCAGCAATTTCGAGTTTACGACCTTTGAAACAATTATACGATAGCGTGATCGTCCCTGTCCGTGTTTAATAGCTACGTCTATTAATACGTCTAAGTTCTTCAAGCTCAAGAGATTTTACTCACCCTAAGGATGAAACACGGCTCAATTTTGTATTTGTTCAGATCAGGTCAACCTATCATAATCTTTCATCGTAAAAACTGAAACTATTCTAGACCCGTGACGATACGCAAAAAACAGTCACGGGCTTACACTAGTTTAACAATAAATCTACAGAACGGAGAAAAGTGGGAGCCTGTTTCCTACAATGGCTGTCCATACACAGATAGTGAACTCGTGTCGATATTTAAATATTCCACAATATGCCAATCGCGTTATGAACCATTTGTCATAAGAACTTTGCTTTCTCTTTTATCAGAGCCAATCACAAAAATCTCTAAGAGGAAGACAACACTCGACCGTCTAATCAATTGTTCTTCCATTTATTGTCTTACGATTCGGTAACAGTTTCTATTATGGCTAGGCCTATAGTTTAACATGGAATCCGGACTACTAGGTGTCATAGCGTTTCTCATAGTTTCAAGCTGAACTCCTACAAATTCCTTCCAGCACCGGGGCTCGAATCAAGGACTTAAAATCTGGAAAACCACAGAACTACCGGATCACTCCTAGAAACCATAAGAGATGCGGGATAATGAACTCACGGGCAGCCGGTGTTCTAGGGGCTACATTGTGAATTTAGTTAACATGTTTTAGGATAAAAAACCGTGGGAAGGGAGGAAGAGGTAACATAATCATTGTTGTTTTTTTTTAAAAAAATGAAAGGGCTTTTGGAAAAGAACTGGAAAAAATTCGCCCATAGCCTTTTGAAGGATTGGCATTTGCTTGGAATGTTTTTGGGAAACCATGCAAAACCAACATGGCCGGACAGGGATTCGAACCCACGTCTTACCGAATGCGAGGCGAGAGCATTAACGCTCACACACCACACTCGCTGTAAGCTTTTCCGTCGTTTGTCTATCAACAGTATAAACTGTGTTCTGAGTGAAATGAAGTATCTGAGTCTTAAAAGTTGTTTTGTGTAATTGTTTAGACAAAAATTAATCACAGTCCTAGATTCGAGATTTGAACCCAAGTCTGTTCTGCAGCTCGTTATGGTGACGGCATAAGTATTGACCTATTGACAACTGAGAGTACTTCATACAATATTTTTTGAAACTGGATTTATTTTCTTGACGCAAGCGGAATATTACCTTCTGGTTGAACACGTTGTGTGCAGTTCTTAGTAAGCACTGAACGGAGCGTTTTTTCTTTCTTTTTGTTATGCTTATATTCTCGAAATTCTAAAAATAATACACATGTGAAACAGATCCCACCTCGCAGAATGGTATCACCGTGTGCTTGCATCCACTTGCTGTTTCTGTCAGCATTGAAGACTTTTTGTAATATCTTTCTACGGCTACACGGTATTTAGTTTAATAACCGCTTTCAAATACGCCTGATTTGACGCAGAAAGGATCCTTGCATCGCATTAAAATTATTTCACTTTACTTCAGCAGGATCAAGATAAAATCGATGACTGAAACAGGACTTCCCTGACGGGTATATGGAGACTCAATTAGCGACATAACGAGGAGACGGTCAGCTGCAGCGAATACCGTTGTGCAGTCCCGTAAGGCCGTCCTCCTGTCCAGTGTCAGCCAGGGGTCACTCGACCAGCCTCGACTCCGGAAAAGCCGCCGGACGGCTTACATACAACATTAAGGCTTCTGCTGTACATACCGCACACGCGGCCGGCGCGCGGCGGGTTGCCTACGCATACCCCGCTCGCCTCATTACCGAGCGACCTGCTGGAAAAGACTCTTTTGAGGGGAAAATGCCGTCCGCTTGCCGTGTAGCAGCCTTCCACTGCCACTGCAACACAGTGGTGTACGTGGCCAAATGCACGCTTTAACGCTAGACGGTTTTAAATCGTATGGTCGCACCATCCAGCCATTGTAGCCTGTGTTTGGTAACGCATTACCTCATTATTGGTTTAAGAAAATGTTTTCTTTCTTCTGTATAATTCATTTTGAAGTGTTATATTGTTCAATAAACAAGTATTGAGTTCAATTTATTTCAGTTTCCAACATCTTAATAACTTGTTTCAAAAATATAATACAAATATACACAAAAATAGCATATTTTTATATTAACCTTATTGTAAATGCCATCATCTCAATTGGTTGTATATAGTTGGGTGTTTTGGCGCTGAAGGATATCCTTGAGTTTTTCATGTTTTTTATGGCTTTACGTCTCGTTGACGTCGAGGTCATTAGAGTAGGGGAAGGACTGGAGGTAATGAACGGGAACGAATTCGTCCATGGCCTTTCAAAGTAAACATCCCGGCAATCGCCAGGAGTGATTTGGGGAAACCATTGAAAACCTAAATACGTGTGGTCGGACGGGAATTTGAACCCATGGCCTCCAAATGCGAGGGCAGAACGTTAACCATTCGCCCACCACACTCAGTTTTTTTTCCACGTAATTCTTCAAAGGAGGCAATGGGCATTCGAAGATAATTGAAAACTTATTTTCGTAGATTCTCAAATAAGGTATAAAACAGGGTCCAGTTTCTCTCTCCTTTCATTGATATGATGCACCTAACCAAGTCGCCTCTTTCGTCGACAGTTATTGAATGAATCAAACAGCACACCACTCATCCACAAGGAGCTTGTGATGGAAAAGAGCCGGCACAGTGTGAACTGGGATCCAGTTCGGATTTTATCCACACAATTTTTAACCGTATGTCCCAAACCGTATACAGTGTAAAGAGCCCAAAGGAAAAATGTTTCTTTCAAGGAAGGAGAAATATTTTACTTTTTGTATTAAAATATAAGGCCTTAAGGGTTTGGCTCAAATATTAATCTAAGAAAGTGTTTTTCATTCTTTTTGATTTCGCGACCCCTTTACAAGTTGAAAATTTCTGGCGACCCCCCCCCCCCCCCCCGCCCCCGACCGCGACACATCATAGAAGACAAAGAAATAATTTAATTTAATTACTACTTAAATGTTTTTTTTTCTATTTTGGTACATTTTAATATTATCCAGATCTACACTCTGCAAGAAGCCGCGAGACGTTTGAAAGTAAGTAGGAGGTAAATTGGTAAGGCTATGAACTTGGACGCAAATTCGCGCGGGTCAAACTGCGTCGGAGACGGCGACGTTGCCACACCGCAATGTTCTTTTGTTTAAACTCTCAGCTCACTCAATTTAATTAAGTGCAGTCAACGAGTACGGACGTCATTCTTTGATTTTTTCGCTTGCTCCGCGCGTTTGTAAAATGGATAAGTTTCTCAAAGATCGCAGCCTTCAACATGTGGTACGAGTGTCAATAGCGGTAGTGGTGAATCAAACCCGAAAAAAAATAGACATTACGATGACAGTTATTTGAAATACGGGTTCACAGTCATAAATAATAAACCTGAATGTGTAAATTGTGGCGATGTTTTATCATGTGAGAGTATGAAACCGTCATAGCTTATGCGGCATCTCACAACCAAGCATCAAAAAGAAGCCGATAAGCCGTTGGATTTCTTTGAATGAAAGTTGAAAGCTCTTAGTCAGCAGCAAAATACTATAATTCAGGTAATAAAATCGTTTTATTATTTTAATTTTAGCATGGATAACCGAATCAAGTCGAGTTTATTCTAATTGTTGCTATCTCTACTGTTGATGTCTTATGATGTTTATTTCTTTGCTGTTTGCATACACATTTTATTATACTTAATTTTGGTTTGCAAAGGTTTCGCATGCTTAATTTTTATTGACTATTTCACACTCACTTTTATATTGTCTGGTTTATTTTCAGGCATCCAGTGTCAATGAGTCAGCATTATTAGCTAGCTATAAAGTCGCATATCAAGTTGCTAAAGCAGGGAAATCACATACAATTGCCGAAAATCTTATTTTGCCAGCAGCTCTTGATATGATTGAAATTATGGTCAGTAAACAGGAGGAAAACAAGTTAAAAAACATACCACTTTCTGATAATACTATTTCACGCAGAATAAACGATATGGCCAATGATATTCAAGAACAAGTAATCGAAAAATTAAAGAACAGACAACATTTTGCTCTGCAGTTTGACGAATCTACAGATGTTTCCGATTTGTGCGCTTTGAAGCAGGTGACAATATCATGGAAGAAATCTTATTTTGCAAAGCATTTCCTGCAAACACTTCTGGCCAGTGTTTGTACGATATGTTTTTAGAAAGCACTTGCGACTACGATATTGATTGGAAAAAATCTATCGCTATTTGTAGCAATGGCGCTAAAGCTATGACTGGCAAAAATAGCGGACTCATTGCGAAATTAAAATCGATAATGCCAAACATATCCTGGACACACTGTTTTCCTCATCGACAGGCTCTAGCTGCTAAGGTAGTATCTTCTGATTTAAATGATGTGCTCAAGGAGGTAATAAAAATTTTGAATTCTATCAAAGGTAAAGCCTTGCAAACACAGATATTCAGAATCGTTTGTGAAGATATGGGCTCGCTTCATCAAAATCTCCTTTATCACACAGAAGTCAAGTGGCTATCCAAAGGAAAGGTATTGACAAGAGTTCTAGAACTGAGAGCTGAATTGTTAATGTTCTTACAAGATCTGAATATGCTAATCGTTTTTCTGACCCTATTTGGCTCTTGAAATTAGCATTTTTGGCAGATCTTTTTAGCCACCTTAATAATTTGAACAAAAACCTCCAAGGTAGAGAAGAAAATATTTTAACAGCTAAGGATAAAGTCAAAGCATTTCACGCAAAACTTAGTTTGTGGTTAACCTCTCTGGCAAAACAGTATATTCGAGTCTTTTCCGTGTGTTCAGAAGATTGTTGAAGATAACGCATCAGACCAAAGTCTCGTAGTTAGGGCTCACATTCCTTGCATGATACAGAGCTTGCATAATTTACAAGAGAAACTTATGACATACTTTCCAGACTGGCATTCTGAAGCTGACAATGGGAGTAGATGGATTTTAAACCCTTTTTTAGACAAGTCAATAGATCTGGCTGATGTCACCACAAATATTAAAGAATGTATTATAGATTTAGCTGCTGATGGCATGCTTAAAATGGAATTTAATTCGCAAAGTATAGACGTATTTTGGATGAAAAGAAAACATGAATACCCAGAGCTGGCAAGGGAAGCTCTAAAATGATTAGTGCCATTCGCCACTTCATACTTGTGTGAACTAACATTTTCTTCAATGGTAGACATTAAAACTAGACTTGCAACGAATAGTATATTCGGCCATACGCCATACGCCATACGCCGAATACCGAATATTCGGCAGACTTCCTGGCCGAATAGCCGAATATTCGGCAAAAGTATTCGGCCGGAGTGAGCCAAAATCTGTATTGCTGTGCTTGTCTTTCACCCGCCTGTTAAAGCAGGGTTACCTCCCACCACTCTGTGCCTGTTTTAAAAAGCTTGAGGTATGTCCTCAAGTATCTATGTTGGATTATTTATTACATTACTTTTTTTTCTTAAGAATAACATCCAATGAGGTGTGAAGATCGAAAAGCTTTCTTACGATAGTTCATAATACGGGATAAGCAATTGGTATAACCTTCTTAAGACCGAATTGCTGATACCACTTTCTGAACTGCCCCTACATAGTACGATAGTGATTAATCTTCTATGATATGCCATTCTTCACTACATGATGGAGTAATGGAAATGATAATTGCAGGAAGGAGGATCGTGACTCATTTCAATCATTCCGATATTGCGAAAAAAAAACTGCTTTCAACCCAAAAGCAATTGGGTCTCCCCAAGCATGAATTGGTGCAAAATGTCAGTACGCTGTGGAATTCCACATTTTATGTGCTTGAAAGGATAATGGAACAAAACGGGCAATTTCAGTGTATCTCACGGACTGTAATATTGCCAACTTGACTGCTGCTCAATGGGAGCTTTTAGAGCAACTTTTGAGATTACTACAACCATTTGAAGAACTAAAAAAAAAAAATCACCATTTCCGGATATGCATGCATTTCTGAAATTATTCCGTATGTTGTTACTCTAACGCGATATTGCAATAAAACTAGCACATCAGAGCTAACAGCCAGCTTAAGCCAAGTGAGACTTGTCATGCAACAAAGGTTGAACGAACGATTTGAAGACATTGCCACAAATAAAAATTATTTGTCGGCAACCGCTTTGGACCCTCGCTTCAAAATGAATGTTTTATCCAGTCAACTGCAAAGAGAAAAAGCAAGGCAGTATATTTTGATCGATAGTCTAAAGACTTATTGTGAAACAAGCAGCGACGGCAGCGCGAATTCGTCCCCTATTCAGTCCAAGAGGATGACGAAAGAGTCGGGTCACAGTCAGAGTACACACTGATCTTTTATAGATTGTTTTGAATAGATTGTTACAGAGAAAAGTGCGATAAATGCAGGGACATCACAAGAAAAAAAATTCAGTTGAAACTGAAATTCATGTTTATTTAAATATTAATAGTATATCATGGTATGATAATTCGTACATTTGGTGGCAAGCAAGAGGAGAGAAATTTCCGTGTTTGACAAAGCATGCAGCAAAATACTTGTCCGCGCCAGGAAGCAGTGTTTATTCGGAGCGGCTTTTCTCTGAAGCTGAGAATGTCTACGAGAAGAAAAGAAGCAAACTACTACCCGACAATAAAGAAAAAATTAGTATTTCTGCATCACAATCATCCACTCCTAAATTTAAATTATGATGAATCCAGTAAATAGGTATTTAATATCTTTGTTTTGCTTTGACATCGCGTAAGTTGACCAAGCACGATTATTTTTAGTAATTGTAAGTTAAATACATTACTATGTAATGAATCAATTCTTTTATTTTAGTCAATTATCTAACTAAAAAAAAATCCTAAGTATTCGGTATTCGGCCGAATAGTACCTAGATATTCGGTATTCGGCCGAATAGTAAAAAAGTGGCCGAATAGGCCGAATACCGAATAGTTGCCGAATATTCGTTGCAAGCCTAATTAAAACTAAAAAGAGAAATAGACTGCAATTAGAAAATGATTTGATTATTAACGTTTCAAAAATAGCACCACGATTTGATAAACTTTTGAAAAGTAAACAAGCCCATCCTTCTCACTAAAATTGTGTTTTGGTTGTAGTGGTAGAACCTTGAATTTTTCATTCAGCCCGCGACCCCCCGAGTAAAGCTTCGCGACCCCCCTAGGGGTCGCGACCCACAGATTGAAAAACACTGATCTAAGACACAGAAAAAAGCAAATCACGTTATGGAACTTCAGGAATACCAGATAGAAGTGTCTTGTTTGTGGAGGGAACAGTCGAAAGTAAGAACTGTAGAGGAAGACAGATCAGAATATATGAAGCAGATGATTGAGGACGTGAGTTGTAAGGGGTATGTTGAGATAAAAAGTTAGCACAAGATAGGAAGGGATTGCATCAAACCAGTAGAGAGACTAATAACAGCAAAAAAAAAAAAAAAAAAAGGTTTGTCAATTATAAAGTGAAATATATTTTCATATTTTACAGAATCAATTTTAAATGAAAAGCATCAATATAACTATTACTTTATTAAAAGGTCCCACTGCGTCAATAATTGATAGAGCAGTTTAATGATGTAGCAATCATTGAAACGACCGCGATTACCCGCGCTATGTTTGAATAAGTGGTGACCTCCCAATCATAGCTCTGTTTAATTACGCCAAACAATCGCCCTAAATAAATCTCTAGGGCAAGGTGGTCTCACGGGGTAAGTATTACAGTTCCGCATCTGCGCCATTGCTTGCAGACGTCGATAACGGTTAGGAGCGTGAAAGATAATTTTCGTAGGTTAGTTATACGCTCGTTAGTTAGCTGTTTTAGAGGTCATAATCGGTTTCCATTGCTCACTCGTAAGACAGAAGTTGTTTGCAGTCCCATGAAGAATCCTTTACAGCTTGCAGCAGACGCTGCTTTTAACCATTAAAATTCTGTCTTCCTAATTCTGAAAGGTGCACTGTAGGGTGTGCTCAAAGGGATGTATAACCTCAATAACAGTACTGAGAAGCTATAGGCCGTTGGCTGTCATGGCTGGTCACCTCGGCATAGCTGGTTGTCGTGTGGGTTATTTAACCACCACTGCTATTAAACCTGGAAATTTTGACTGGACTTAATCTCTCGTACATCGTTCACTTTGGTTAGTTATATCAGATGGGCGATCCATTAACATAGGAGTTAAGGCATTTGTTTTTAAAATTCAGAGACTTAGGCTCAAACGTTGATGATACTAAATACACCCGGACACACCGTGGTTTAAATTCAAAGTTAAAAAAACCTAAACATTTTTACCAAGTCGTAAGAGTAAACGATATTTTATAGTAACTATTATTGGGTGTTACTGTATTTTTGGAGTATTAGTTGAGTGTTTATGAAGTGTAGAGTCTTAATTGTTTTGTACATGAGAGATGACAGAAGAGAAAGCTGGAAATGGGTGACTTCCAGCACAGATCATCTCTGCTGAGAGATGACCAACATGTTGTAACATGACGCGCTGTCGTCACGTTACAAGGTGCATTTTTATTATATATGTCGTAATGCTAGAGTAATTTACATAAATCTTGGTCGACCACCTTGGGCGACCAAATAGATTTTTGTTGTAATTCTATAAAGTACGCAAGATTCCAAGTGAAGACTGTAATGAAATGGAGAATATACCGTGTATCTTGGTAAAGCGAATATTAAATAATTATTGAGGTGTGTAGGCTTGAAGCTAATCGTGGTCTTCCCGAGCCATGGCGACAAGAAGTCGCGGATTTGGGGTTTGCCGGACCACACACTCTGCTCCCTGGGGATGGGTGGTCAACAGAGTCACTCACCCGGCGGGAAATGCCTGCCGCCAGAACACAAGAGTCATCCCCGAACGCAGCCGAATATGTCCGACCTCTGTTAGATACGCTGGGTAAATCACATATCGGGGATATCACGTGACATTAGGTGCCGACCTGAAGATCCAATCCAAATGAGCGTATATCTTAAAATCCTGGGGGAGAGAAGAGCGACGAGCTGCAGTTAGATCTTCGAGTCCATGCTATGGGTCTAGTCTGAGGTGGACTTGATAAGTTGGCTTCTTTCGCCAACTGCCGTTGTACGATTTCTGGCTGCCAGCTTGCCTTGCTGGAGCAGGCTTATCACGGCAACACAGCCGGTAATGCGATGACGCGCATTGTCAGACCAGAGATGCCTGTAGCCGACTTGTGAGACAATCTCACATACCGTGGGTCCGCTCCACTCACCGCAGACATCAGACGCAGAACTACAATGGTAACTTATTACGACCAAGCCATCTGATTGTGCTTTCCGTGAAACAGAACCCTTAAACGACTTTGAGAGGATAGATCCATGTTCTCACTTTGTAATTGTAAAAACCCCTGAGCTAGCGGCATAATTTGCCAGAACTAGTTATTTTCGAATGATATATTGTTCATTCGTGGCGCCCATGATTGTCTTTTTAACTGTAAAGTCACAGTATTATGATGCCTTTGTCTGAGGTCGTCATAACTTGTATTTTTTATTGTCTCCAGTTGTCATTATTTCTTGCATTTTGATTCTGAGATATATTTAAAAGTAAATATACAATTGTTTGCTTGTTCATGACGGCTAATTGTACCTCTGAGCGTTGCTTTTATGATTTTGCCAATTTGTGTTAATGTTAACGGTAAATTCGCTCTGACTTGTAATCGCCAGTGATAAGAAAATAAATGTCATATTGTGACAATTTTCCTAAATTCCAACTAACGTCGAGATTATGGCAAAATTAATAAATCTTCACTCCTTCATAAAAATTAAAATTAAAAATCCACAATTATTCATCATAAAGGTATGAAAGATAATTTTAACGTAGTTTGCCCACCAAGGCACCCACTACAATGTTCCCATCTGACGGATAAAACACTGTCAACAGTACATCCACAATCCATACGCAGCGAGAAGCGGTTCAGGATTCAACTCAGATGTCTGAGGCACAATCTGCTAGTAAAGAATTATGCACATACAGCTTTTTTACTCTGACAGTCAGGTAAAGGATGGTGAAATCTTTTCATCAGATAACATGAATTCGAGCTTCGGGCACAGTTACTGGGCATTACCGACCTGGGCCAAGAGGTTTGCATGGGAAAATGTAACTACCATATTTTGGAAATTCTATAGACTGTCACGTTTTCGCTAGAATATGAAATAGCAGAGCGATCTTGAAACGTCACATACAACTGATACGCCCCCCCCCCCCAGCTGGGAAGCCCGAGAACACTCCAAACAACTGATACACCAGGAAATTCTCCATTCAATCATTTTTCATGTTTCATTTGCAGCTTGTTGTGTATATTAACCTCTCCTTCCTGATTTTCTGTATGTATGCGACACGTCATTGTGTAAACGATACGTTAAGTTATAATGCTCACTATTATGCCATATTTTTCACTTAACTGTTGCTTGTACTTACCAATTTTCTGAGCTAATACTTTTGACATGAAGATTTATTTACGAGGTATGTCCACAAAGTAATTTCTGTTTGGTTATATAAAACAAACGTATACAGATACAGAAAAAATATTTGTTGTTCAAAAATCTACAACTGTTAAACTACTTAGTTTCCGAAATTTTGTAGGCACTTGTTATAGCGTGGCACAAGTTTTCGTATGCCTTCTCCATAGAAGGTTGCCGCCTGTGTATTCAACCATGTGGTAACATGTTCTTTCAGCTCATCATCGTTGAAGTGTTGACCACCAACAACAGATTTTAGGTGTAAGAAGAGATGAAAGTCGCTAGGAGCGATGTCCAGGCTGTACGGAGGATGATCAAATACGTCCCAGTGAAATTCCCGTAAGATTTTTTTGGTCACATTCGCCGTGTGGAAAAAAAAACAACACCTTTTGACAGTAATCCTCGGCGCTTGTTCTGTATTGCGCGGCGCAATTTTTTAATGATCTCGCAGTAACCATGTGCATTGATTGTTTGGCCTCGTGGTAAGAAATCAATCGGAAAAATGCCTTTTCTGTCTCAAAAAACGGTGCTCATGACTTTTCGAAGTGTCAAGATTTGCTTAGGCTTAACCTTCATTGGGGATGAAGTGTGCCTCCATTCCATTGATTGCCGTTTTGTTTCAGGTGTGTCATACAATACCAAAGTTTCATCCCCCGTGATTATCCGAGAAAGAAAACCATCGCCTTCTTCATTGTAGCGTGTCAAAAACTGAAGCGCACTGCCCATCCGTTGTTTTTTGTGTTGTTGAGTGAGAATTTTGGGTACCCAACGTGAGCAAAGTTTTCGAAATTTCAGTTTTTCAGTAACAATTTCATGAATTACTGATCGTAAGATTTGCGGAACTTCCATAGCAAGGGCACTAAGTGTAAACATACGGTCATGCTTAATATTCTCTTCAATTGTGTGAACTAGTTCATCAGTAACCACAGACGGGCGTCCACTTCGTTCTTCATCGTGCACTTGATCACGTCCTTCATTGAACAATCTGACCCATCTTCTAACCCAGGGCTGGCCCACGAGATTCATCACACTTTTACAAAATATATTTATTTTACATTGGTCACAGTAGTGAAAACCAATGTATTAAAAAAATACATTATTTGTGCATCCATATTTTCAAAATTTATTTCATTTCTATTTACATATTTTCATATATCATTTTTAGTGTTATAAATTTCTTTAAAATGTAGTGTCATTATTAATATATTATATTTTGTTTACATGTAAAAATAATAGTAAACACAATAATAATAACTCATTATGTTTAAACTTTTCACTCCAAGAAAAGTCTATAGTGGGTCTAAATTAATTATGGAGATATATAATGTTATATGCGGCCCGCGGAGTTATGATGGAATTCCAAAATGGCCCGCAAGATCATTTGGGTTGGCCACCCCTGTTCTAACCATTGAATCACTCATAGCATTTTGTCCGTAAACCTCGCAGATTTGCCGATGAATTTCCTTTTGTTTAACTTTCTTTGCATTTAGAAAACGAATCACATATCTGCTTTCACACGTGGCGGCATTTTCAATTACGGCTGACATTATAAAGAAGCACTACAAAAAAATACGATTTATAGAAAATGTGTGCGCATAATGAATTTCCCGAGACACTCTCACATGAAACTGAGTGATAGTTGTGAGGTGAGTAATGTGAAAATTGCGGGAAGTCAGAAATGTAGGATATATGAAGCAAAAGTACTGAAAATATTGAAACAACACATAGTAAAATTTAAAATATTTTCCTCCTTGCTTTGATTTATTTTGATAAAAAAAAAGTTCTATATGGCTGTATAAGTTATAGATTTACTGAACAAAACAGAAATGGCAGTAATAATTATACTGACTTAAGTAAAACTGAAGACTACTTTAAGACGAATGCTGCTGTCATTACGTAAGGCCGTGTTTTCATACGCAGACTGGAATAAATATATTTTCATACAGGATCGAATAAAATTTTGATGTTTGTAATTACGGACATAATTGTATTTATTAATGTGTATGAACAAAAGAAACTAAAAAGTAACGCCAGAGTTACTCAAAACTTTTTATATAAAATTTTATATTTAATTAATACTAAAATACTGCAAACTTACCATTTGAAAGTACAATAAAATTACCTTATTTATCATTTTAAATACATATTAGATTGTTACAACTGCGCCAATTACCTGTTGATACTTATAAACAGACTCAAATATTTTGCTTATTGACTGTAAAGCGTACGTAACATACCAAACGCATAGTAGAATGCAAAAACAATCATTTGGAATCTATATTCATCTGATGAACACAGGATAATTCACTACAAGCAGATTTTAAAGAAACAAAATATGTTTACAATACTCTGGAGGCAAGACTGATCAATTAAGCAATTAATATATTAGTGAACTGAATATAACATTATGTTGCTGTTCTTTGTCAACCCAATGGATTGACAAGTAAGTATTGAGAATGTCATTGAATTGAAGCAAAAATTTGCGGTCGTACTTTAACGGGCAGTCTGTGCATTAGGGTTTAAATTGGGAGTTTTGGTATTTTATTCAGTGGATATTGTAGGTTGCTTGAAGCAAGCGGTCAGTGTGTACGTGAGACTTTCTGCTGACTCCCAGTGCTTGCGCTGCGCGAAGCACGCATCATACGTCAAGCACGTGATCACACGCATAAGAACCGCCGCGTAGCATCGGATCATCCTATTCTGTGATTGACTATTCTGCCAGCAGCCATGTAAGAGGTAAGACTTGTGTCTTGTCTGTGTGCCTTTCGGCACTGGGCAAGCTATACTCGCGTTAGTTAGTATTCGGTTAGTTAAAGTAGTTAGATAATTTATTCAGTCATTATTCAATCTGTGTAACTTAAATGAGTTGTTTGCCGTTCTTGTAATAATGTTGTAATGCCTCGTGATAATCTTATTTGGTAATGTCGGGTTATAATCAAGATCGTTAACTATTCAGTTATTTGTATTTAATCAGTAAAGCTATCTTTCCATTATACTCATATGAAGAAGCTATTAATTCATTTAGTATGTTGATAACAATTGTATCTATGCTTGCATGTCATTTCCCTTCCAGCATAACGTTAGACAGATTTGCGGATAAATGTATGATTAGGTTTCTATAATTAAAGTGTGTTTAAATTATCAGTTGTGTCGCCTCAAGCATTTACAGTCGTTAGGTTAGAACCCATGTTATTTCAGATAATTATGTGGAAGAGTTTGTGATATATCGGCAAGGTAAGATCTATTATAAATATATCACTGTTAGATCAGTTCGGGATCCCTGGTGTCAAATATCCTTATCCTGACAAATAACATCTCGGTGCCCACAAGTAGTTAATCTGTTATAATCTGGAAGATGGACTAAAATCCTAAGATGCTTCTAAGAACAACCCCCAAATCAATCTAGACGCTCACAAGTGGACTGCGCGGCCATAATAACCCCCTTTATCATATATATAACCCTCCTGCTATTACAGTACTGTATGTTGATGGTGTGTATTGAAATCACTGGTGTCGTGAGAATTTTTCTGTTTTACCCTAAGTAAAACTGAGTTCAAGAACAATTCACATGAAGGCAGGGGGTACCGTTCTAGAGAACGCAATTACCTCTCCGGGACAGGAAGTTCCCTCATTACCATTGAACTGTTATGACTTGTCTCTACTCTGAGCCTTTGAGATTTATTACCGTTTAACTTCGAACAAAGTTATTACCTTAGAAACAATCTTTTAGCAATACAGCATGCTAAAGGAAAAAAAAGGCACCTCTTTAAAGATCTCCGGTTTTCTACGTTTACACACATAATCTTGCTACGCAGTCAAACCAGATTGTCGCATTCTGACTACAATATGATCACCGCACTGAACTAATGTGGTGTTTCTCTGTGCTATCGACCTAAATAGCAGAAAAACCGAATTACCGTGGAGATACTCAAGGAAACCAGTTTTTGCCAATGCGAAGCTGGTTCGGGAAACATCTTTTACGATCCACAGATTTCCGTTTAAATCTCATGTCGAATTGCCGTGTGGGAAAATGTTCAACCTCAATGGGCGACCTCCATTATAGTCTACGACACACGTATGTTGTGATACTTTTGCTTTAAGACATAGGTCTTAGAGAAAATCATTGTTCAACGATTGTTGGAAGACAAATTTCTGCGTAAATATTTTGTTCACCAATAATTCAAATTGTTAGTCTTAAAATTATGCAGGTAATGATCGAAGATACCAAAGAACCATTAAGGTTAGATCACAATTAGAAGAAAAAAGAAATCGTACAACCTTGTGAAAATGGTATTCGATGGCCTAACCTTTAAAATCTTATATATATATATATAAATAGAAGTGTGTTTTCCTATATTTCACTTTTCAGCCACCACTACCTTGCACAGATCACTGGTATTTGTGTGTGGAAGTAGCATGGAGTTTCCTGTAGTACACAACGTTGGCCAAATGTCGATAGCTGTGGGGATGTGGGAGATATGATGGTTAAAAGTGGTCGATGCAGGGCATTTTCGTATTTCGACCAAAGACGTGTGTCTCCGTAAATGTTACTCTGCTGCCACAGCTAAACAGCATAGACCAATGGTGTTTGTGTGTGGTAGTGGTATCGTGTCTCCTATCGTGTACTGTGGTGGTTAGATGTCGGTACCTATGGGGGCGTGGGAGATATGGTGGTTGAAAGTGGTCGACCTGCGGTACTTTCATATTTCTACCAAAAAAGCATGTGTCATGGTGTATCACTTTTCAGACAAAAACTATCTAGTGCAGATCACTGGTGTTTGTGTGTGGTAGTAGCACAGAGTCACCCATCGATAACAACATTGGCCGAATTTCGGCAACTGTGGGAGTGTGGGAGATATGGTGGTTGAAAGTGGCCGATCAAGGATATTTTCGTATTTCGACCAAAGACATGTGTGTCCGTATATTTTACTTTGCTGCCTGAACTACATAGCGCAGATAACTGGCGTTTGTGTCTGGTAATAGCATCGAGTCTCCCATCGTGCACTATGGTGGTTAGATGTCGGTAGCTGTCAATCCAAATTCTTTACGAACGACGTCGTTGGTACCAGCTAGTAAATAAATAAAAAAAACAACAAAAACAACAACAGAAACAACAACAACAATACCAACGACGATGAGAAAAATTACGAATTCTGTAACAAACTTTCATATTGTTACGTGTGCTGAAAAGGATGAGGAGCACGTTTAATCTTAAAATATGTGGTTAAAGCACATTTTCGTGGATATAGTGACAACATTATGGTCGCATAATAATAGCACAATAAAAAATTGGAATCTGTATTTAAACTGAGAAAAAGCAGTATTTGAGATGATCCCAGGGCAGGAAAAACTTGGAAGACAATCACTAGCTAAATGTTGATGTGCAATATATATTATTCTTTTCTCTTTTTAGGAGATTCTGCCCATCGTCAATTAGTTAACAACAATCTGTTTTTTCTTACGATATTACAATAAAAGTAACAATGAACTGAACGGTGTTATTACCTAAATATGCATGTAAAACAAAGCGGCCTATTTGCTGTCCAAATTATAGGACATCCACGTAGAACTACCGTAAGATGCGCTCACCCATTCACGCTACTTGAAGAGGTCTAAAAATGTTCCAAACAATCCTTTCCACTGTACTTTCTCGCCGCACATTAGTGTCCATATCGCACACTTGCAGGATGTTTCCTTCAATCAGGATCCAACGCCACAGTTTGTTGGACGCCAAGGAGCCGCGTTGGTTGTCTGGGAGTCCAACAACATCCAATACGTCCTACATATACGACCCATCAAGAATTCTTTATCAGAAAATCGGATCATCGTAGGTCCTACAAGTTGGACTATGAATGGGACGCTATAGCTTTGGAAAAGGGGGGGGGGGAGGTATCGCGGGCACGGTGAATTGCGGAGCGTGACCTTGTGCTTGACGGTTGTGCTTGTGGTTGTTCGGCAGCCGTCACGTGAAGCAGTGCCTTCTGTGTTAATATAATTTAAAGTGTTTAGTTTTCTGTTTCATCTTTGAATATTTGTTTAGCAGCCCCAGTACTCAGTCGTTGTTCGGCATCCGTCACGTGAAGCAGTGCCTTCTGTGTTAATATAATTTAATGTGTTTAGCTTTCTGCTTCATCTTTGAATATTTGTTTAGCAGCCCCAGTAGTCAGACGTTTTTTCGGCAGCCGTTACGGGGAATAGTGCCTTCTGTGATAGTTTTAATTCAAAGAGTGTGGTTAGCTTCGTCTCTGTATAGTTGTTAGTCAGTAGCAGCAGCCATCGTCGGAACCGTTACGTGACGTAGTACCTATAGTGGTAATTCACTTGAAAGTGTGTAGTTAGTTGTAGCTTCGTCCTTGCATATTAGTTTGTCAATAGCAGCAGCTGCAGTCGTTGGTCGGAATCGTTACGTGAAGTAGTACCTCCAGTGCAAATTTAATTTAAAGTGCGTAGTTAGCGTAAGCTTCGTCTTTGTACATTTGGTTATTGACAAAAGGCTTTCTACTGAGAACGCATAGTGAGTCCTTTTTTCTCGTGTACTCCTTAGTTTTGCTTTCTGTAAGGTAGTATGTGTAGGGACTGTGGTTGTTGTGTGCAGACGCAGGCTGAGGTGACTGACCTGCGCACCCAGCTTGGTAACAAGAGTTACACAGCTGGAAGCTGCCGCAAGTGAGTGCAGTAGATGCGGTATTGGTGACCCTGTAGACGCTGATCGGCTCGCAGGTTCTCCCATACCAGTCATCGAACCTGCAGTCCAGGCCGAGATGTCGGAATCTATGCGGCCGTCGCCTAGTGGTGGCTGGCGTGTGGTGTCTGGACGTCAACGGCGCATGCGGGGGCAGTCGGGCAAGCTTGATACCCAGGAAGGCGAGCTTGTACATCTGTCCAATCGGTTTGACGCATTGTCTGGATCTGATTCAGTCCTGCAATCGTCGGCCTGTGAGTTGGCAGCCCCACAGCCCGCTAAGTCTGGGCAACTGCAGAAGGGGGTTTTAGTGGTCGGTAGCTCCAACGTTAGGCGATTTATTGAACCCCTTAGGGAAATGGCGAAGAGGTCGGGGATGAATTCCTGTATCCGTTCATTGTGTATTCCGGGGGGTCTGATCCGAGATGTGGAACAGGCCATCCCGGATGCCATTGAACGGACGGGGTGCAGCCAGCTGCGGATTGTAGCTCATGTCGGCACCAATGATGCTTGCCGCCTAGGGTCGGAGGTTATCCTCTCGTCCTTTGGGCGACTTGCAGAAAGGGTGAACTCTGTGGCCATTGGCCGCAAGATTTCGGCTGAGCTATCCATCTGCAGCATTGTCGATAGGACTGACTGTGGACCTCTGGTTCAGAGCCGTATTGAGGGGCTGAACCAGAGATTACGGCGCTTCTGTGATAGTCATGGCTGCAGATTCCTTGATCTTCGCCCTAGGGTTGAGTCTTGTAGGAATCCCTTGGATAGATCAGGGGTGCACTACACACGGGAATCGGCTACACGGGTGGCAGGGGCAGTGTGGAGTGCATTGGGGTTTTTTTTTAGGCTGAGGGAAGATGACCCTGAGGAGGAAATTCAGTTGTGGACAGCCAAGATAAATCCAGCACCGCGTGTTAGGGGTAGCTTAAAAGAATCCCGAACATTAAAAGTTCTAGTAGTTAACTGCAGAAGTATTTGTAATAAACAGCCTGAACTCGAAAACGTTATTCGTAGTGCAGATGCTGATATCGTATTAGGCACAGAAAGTTGGTTTAAAACCGGATATAAGTTCCGGCGAAATTTTTAATAGTAACATGAACATTTTCCGTAAGGATAGGTTGCATTCCCAAGGAGGTGGTGTATTTATAGCTGTTAGTAAGTACCTCCCATGTAGCGAAATAGATGTCCATACTGTCTGCGAAATCATTTGGATCAAGCTCAGCGTAGCTAGGACAAAACTTGTGATAGGCTCGTTCTATCGTCCACCCGATGCAAGCGTAAATATTGCCGAGGCCTTGAGAAATAATGTAAATAAAATAGCACGGCAATTTCCGGACCATACAATAATGCTAGGAGGTGACTTTAACTTGCCTGATATCGACTGGACTAATTACGTTCACGTTACTGGGGGCAGGGATAAAGCAGCTTGCGAAATCATTCTAGACCTCTTCTCAGATCACCATCTTGAACAGCTCGTAACTGAACCAACGCGATGCCTCAACGGTAACGAAAATATTTTAGATATAGTTGTTTCAAATAGGCCCGAACTATTCACGGATATTTCTACCACCGCAGGAATAAGTGATCACAAAGCTGTAATTGCTACAGTAAAACTAACAACCACGCGCAGAAATAGAAAAGAGAGGATCGTTTACAGATTCGAAAAGGCTTCAAAAGAGTGTTTTAGAGCGTATTTGAGGCATAATTACCACTCCTTCTTGGTAGCAGGAGGCACCGTTGAAGAGAGGTGGCATCGATTCCTACATATACTTGGGGAAGGTATGAACTTGCATATACCCCAACGGACAATCAGGGAAGAGAACGATCCCCCATGGTACACACGGGAGGTTAAAAGGTTACTCAAGAAGCAAAGGAAGATACATGCACGATCAAAAAGGACGATGCATCGGACTGATTTAGATAAGTTAGAGGAGTTAAGGGGACGTGTTAAGAATGCGATGCGTGAGGCATTTAAAACTTTCGTGAAAATTCTCTCTCTAAGAGCCTCACAGAAAACCCTAAGAAATTCTGGTCGTATGTAAAAAAAGTTAGTTGTAGTGGAAACAATAAGCCAGTTCTAATAAAAGACGAACGGGAGGTTGAAGACAGCCGCGACAGGGCTACCTTATTTAACACCGAATTCAAAAATTCATTCACGCAAGAAAACTTCGAAAACATCCCCACTTTACCACATCGTGTGGAATTAGAGATGGATCCGATAGAAATTGATAGCGTGGGAATTGTAAAGCAGTTAAAACTCCTGAAGTGGGGTAAGGCGCCGGGTTCCGATGGTATACCGGTAAGAGTTTTTTCTGAATACGCGGAGGATATTGAACCATTTCTGTCAGATATATTCCGTAAATCACTAGAAGAGAGAAAAGTACCTTCTAGCTGGAAAATAGCCCAGGTAATTCCCGTTTTTAAGAAAGGAGATCGGAGTGATCCTAGGAATTATCGACCCATATCTCTAACATCGGTCTGCAGCAGAATTCTGGAACATGTCATGTGCTCGAACATAATGAAGTTTCTAGATGAGAACGAGTTACTTACACCATGTCAACACGGATTTCGGAAGAAGCGATCGTTTGAAACGCAATTGGCCCTATTTTCCCACGACATAATGAAAGTTATCGATGCAGGTTCGCAAGTTGATGCGGTTTTTTTGGATTTTCAGAAGGCTTTTGATTCTGTGCCACACAACCGACTTTTAGCGAAGATTCGAGCTTACGGTATTTCGGCTCAGATTTGCGAGTGGATACGTGATTTTCTAACTGGTCGATCACAATATGTCGTTGTTGACGGGGAAGCCTCATCTAAGATAAATGTTACTTCGGGCGTTCCTCAGGGAAGTGTAATAGGTCCACTTCTTTTCTTAATATTTATAAACGATCTAGGTGACAACGTCAAATGCTGGTTGCGATTGTTTGCCGACGATGCGGTTATCTATAGGGAAATAAGGTGCTCCGACGACTGCTTAGAAATTCAGCGTGATTTGGATGCTATTGTCGATTGGTGCCGTAAATGGCAGCTTACACTTAATTGCAAAAAGTGCAAGGCAATGCGGATAAGTAACAAGAAGAATCAGGTTGTTCACGAGTACAAAATAAACAATTCACCTGTTGACACGGTTGATTCCGTGAAGTATCTTGGGGTGATAGTACAAAGCAACATGAAGTGGGACATGCACATAACTTCCGTCGTAGGCAAGGCAAATTCTAAATTACGATTCGTAGGTCGTATTTTGAGGAATTGTAATGCTCAAACAAAGGAGATAGCGCATAAAACACTGGTGCGTCCGCATCTGGATTACTGTTGTGGGGTTTGGGATCCGTATCGCAAGGTTCTGATTGATTCAGTTGAGAGGGTGCAGAGGAGAGCCGCTAGATTCATGACTTGTTGTTACAGCCCTTATGAAAGCGTCACAGAATTGATACATAGATTGGGCTGGGATAGTTTGGAAGACAGACGACGTAGCTTGCGTTCGAATTTATTGGAGAATATGCGAAAAAATGTAAATTTCGAGTGCAATGAAATACTTCTACCGCCAACCTATTTAGGTCGCAATGACCGGAGGGATAAGATTAGAGAAATAAGATGCCGTACTGATACTTATATGTATTCCTTCTTTCCTCGCACTATTCGGGATTGGAATGGGCGGGTTTAGGATTGGTGCTTAGCACCCTCTGCCACCCACAATATTTGTGATTTGCAGAGTATGGATGTAGATGTAGATGTAGACGCTTGAATTAGCTGAGCTGCGAACTCCGCAGAGTTCATATTAAAAAGATTGTCTTCTAGACACGTGTGTAGGTATGTAAATAATATAATTCAATTGTGAAATCATCCCACGTTTTTTGTTGTTAAAAGATGAGGGAAAAATAAATCAGTAAGGCTAGTATATGGAAACAGACTTTACTTATGAAAAACGTATAATTTGTGATAAAAATATACTTTTTAATTTATTTTTGATAAAATATTAAAATCTAAGTAATTATAAATTTATTTTTACATCTCCGCATCCGCAAAACATCCGCATCTGCAAGGATGACATCCGTTACAACCCTACTTTCAAGCATAGCAGGACGCGGGGCAGTGTGTGTATCGCCGCGCTTGGAGAAGGTTGTATGGCGCGGGTTAATGCACTTTGTACACAAGCGAAAATAGATTGTAAAATGTGCTTGAAATTTGGTTGAATGCAATACAAGTGTTTTACAAGTTGTTTCAATGAAAGGTGTTGATTAAATTCAGTAGTATTTCGACCAAAACAGTGAGTTTTTCACTTATAGACGCTTTAATTATACTTCTCAATTTTCTTGGCTGTTATATGCCAGAAAATCGTAATTAAAACTATACGAGCTAACGGCTTGCATGTGTTGATAGAGGAGAATTGGGCCGTTCTCGTCAAAATAACACGCCATCATTCATTAACGCAGTTGTTACCGGGTGTTTCAAAAATGACCGTATATTTGAAAAATCCATAAAAACTAAACGGGCAGCGATAGAAATATACCGTTTGTTGCAACATGCTTGGGACAACAGTAAATTTTCAGGCAGACAAACTTTCGAAATTAGTAACAATTTTCAACAACAGATGGCGCTGCAGTCTGGAAAAATCTAAAGTAAGATATTTTCCACCACTTTTTCACAGCAAACTCGCAATCTGTGAACAGCACACTCTTAAAGCAGAAAGACGACTTACAGAATGGCGAACTCACAGACTGCGTTTACTTCTATATCTTTCAAATCACCTGCAGCGCCATCTGTTGTTGGAAATTGTAACTAATTTCGAAAGTTTGTCTGTTTGAAAATTTACTGTTGTCCCAAGCAAATTACAACAAACGGTGTATTTCTATCGCTGCCCGTTTAGTTTTTATTGATCTTTCAAATATGCCGGTCATTTTTTAAACACCTGGTAGCTGACAATTGGCTGACCATTCCCAGGATAATTGTCAGCCCACGTTGGATGACCAATGTCAGGATAGCTCACTACGCGTAAAGGGAAAATGAACAGGAGTTACGTTTCTAATACCTTACTCTCAATTAAACATAAATAAATTTCATCTGTAGCCAAAAAAAGAGTAGCATGTTAAGTTATTCAAGAAAGTTATATTTGAGATAAAGAGCATGCATGCATGCACTTAGCTAAAATGAATCTGTGAGATAATGGTAAGAGTATTTAAAACTACTTAAGAAATGGTGGGAAGACAGATGAGCTTCAGAGAGGTGTTTATCGGACACTTCCTAAAACCAAACAGTTGTCACTAGCTGGCGTGTGAAGTTGTCGAATTAATGCTGTTACCTCGGTCCTTAATCGGGTCACGTGGGTCAGCCTGATGCCATTCCATCTGTCCGATTGCGACATACCCCGCTGACTCTCTTCAGAGGCCAACAAGAATTTCCGGTAGATAAGTAACGGTTACAAGATGTTTCCACTGTGGAAAGGTTTATGTACTAAGCTGATTAAAATTAACGATACTAACCCGTTATTCCATCTTCTATATGTAAATAAAAAAATATCCTGGTCCGGCCATCTGGTGACAGAGTTCTGAATACCCGTGGACGATACGCCAATTTCAGTGTCATCATCTGTTTCTTGGAAGGAGTAATATGTATTCTTTGTGACAGGTGTATACGTAGCGAAATTTAGGGACGTCCTAATTCTCGCCCAGCTGATTACGGCAATTCGGGTAATAGTCATAATGAGCGCGGCTAGCATGTAGGAATGAAGATCGTCCCTGGTCCCATTGGTTTTCACTGAGTCCTGCCTGACAATGCTTTGAGGCGCGCGACCAGTATAGCTAGTATTTCAATTACTTACCATTCAATTCTGTGACTGCATCACGATCAATTAATATTTACATCCACCAGCACCACGTCGCATTACATTTATTTTTGATTACCCTGACACTGCCGTACTATACGATGTGAATCGGTGAATTTAGTAATACAACAAATACGACTCATCCTGTATTTCCAGAATACTTGCTTATAAAACTCGCCACATAGTAGTACTACTGCAATATGCTGTCCTATCATTGTTGTTACAACAGACAGCTTCAATACACCTTTCTTCTGTTCTAGGTTATGCCTAATACCAAGCAGATCGTCTGGTTGAGGACATTCAAGACGCCCTCCTTTCCTTCCAATCGTGTGGAAGGGAGGTCTTACACTCCTGGAAATTGAAATAAGAACACCGTGAATTCATTGTCCCAGGAATGGGAAACTTTATATACACATTCCTGGGGTCAGATACAACACATGATCACACAGACAGAACCATAGGCACATAGACACAGGCAACAGAGCATGCACAATGTCGGCACTAGTACCGTGTATATCCTCCTTTCGCAGCAATTCTGGCTGCAATTCTCCCATGGAGACGATCGTAGAGGTGCTGGATGTAGTCCTGTGGAACGGCATGCCAAGCCATTTCCACCTGGCGCCTCAGCTGGACCAGCGTTCGTGCTGGACGTGCAGGACCGCGTGAGACGACGTTTCATCCAGTCCCAAACATGCTCAATGGGGGACAGATCCGGAGATCTCGCTGGCCAGGGTAGTTGACTTACACCTTCTAGAGCACGTTGGGTGGCACGGGATACATGTGGACGTGCATTGTCCTGTTGGAACAGCATGTTCCCTTGCCGGTCTAGGAATGGTAGAACGATGGGTTCGATGACGGTTTAAAGGTACCGTGCACTGTTCAGTGTCCCCTCGACGATCACCAGAGGTGTACGGCCAGTGTAGGAGATCGCTCCCCACACCATGATGCCGGGTGTTGGCCCTGTGTGCCTCGGTCGTATGCAGTCCTGATTGTGGTGCTCACCTGCACGGCGCCAAACACGCATACGACCATCATTGGCACCAAGGCAGAAGCGACTCTCATCACTGAAGACGACACGTCTCCATTCGTCCCTCCATACACGCCTGTCGCGACACCACTGGAGGCGGGCTGCACGATGTTGGGGCGTGAGCGGAATACGACCTAACGGTGCGCGGGACCGTAGCCCAGCTTCATGGAGACGGTTGCGTAGGATGTGACGGTCTTGGCGTGCGTCCGTGCGTCGCTGCTGTCCGGACCCAGGTCGACGGGCACGTGCACCTTCCGCCGACCACTGGCGACAACATCGATGTACTGTGGAGACCTCGCGCCCCACATGTTGAGCAATTCGGCGGTACGTCCACCCGGCCTCCCGCATGCCCACTATACGCCTTCGCTCAAAGTCAGTCAACTGCACATACGGTTCACGTACACGCTGTCGCGGCATGCTACCAGTGTTAAAGACTGAGATGGAGCTCCGTATGCCACGGCAAACTGGCCGACACTGACTGCGGCGATGCCCAACCGCTGCGCAGCTAGCGCCCTTCGACGGCCAACACTGCTGTTCCTGGTGTGTCCGCTGTGCCGTGCGTTTGATCATTGCTTGTACTGCCCTCTCGTGGTGTCCGGGGTAAGTATGGTGGGTCTTACACACCGGCGTCAATGTGTTCTTATTTCAATTTCCAGGAGTGTATTATGCTGGGTACCGAGCCCTGTGGGAATCAGGTGAAATGAGGCAGCCGATGAAGCTGCCAAATTAGCTCGTAACTTAGCTCCGGTCCCTTGCCTCGGCGGTGAGAAGAATTGTCTTTGATGTATGGCAGAGGCAGTGGCTGGAAGTTTAATATAATAAGCTCCGGTTGGTCAAACCGACCGTTCAGCCGTTGGGCAGCTCCTTCCAGCGGGCGAGAGGGGATGAGGTTCTCCTTACTCGCCTCAGTATAGGGCTCTGTTCTCTGACACATAGTATTGTTCTCCGGTGGGAGGGCCCACTGGAATGTGGTGCTTGTATCGTACATTTGACGGTGCGCCACATCTTGACTGATTGTGTGTTATTTTTAGTTTTAAGGACGGACGTTGGCCAAGCCAACTATCTATCCCTTATAAAAACAATGATGAAAATGTGGCTAAGGTTTTAAAATTTTGTGAATTGGCCTGTCTCGTCCCAAAAAATTTGGGCAGATTGGAGTAGGTTTTAGAATGGATTGCTGGTCTTCTTACAACCACCAATCCAAGTACTGTTTCTATCTTTTAGAATTTTAACTCACTTTTGTTAAAATTGACATTTTATATCTGACTGGCCCCTTTATAGCCAGGCAGCTAGTTTTTTGTTTTAATGCTCGTTTATCTAGTTGGCCATTTTACAGCCAACCAGTCAGTGTTTGTGATTGTGCGTTTTTTTTTTAATGACCCCGGCTTACAGCCACTGTTTTAATATTTTACTTTATGGCTGACCTCTTCACTGTCGACCATGTAAACGGTAATTAAATTTTATAACACGTTATCATTCCAGGTTTTAGTCAGGGTGCTAATAACCTGGATGTTGACGCGCCCTAAAATCCCAAAAACAACAAAAAAACTATTAATCCGACTTAAAATCACTGATAATTTTGTAAAGAACACTCCAGTATATTCTTTCGCAGTTTTTCCACACTGCAGGCTATTATCTTTAAAAAAATATGATTTGCAAATAAAAACTAATTTACAAAAACAAATTTTCTTCAATATTAGGGGCCATCCATAAATTACGTCACCCCTTGAGGAGGTCAACAAGTGTGACAAGGGGGGGGGACGTGTCATAAGCTTTGTGACATCACATGCATAATTTATATCACTTTTTGGTTCGTATTGCCCCAGTGTTGAGGTATATTTATTTAAACGATCGTGTGGCATCTGTGGACTATATTTTTCATCATAAAAAGCCACTAGCAATTACATAAGAGGCAACTAGAGGTTTTCCCCATCATGAAGATTCGTCCATAAAGCATTGCCGCTAGACAAAACAGGGAAGTTCTTTGCTTATTAAACGATGACGATGCTTTATGGTTGTATGAAGATGATGACACATCGAATGTTCCCAACACTATCGAAATCAAGAATGAAGTAACTATTATGCCAATAATAAACGGTATCAAGGAATGGGTTCATAATCCATGGACACATGATGACTCAATTTTGTATCATTAATTCGATTTTTTATGTTTTTTATATTTTCTTAAGTGTTTGATTTATTGTTGATACGATTTTTAACTAGAAATAAATAAAGTATTTTGGAAGTGCTGATTTAATTTATAAATTAAAATTGCAAAACATGTGACGCCACACCAGGGTAAAAAAAGGGAGGGGGGTCCCCACAAATGTGACAGCATGTGACATGGGAGGGGTCCAAAAATCATGAAATTCGTGTGACGTAATTTGTGGATGGCCCCTTAGGTATCTGCTAGAAGGGAGCAGGGTAGTTGTCACCATTATTCTCTGGAAAGCCTAACGAGGACTCTTCCATTTAAATTTAAATCTGATAACAGCATACAGTTGCCAGTCAGTGAGTCCTCAGAAGCGTTAACATGTTATTCTGGACTGTCTTATCGCCAGCTAAGTATGAAGGGACATGATTGGTAGACGGCATTAGATTTTTCTATCAGGACTATAGATTTCTTTTTACCAGTTGTTTTTATTAAACTTATTTACTACGCCACCTTCAGAGCAGATCTTAGAAGAGATCTTGATAGCAATTATTGAATTAAGGAAGTGGAAAAGTTAATTAAATCATTGTATGTCTGATTTTTGTTTGTCTCAGAATTTCAATACAGACTCCAAACATGCTTGTTTTGATTGTCTGTCATGTGTTTATTTAACATCAAAGTAAATCAGAAGGATGGGTTTAGGAAAAGATAAGAAAGTGGATCTAGGTTAGTGGGACGTGCTAGATATTTCGGATGGATGAGGGATGAAAATTTGATAGTATAGCTTCAGGACACTCCTCGACATTTGAAGGAGTGAACCATAAAATTGTGGTAAACAAGATAAAAATTAGTGGGTTGGTGAAAAAAAATGACTTTACAGTTGGAGTAATTCTTGAAAGTACAAGAGTTATGGTAGGAAATTCACTATGCAAAGGGTTGGAACTGAAAACATAAGTGCCACAGGGTAGTTCATTGGGGCCGTTGCTGTTTATTAGTCTAATTTTTTGTTTTTTTTTTTATTACTTTGCTATGTATTGTTTACAAAATTCGAAGATGTATGGTACTAGGTGCAAATATAGGTTGTATGATTCAAGGTATCAATGCCAGGTACAAGATACAAGACACAAAATCAAAGTGTGGTACAAGATACAAAGATTTAAGATGCAAGATACAGACTTCTTGGATGCGAGATACGAGATACATGCTTCTTATAGTCTGTGAAGATGATCATTCACAATGTACGCTTCTTGTGGGCTTGCAGCGTGGTTGTTCGGTGAGTTGTGTTTTCTTCGGTCAGCTGCAGTGAGAGAAGTCTTCTCCTGCGGTCTCTTCCGGATTGGCGCCCCTGTGTGTGTTGTCACGTGATGCTTGGGTGTCCGCCCATTACGAGTGACTGCAGTGCGTTGCCGTATGAGCTGACATAACGCGGAGAAGTGGTCGCCTTAGTGAATTCTCTCTCCATGAAGGAAATGTAGTTGCTGTATTCTTTGTTGTGATGTTGACAAACATATAGTACTGTGTGGCCTAGCAACCATGTTGTGGCATTTTGTTTCCATGCTGGTTTTCGTGTCTTATCCGGTCTGAGGATTTCTTGTAATGAAGTTGTGGTTCCGTCCAGCTGTGCTATCTTGGATTTCAGCCATATACAAATGCGCTGTGTTTCACCGCACGAGAAGCGGCGCAAAATGGTGTCTGTGTTGCCGCATTTGTGGTATCTGTCAGTTGCCGAGAGATGAATCCAGAAAAGTTTTTCGTTTGTCGGTATTAGTTTGTTAGTTGTTTTATACCATGCAGACATTACCTCAGATGGATGGTTTTTGTTAAAAATGGTTCGCCAAACTTGGGGCCAGTTAGTGTCCGGATACTTTAATTCAATGTTGTTTCTTTCGGCCATTGGTGAAAGTCTATTATAAATGTCCTTTGTTTATTTGGGTGGAGGTGGATCTAAGCTCATTTCTAAATAACTTTTTTCTAAAAAATAGATTTTGAGCTGGTTTAAGTTCTTCCCTATATTTCCTATGTAGACTGGGGCTTTCGTGCATTGTGGTTTGTAGTGCTTCATGACTGAAGTTGTGAAACTGGAGTCGTTGTTGTCTTTCAGCTTGTCTATTGCGTGTATCAGTAAAGCTTTGCACCTGGCTTTTACATTGATGACGTCCAGGCCTCCCTTTATTTTTGGTCGGGTTAGCGTTTCAAATTTTACCTTGAATATGTCGTTTTGACATACGAACCAACATAAGGCTTTTTGAAGATTTTCCGCAATGGGGTCAGGCGCTGGTAACACCTGGGCTAGGCAGCTTATTTTGCCTAGGATGCAGGTGGTTATCATACTTGATTTTTGGACCATATTGAGGCTTCTGAAACTGTGCGCTCTCAGAATTGCTCTTACTTTATTTAATGTATTTCTCCAGTTGTTTGTGGACATTTTTTGCGGGTTTTCCTCGAGTATTATTCCTAGGGATGTGTGTTTCGTAACTTCGTGACCAAGAAGATTATTTCCCCGGGCCTGTGAGTTCTTTACCAATGTGAAGTAGTGCGGACTTGTTAACGTTTACTCTTGCGTTTGTTGCTCGCTGGAAGAGTTTAATGGCGTTTGTGATTTTATTCAAGTCGTCCTGTGAAGTGACATAAAAGCCCACGTCATCTGCGTATGCTCGGCAGCTTACTCGTTTTCCGTCGAAAAGGTAGCCATTGATGGTTTTGTCTATATGTCTTAGCAGAGGTTCTATTGAGATTCTAAAAAGTATCATTGACAGAGGGCATCCTTGTCTTACGGATCGCGTTATTCTGAAGGATCTGGTCAATGTGCCGTTGATTAGGAGTTTGGAGGAAACATTAGTTGTTATTTTTTCCACCGCTGTAGTGAAACTTACACCTAAACCAAATTTTCTTAAGGCTTTTAGCTGAAACTGGTGATTCACGTGGTCATAGGCTTTTTCTTGGTCAGCAAAATAGATTGCTGCACGGGATTTTTTTTCAGCGGCAATGGAGATGATACCTCTGTATTCGTTCGTGGCTTGGATTATGCCTCGCCCTGGTATGGGGCCTGATTGATAACTACCGAGAATCCTACTTAAAAACGGTTCTAGTCTTTTCTTTAACATGAATGATTGTAACAATGAAATTTCAATTGTTTGAATTTAACGTAATTTCATATAGTAAAACTAAAATGATTGAGCTGGTAACGTCAGCATGAAATGAAGATTAATGTTAAAATAGAGTTGCTCATTAGGAACACAAGGAGGTACATATCTTAGTGTTTTGATAATAAACATAATTGGCCTGAACATAATGGACAGATAGTAATTAAAAATTTCAAAATTGTGTGTTTACTAGAAATAGTTATGAGGGTATGTACCACAGAAGTGAAGGAACTTTGAAACAAAAGCTTAGTCAAACCAATGCTTCAGAATGTTGGGGTAGAATGGAATCCACACCGTGGATACCGAATGTAGGAGTTGGAGGGGGCGCAAAGGAGGATAGTTAGATATGTTTGTGGAAATTACCGCAGAACACAGTAAGTAACTGATATGATAAAGGAGCTGTTGGAATAATGGGAAGACTGGAGACGGGTGAAGAGAATGTTTTGTAGCGTTTTAAGGAAGCGAGAAGGCCTAGTAGAAAAATTAAGAGTATAACGTGGAAAGTAAGAGATGACCATGATCTCAAACTAGCACTTTATTTCTAGCTTAAGGAAGGGAAAAAATTTCTCTTGTACGTAAAGAAGATTGGTATATATTGCTGAGGGATATGTGAAACAAGTATCCTGGAACACTGAAGTAATTGAAGATAAAAGTTTATGAAATGCATAAGCGCTGTATATGGAGATCGACATCGAGGCTTTTTTATTTAATTGTAACTAAATTAAATTATCTAAAATTATGTAATTAAAATACGAGAACACTTCTTGTCTTTTTTTCTGTCTGTGTGTGTGTGAAAACAGGCAGTCATCCCTTTACTGATATCTACATTCATTTTTGTGAATTTCAAAGTCTAGATGTAAACACATAGTCTAATGCAAACCAGCATATGATAAACCACATTAAATGCAATTAGCACTCAAAAACAGTGATTAGTTTAACAATCCAGAGATTAGTTGCTGTAATTCCAATAGGTCATAAACACAGTGATAAATAAAGATTCTAATTAGAAGTGTATTAGACATTAATAGCAGAATTCAATTAATTAATGTCTTGCCATGAAAGCTGACCTCATGACCACTGCCCGTCTACTCTTACCTTCAGTCTAGTTACTGCAAATTATTTTGGTCGCTAGGTTTTTCTTACTTCAGTTAAGAAAATTGAAATTTTCTTATAGTAACAGGATGCAACTACAAAAGGCCTGGTGTGACAACTTTTTATTATTTCTTAGAAATTATGTGTACATAGAACTTCCAGACTTCAATCATTTTCGAAATCACAATGAAATTTAAACCTAACTACAGTTATAATATTAATATTGAGTTCATCGGTTAGTGTGAGTTTTAAACTGGTTGTCAGTATTCAAAATACAGACTGACTGAAAACTTTGTAAAACTGACTTTACAGAGTTATTAGTACATTTATTGAAACAATTAGATCGTATTAAAAAGCATCGACTAACTCTTAAAAGACTGAACTAACATCAAAACATTGTTAATTTGCTTCTAAATAATTCTACAAACAGTAAGTATTAATTAATAGGTCTACAATGCAGAAATGTTTTTACACATTAATAAAAATTGCGTGAAACTCTGCAGAACGCCTTTAAATGTAACCGACGATTGTATCAGCACAAAATCGAATGTAATGTGATTTCGTGGTACAGGTCTGTCCAGCAGTTACGATTCAAACGATTTATTTTTGCAAATAAGTAGGCTAACTGGTTACAATACTGTCACATGCTTAAAATGATTTAAAATTAAATTGTGATTGGATTTTATATATATATATATATATATATATATATATATATATATATATATATATATATATAATTTACAAGTATCTTGTAGAATCAGGTATTTTTCTAAAACAACTTTCATTGGTAGGCAAAATATATGGAATTCAATATCAAGTAGACATTAAGCATGAAACCGTCACCATCAGTATACATTAGTTTTCCCATACAAATCCGTTTACTATAATTATAACACTCCTCTGCACTCAATTACCCAACAGAGCGAATTCTTGTTGGTAAAAATCTTCACATGGGTGTATCCGATATAGATAGAATGAATTACTGTGATATGATTAAAAACAATGACTCCTGTCAGAAATCTCAGTAAGTTCTTTTAAAAAAGTTTCAACTCTTGTATGGTGAACAAAAGATGCCAACCGTTAAGAAAATTCAACATCACAAATTTGTTTAGATTCTGTTGCTCAGTCACAATGAAACAGGAATCGTAGAAAATAAAGGTTATTTTCTTTTTTATTTTCGTTTTTATTGCTCTGACAAACTCCAAACTATAGTTCCCTGCACTCAGCTATATTCCTGAAAGCTGTTATTTGGTAGCAGCGTAAGGAAATTTCTGAAAATTCAGCAGACCAGAGCGTCTACATGTTCAAAAGCTGCGAAGATTAACTCGTGGAGTATATGAGCTTATGCCACAAATAAACTGTGTAGGTTTCAAGGAAATCAGTTTGAATAGTTAAGAAACTAAATATTATGTCTTCGCCTTTCCCGTTTACGATATACGTAGTTTTCAAATCAACCGAAAAAACTGACTTTCTGTTATAACGTTATTAGGATAACGGAGCAGACATTTTGGAAGCTTAACGGAATAATAACATAATACTGCTCAGAGACCGTAAACACCTGTATTCCTCCCTACCTGTGACGAAGGAGTGCTGGATCAGCTGTAGCGGTATGCGAGAGATGCGTGGCTGCCTACCTTCAGGCGCCTTACGATGAGGCTTTCTGAGTGTCTGCCTGATAAACCTCTGGGTAATTAGTGCTAATTGCACGATTTGCAGTGAGACTAATTCGTCTGATCCTCAATACGTTCCAAGAAGAGCAGCGTAGCGACTCGGTAGAGAAACTGACTAAGAATTGGGCTATATTTCAAATCAGTATAACGCCAAAGATTATCAAGTGAATAACACGGGGGAAACACCTAGTGAAAAAATACCTCCTTAAAGGAACAAGTCTGGCATTCGTCAGAAGTGATTAAAAAAGAACAATGGAAAACTGAAATCTGAAAGGCCGAATTCGAGGTCACTTGACTTAATATCATTTTAACATCTTACATTACATCCGATTAACTAAATCTTCTTTTCTTCTTTCGCAGCTTCTGACTATCTAGAACTGTTTTCGCTATATATTCAGTGATTTATGAATTTAAGAATTCTAGCTTCGTATGCTAGATCCTGAGTACATTGCATATCGTAAATACACTTCTGTCTTATGTACGTAGATGATTAAAAGTATATGTTGAAAAATCTTAAAGTGGAATACGAATATACTAATCATAAACATGGGAAATATTGAGTATATGGCTGTGGGTGAAAACCCACTCAGTGATCTCAACATTGGAACATCTACAGTTAAACACTGCTCATGTTCCAAATACATAGGTGTTACAACTTCTTCAAATGGCTGTAGTGACGATGTGCTCAAAAAGATAGGGCAGGGGTGAAGAGTGATTCCTCAACTTAGCTGAACATCTACAGTTAAACACTGCTCATGTTCCAAATACATACGTGTTACAACTTCTTCAAATGGAAGTAGTGACGATGTGCTCAAAAAGATAGGGCAGGGGTGAAGAGTGATTCCTCAACTTAGTTGAACATCTACAGTTAAACACTGCTCATGTTCCAAATACATAGGTGTTACAACTTCTTCAAATGTGAAGCAGCAAAATAACCAAAAAGATCAAAGCTAATATATATAGCAGTATAATGGAGAGTATCTGTACTTATGGTTCAGAGATAATAAAACGAAATAAAGATAGAATGTTAGCCCGTGAAATAGACTTCTAAGTCATGGTAGTCGTACATCACAATTATAACATGTTAGAAATGACCCTAACAGGAGAAAGTGAATGTAGGGAGCACCATTATAGACACTGTAGAAGGGAATCGCCTCACAGGGTTCGGTCACTTTTAGCGAATGATAGATATGAGGTGGCCAAAAAAAGATGTGAATGGACACTACCCGAAAGAAAGAAATCGAAAAGACCACCAAGAAGCTGGATGAAGGGCCTAGAAGAAGACATGTTAAAAACAGCAGGATTCGACTGGTGGGATCGAGTGCAATGGAAATCGAGAAAGGGGAAACGGCGACAGTCGTAAAAAGAAACCGCATAAACATTCTCTCACCATACGAAGTTATCCCTCTTTTTCCTTATTCTGATACATTTCTTTCTTTTTCAAGCTTCTTCGCAAGACGTAATTATGTTATCAGAGATACGAGTTCTTATGGGAGACGGAATTAGCGTAGCCTACAAGCCTTAAAGTAAAATTTCGATTCTCGTTTATGCATCTTTGGATGCACAAAATATAGAAAAATTATAACAAGTTAAATTGCTTTGGAGTAAGACTTTGATTCGTAGTTGGGACATATCCAAAGGGATTATATTGTACAGTTTAGTACGACTAATCTGCTTTGAACAAAGTTTGTTACTTACAAATATTAGCGTATTGCGAGAATGGTTTTTTAAAAAAAGCCAGAGACAATATACTTGTCAATGGAAAGACAGGAAGAGTGATGAAGGCGTTAAAATGAAGGAAGATCAGGTTTAGAAACAACTTCTACAGATGAAGGAATAAGAGACAAAAAAGAAGTAGGCTCTAGCGAACAGAGTAAAGTAGAAGAAGCTCTCGCGTGTTGGAGTGTCAGTCGTATGTTTATCGGCTCCGATCTGAGTGAAAGCCGAGCAGTGAACCACGTGTGGACGGCGCCAGGCCTCGAGCGGACTCTGCCCCTGATTCGAGCTCCACCTGCTTTCATCTACGCACGCATTAATCAACGCGCCAGGCGCCAGCAGGCGTTTGCAGAGATATTAATTCTCTATGTATCGGCTGCAGTGCAACGAAAATATCAAGGCTCAACGTTAGATAGTGAGCGCGTGTTTTGTTTGGATATATATTGCCATCTTGCAGTACAGGTGTATGAGAAGAACGGAGAACAACGGAGTTGTCACATGGAGCGAGTGAAAGTGGACACTCGGTGTAAAACTCAATCGTTGTGATCACTTGTACTAATATCAAGTCTGGGTTATTTCACTGAGTTTGTAAAAACGTAATAATTAATTCCTCTCACAATAGTTAAAGTGGGCAATTAATGATATTACGTTAGTGTAATAGCAGATTATTTGAAAAAAAGAAATGTGCGTGGTGCATGATGATACATTTGTTTCAAACACGATGGTAATTGCTTTTGTACCATAACTTAACTGACACTTGCTTTAAAAAAACTACCGTTATGGAGACTTCGCATGAATATCACGTCATGGAAGTGGAAATTGAACTGCTTACAACACGATCTACTCGATTTTTGTGAAATTTGTTTAGTCGAATTTAATGGTAAAACAGTAATTTCAGCCCACAGTCACAAAGTGAAATCAACGCATCCGTACGACATTTACTGGTAAGACAATATTAACACCCTTCTTTACGCCTAATTTCTTTCGTTAAGAATATAACTGTCAGTAAATATACTATAATTGTAAACATTTTTTCATCAACATTCTTTAAAATTATTCATATCATTTTGTGGTAGTCAAAACATCGTGACTTCTCAGTTCATGCGGTGCATTAGTAAATTGAGTGACATGCAAAACCAAAAATCTTCATTAGTAAATCTACATGCAATTGAGGAACAAACTTGAAACGAACAATCAAATTAAATAACTTGTTATGAGTTAATTTAAACGAAAACGATTCAATGTATCAAATTCATTAGTATGTAAATTAATTAATTGAATCCATGTCACCCGTTCTCTGTATATTTATTAACACTGTTTATATCAGAAAAGATTCACTGAAAATTATCTTTCTTGGTTTTTTTCATAACTTATAAATTTATTTCATTTACAGCAGTCATATACTGTATGACGAAATAACATCTTTTTTACGATTACTATAAATTTGTAATGATGTTTCTTATATTATCATCACTGACGCATCATGCCATTATAATCAAAATCATCCTGGTTAGTATATAGCTAGTTCATAGCAGTACTTAAGTCAGTTTTCCGGGACTGAGTATGGCGTAGATTTAACGACATCAAAACAATGCACTTTTTCATGACACTTTCTTGTGTATTATCAAAGTTATCAAAAATTTTCTAAATGACAAGGCTATAAATAAGTTTAAATGATATAGGAAATATTCGCAAATGCCGAATTACTAATCATCACAATATGTATAAAGAATTTCTTCGCCTTTTTCTTTCGCCTTTAAGTGAGGAGTGAAGCAATATTAGTGTTATTGATTGTTCATCGATTATAAAACAATTTAGAACGTTCTTTTCTTCTCATTATACACAACTTTCAAGCTTTGACAGCCATATATTAATTACAGACGTTAAAATAAATGGATGTATTCTAAGCACACGAAAGAAAGAATCTTCCTTAGATTTGTCCCGGTAACATTTCGGTATGCTTTTTCTGTAAACAAAATTCAAGTTTGGTGGTTTTTGGTTTTAAACCCTCCTTAACGTTATCTCAAAGAAACTTCTTCAGTAAATCGTCTGTTCACGTAATATGCCAGTTCAGCTCATGTTTCTTACCTTCAGCTTGAAGTGTCACGCTAATTGTGACGTCAAAAATATGTAATTAATTTTATTTATTATAAATCATCAATTAATATTTATCATGAGGCATGTGAATTATTATAAAAGGCACCATTTGAAATTACTATTTATTAGATCACGTACATGGATTGCATTAATTAGTTTCACGTGATTTAGAGATGTGATTTGGATAGCATGAATTGACTTGTTCATCAGGGTTGTTTGCTGGGCTTGTGGACGCGGTAGGTGAACGCACTCAACACACACAAGTTCGTCAGTTTCACAATACGGCAGCTGTAGGCAGGTCCGTGGAGGCGCTTCTTGCTGCGAGACTGCGCGAAGTCAGTCAGCTCCACTCGAGGTGGGCGTTGTGTTCGACGCCCGGTTGACGCTGTCTGGAGTAGCTGCACGAAGTAACTTGGACGAGGAATGGTCGACGCGGTCTGGCGGCGAACCTGGTCCTTGGAAAGCTCTTCCAGCAGGAGCGCGAACTCACACTCACAATCGCGTATTTTTGCACGTCCGTCCGCGTATCGCCACGAGGTGCACACCTGTCACAAAAATGGATCTAAAAAGTTTCATGGAACTACTGAAGGCAATATTTTTATTAACATGTTACCTAAAGAAGGATATATATAGTATGATTAGGGGAAAAGCGAGGGGAGCTACATTCCTTCGCCAACAGCTACCTGTCCTGTCTGGCTCCTAGCAAACTTACGTGGCTGCAACATCACACGGCTGTAATGTGTCATTACAAGCTTGACTAGCATTTATTTTTTTAACCACTATTTTCATTGCACCTTCGTTCTGTCCACACACTCCCATTTGTCTCCTTCCATTAACCTGCACAACTTGTACTAGAATTCTCCGATCATATTCTTTCCATTTCGCATATTCATACAATAGAACACGTAACATTTCGTGTCTCTTGAAATCTTGCGATAACTGTTTAATTTGCAACACATGTAGTAGTGATAATCACTAAAATTACACCTAAGACAGTAAAAAACAAAAATAGGTTGCAAAGTAATTGATATCAGTCACTTAACATTAAACACAACAACTCAAAAGAATTCTTCACAGGAGTCGGATAGCGTCTTTTTACAACGCTATCTGGCTGATCTCCTATGAAGAATTCATTTCATCAATACGCCGCGAAAGTCTCCACTCACATACGACAAGTCAAACACTTTCTGCTCTCACAGACAGCTGTTTTTCATAATCCTATATTTATTGGAGATCTTTAATTTGCCCATAATGAAACAGCTCTGTCAATATTTTTTCCCTTGGAACCTGAGCCGGCCATATATTATATTTGCGTCGTAACATCTGACGTTAATCTACGGTGATGGTTGCTCTCGGAATCGGCGGCAGCCGCGCATCGTGAGTTAAGACCAATAAACAGGAGTCTGTCGCAACACCTGCTCCGTGAAGCGACGCCCAGCAGCAATAGCCGAGCAAGTGGTCTGAACTTACAGAGAAGAGACGTCAGTCACCCATAGTAGACAATGGAAACAAAGCACTCACAACAGAAAATATAATGAAACACAGAGTGTAACAGCTGTTACCTGCAATTATACCGCAAATAAAATAAAATTCTTAGAGAGAGTTACCTGCGTTGGCCAGTATCTACCAGAATATCTAAAAAGATACCGTGTTCAATAAAACGATATGTAACACTCAATAGAATTACGAACTACAACATTAAAAAGAAGCATTCTGGAACCAGACTATAATTTTCTTCATATTAGGAGAGGTTCATCAACTATGATTCCATACTAAAATGGTAATCCACTCAGATAAGAACTGGCACAGTAGCGCTTAAGACACGCATGGAGATTTTTACCGCATTCTGAACTACATACTCCGTCGCATAAATTATATCGTAAACAAAAACACGTTTTTCAGATCATGAAAGGTTTTAGCTTTAGTTGTTTTTACAACTCTCCTTTCGCCAAACATTTTAAGATTTCCGAAGTAATAAATTCCTGACTTAATAACATTAACAATAAAACAAAGAATTCACTGCATCATTTCAAACTCCCTGACATTACTTTCAAAATTTATATGGCATGTAAATAATTGATTCTTTTACATTGAAAATATGTGTCCTGACAAATATAGGCTACTTAAATCAATAAATCACAATATCATATTTGAGTTCCATCTGGTTTAGATGTATTTAATGTGTCATGTTTGGTAGTGGCGATGATGAGGGTGTAACATTACCATTGTACACCCATATCAGCGGTGACATAATAATGTTACATTAATGCGTTACTTCAACATAAATTACTGTACAGTGAATTTATAAAAATCAGAAGAATTGAAAACTAACTATAGTTAAGAACCAAATTTGGTAAAATTCGAATAGCTTAACTTGATAGTGGCCGTACGTGGATACAGTTGTGTGCGATTGAAGAAAATGGACGAAACTTTTTGCAACCTCCACCTTTTCAAAACGATTTTATGCAGGAATTATCTATTCAGTGTTTACGCGGCTGAAGAGAGGCTATACCGGAGAAGCAGAAGGCGCCATACGGGGGAAAAAAAGTTTCATCGCTGCATTAGCAAATCGGAAAATTGAAGGCGTATGCGCGAGAAAACAAGGAGGATGATCAAAAACAATCGAGATTTTGGAAGAAAAAAAGTTCTTCATAACACGGCTTTCCTTCAGATCCATAAAGGAGGCTGCCAGTTCTAATCTTGATTCAACGAAAATGTTGAAAACGAATCTCTTCTGTTCTTAACGCCCTGGTGACAGAGTTTCAATTTGCCGCGATTTCCGCTTCCTTTGTAGTTGGATGTAGTATGCTAGTTCCCCTGTATAACCGATTTAAAACGGAATCCGAACCAGGGAGTGTTCTATCGTACCTCACACCAACAAAGGAAACCTTTCCCAGAGATCATTTTAGGAACCCAAGCTTGTAATCTTTCGATCCACCGTCATGAACCTTCACTATAGAGTGAGCATACCAGCTGAACGAAATACAGAATAGTATTACAAGACAGATGACTTGCGGAAGTAGAGCTTCGTCGTCCTGAGCGACACTGACACATTATGAATAAGTTTTTACAGAGATAGAGTTCCAGAAATATTAAGCATCAGAAACATTACTACAGTCGATTAGTGTCCTGCACAAATCCCGAGGAAAAAAAATGTGATTGTGACTTTCAGACATAGTGCAAGCTAAAACAAAGGAGATGTTGATAATAGCTTCTTACTTGGAGTTATTCAACATACAGATTTAGCAGCCTTCGTTCGTCGATAAGCATCAATGTGAAAGCGTTCAATGTTTTACTAATGCAACGAAGAAAGTGATAGTAGGATCATTTTCTTCTCTTGCGAAGGAAATATATTGGCTCGAAGTTGAGAATCAAACACGCGTAGGATAACATACCGTTAATGATTCCATCAGTAGTAATAGGGTGGACGAGACCATGTGAATATCATACAACACGCCTACAAAATTTTTATAGTAAAATGTATTTTTATTAATGTTAAAAAATATGGTTGTTAAAGTTTGCATTAAAATAGCAAACATCTAAAATCAATTCAAGTTTTGGAAGTTTTTACAAAAGGTCATGAGAAAGACATGCCAGAACAAACAAATCCAAAGGTGAAATCAAGAATTAAGAAAGGCAGAGAAGGGCTTCATGGTGGTAAGCATAATGGGCGATGAGAAGAATTAGTCGGGGAAATTTGTATATATTTGAAGACGGCGAGACGATTAACATTTATTACTACACTTTTGTATGATGTAGTACAAAGATTGCAATTGATGGTTTTGTGATGTTGAATTGAGAATTCACACAAAATTATAGTAGTAAATGATAATCGAATTATTTGAAAGGAAGCATATCATTTGAAAATGTATTGGTGTAAAAGGTAAGCATTGGAGCTGAGAAAGATTACTTTTCATGTGAAAGTTATTAATAAATGTTTCCGAGATTGAACTTCGAAAATGTGGCATGAGAGAGCAACATCGGAGAATGGTCGAGAGATATACCGCTATGGATGCTTCCCAATTCTTTTATTGGGGGATAGAGCAAGACAAAATAAGGTGAAGAATTTACCATGTTAAATAAATTAGGTTCTGCAATTATGCAAATAGTATAACAGTTTTGGTTTCGTGTTTGAGTAGCGCTGATTCACGAACAGAGATAAACGAAAATGTAATTGGTAAATAAAGAGTAGTTAGGATATGTCATGCCTCAGTGCAATCTTAATTCATTATCATAAAGAAGGGGTATAGTTACAATCAGCAAAGAGGCGCCATTATACAAAATAACTCCCAAATCGGAGAAAAATATGAAGCATCAATTTTTTTATTAGCTTCAAATGTTTTCTGGAGAAAGCAGAATGGTGCGGAAATAAGTTTGGGAAAGAAATAAAAATACGTAGCTCTGCAGTTTTCTATCACCTTTCAGAAGAAAAGGCTCTTATTAAATGAGTTACTAGCGGTCGAGTGCTGAAATTTACCCTCTGAGTTAGTGGTATAGCTATTGTTAAGCTGTGATTACGGATTCTTGACCTGCACTGACGCATAATGCCGACATGATTTATGTCCTGGTACCCACACCGTCTTTTAAGGAAGCCGATACGAGAGGTGTGGACGCCGATGTCACGGGGAGGACAGGCTACCGTGATGGATGGCAACTAATTCCTCGTCGTTAAGACGTCGCCAGGACCTGAAACTAACTGGACGGCCACAACTAGCGTGGGCGCTCCCACACCACCCTGTCTTCCTTCATTAAAATTCTCGACTCAACCTCGTGCTGCCAATGAATTACTTCCGTTTCACACCTAAACGAGGTGCATAGTTTAATTCGGTGCAGAAATGAGCAGTTGCGAGATCCACTCCTCGGCTTATGGGAACGAATTCCAGGTTGGGAATGTGAAACAGTGCTGGCTGAAGATTGCTTCTCACCTTTCCGCCTGACGGCATTACTTGAATATAGGCCATTCCTAGTTTTAATATGCAATGATGAGCTCCTAGATAACAGCAACGGAAGTACTCGTATTCTCGCTGTTGATGTCGGCATTAGGAATATAAGCAGATCCAACTTGTAAGGTTACAAGGGTATGCTCCATATATAAATGTTATAGTAATACTTACTGAGCAATGGTATAAACTGTACTTTTTGAGGAGTTTTCCCAGACTATATGTTATTTTTGTGATAAGCGTGATTTATAGTTGATGTATAAAAGAGGCTGTTTGTAGTGGATGTCAAGTAATAAGAATTAATAATGTTTCAGATCGTTAGAGAAGAATAAATAGCTTCTTTTTTGCTTGTGGCTTTACGCCTCATCTACGTCAAAGTAATTAGAGGGGGAAAGGACTGGCGACAAGGAACTGGAAGGAATTCGGCCATGGCCTTTCGAAGGAAGCATCCCGCCATTCGCATGGAGTGATTTTGGGAAGCCATGGATGCCCAAATGTGAGGCTAAAGAAGAATAATTGTGTTGAATCATTAGTGTAATATACATAAAGTTCCATGTATGTGAAATTTGCTCTCTTATATGTTGAAAAAACCCTTGTTTGTAAGTTTTCGTGGATTTCTGGCACCGTCTACAACGTGATGGTGGGCAGGAAAATTAAGTAAAAGGTAAATAAATATAAATTGACCAAACTATTATCAAAACCACAGAGATATCAATCATAGTCACCTTATCTCACAAATTTGCTGGTCGGAGGTAGCTATTATTTCTAAGATAATACGTTTTCTAGTTGGTGATTTTCTCTGTAGTAATATTTTACCACAATATCATTACCTAAGACCAGTGAGGCTCCACAATAGTAGTGTACGGAGGCGGACACGCGGACAAGAGCTAAAGAAGTTGAAATGCTCGTGAGTTCTATTGATACATAATATAAAACCCCTTTTGTGTAAAACTAAAACGCTACTGATCAAAAAAAAAATCATAAATTGATTCAAACCGTTGTACCTCTTTAAAAACAAATTGGTGTTGTAAAGCTTATGCGTTGCAGATTTTCTTTGTACTATACTGTTAACACTAGATCGGTGTTCAGGCCCACTGATTTATATTTTCAGTAACGCACACGTTCTCAAATGATTTACATCAGACTCAATTGCATTTGACACAAACCTGCGTTACAAACCTGTGAATGAATTCAATACACTTAAAATAATGCAATAATTTTAAGATATAGGCTTCAGCCTTCGTAATTTCAAAAACTTTAGTACACTTCTGTTCATGTAACGTTTCGAATACCATGTATCCCGTTTCGAACTAAGAATGGATGATCGCATCTTTTACTCAGATTTCCCCTGATCTCTACCACTGATTACGTATTCATCCAGCATCTTACTTACGTCTCACACGACGACAAATGGAATGTTAGTTACTCTCATAAATCCGAAACACCGCTGCTAGACACTGAGTTATTTTGACAACTCTAAGGAACCTGTTCCATGTTCATTAATGCTGTTAATTGACTCTTAAGAGTTATTTACTCTTAAAAAGAAAGCCATTTATTTCTGTGAGTCTCTGTTCCCGGAAATGTTATGTTTCAATGTTTTCTTCTTTTCGAAGCAGAAAAGGAGCAGAATGCTATCCAGTGCTGAATTTACATTCGTATGCGTGTCTCAAATGACAATGCAGCGTGGTTGCTCAATTACAGAAGAAAACTTAAGTAGATCGTCCTAGAAGTTTCAGCGTTATGTCTTAACTTTTATTCTTCTTCTCCTCAATCGTTACGTTTGATGGGAACTTTTGATTTGTAAATTAAAGGAGGTATGGTTTTTCTTTGCCTTCCCCCTAATTTAAATGTACTTACGTGTTTATTACTGTCTGTAGGTGGCTGTCATGTGGGTATGTTCAATGTTGGTGTTGTAAGTGAATGATACATGAAAGAAGGGAGAGGCCTATTCTTCCGAATGACACCAAGTGGGCAGGAAAAATGTAGCCACTGGACGGACGAATCGTCATCAGCAGTTTCTTAGCCTACGCCCTGACTCCTTACGCACTGCTGAGAGGTTTTGCATTTATCCCAGGACTGTTGCTCAGCCTGGTGATTAGGAATTGTCCCACCCCTCCGGTCAGGTTCCGATGATGAAATTTCTTACATCACCAGGATTCGAAGCAGTTAATCCTGTTTTCAGGCGCCGTGCATTGTCACGATACCGCAATTGGATGATCCAGCGGGGATGATTTCCATATAAAACGAAATCTGCGTTTGTTTGTTTCGCATACAAAACACTCGGTTCCACCTATTTTGATATTTCAATTCTAACATCTCCGAACGGAATACCAAAACCCAAGTTTGACGTCACAGCAACGAATAGTTTTAGAGATATTTGGGTTTTAATGCTCTACTCTTGGGGTACTCCGCTCCTACTTCGTTTGCGTATCATCATGTCGTCATCCCTACTTCCCACCCGGAAGAATTTCCTTCTCTACTGCTTCGATAGATACAGCGTGAGTTGTGTGATAATTTGCGTGTGCAACCTACATGTGCTTGATCATCATATACGACCGGAGTAAAACGTGAGGCGTAAAATGAGCTGGAAGTATGTTGGGTAACGGCTAGTCTTTCATAAATTAAGAGGAAACCAAAGGATGGGAGATCATTATTTACAACAATTTATGGATATGTTGTTTGAGGTGTAGTTTCCATGTGGGGGTTCCGCTTGCGTGACGGATCTTGACAGGTTCGTCGGAGATAATCCTCACAGCTTCTCCCCGACCTCTGAGGCGTGTAATTATATTTCTATCTGTCTGCTGCCTGCGGCGGGAGATGACCCGCAACGAATCAGCCCAACATCATTAAGGACGAGATAGTCAGTGGGCGGGACGACGTCACGATACCAGAGGCTCACGAGCTGGCACGTCACGGCTCATTAGAAATGAAAGTTGTACGAGCAAGAATCATTTCCAAGACGATTCGTGGTTATCAGTCCCATATGAAATGCGGTATTTCGTCTTCTTTTATTACACAGTGAATATAGCCTACTCATTCTTGGATAACCAATGAATTTACTTTTAATTTTTATTTCTGAAGGATCGTTACGTCTGGCCTCGCATTCTGGAGGACGTCGGTTCGAATTCTCGTCCGGGCATCTGGGTTTGGATTTTCTGCGGTTTCCCCCAAATTACTCCAGGCGAATTCCGGGATGATTCCATCAAAAAGGCCATTGTCGAATTCCTTCAAAAAGGCCATGGTCGAATTCCTTCCCGTTCCTTGACCGTCCTTTTCCGCCTTTAATGATACCGACGCCAACGAGACGTAAAGCCAGAAGCAAAAAAAGGATCCTAATGACGCATATTACGAACCTTGATGTTGTATTTCGATTCCACAATTTGCGAACTAACCACCGTCATTCTTGTACTAATACGCCCACTGTAAACTGATGACCTAGTGACGTAACTGACTTGCTGCCCTAATTTACCAATACAACTTTTTTGGACTCCACATTAAACGTTAGTACGGCGTGTTTTTGATGATTTGGCGCTATAACTATCTCCTACACTCGTTAGCCGACAGTTCGTTAATTTTTTAGAACGGAAAAACTAAACTAAATTTAATTAAATTAAACTAAATTAAATTAGCAAAGAAAACACACAGTTTTAATCAAAAACGTTCAATTTAATACACTTTTCTCAATCAATCACGACATTACATTTGCTTTTACATTATACCTGTAAATCATTATAGCTTGCGTATTCTAACAAACTCAACTAACGTCACATACATTTGCCTCTTTCGCTCGGGCAGCAACCTTCACCTCACGAATACTACTCACCAAAGATGCTCTATATGCATTCTTAAAGACTAATACTACCTCGATCGCTACAGCACACAACTATCTGTGGAAACCCGCGACATGAATTTGACTACAAGTATTTGTGCAGTTAACAATTAAGACAACAATAATAACGTAGTCATAATGATAATAACTAAATCAGTAGCAAAAAATGATTGGGGGGGGGGGTTGTAACAAATGTCACAAATTGCAGGTAGTGGGCTAGCTATCCTATGCCAATAACCAAGACAGCTGCGGTCAGGGTCCAAGAGCGAGTAGAACAGTGTGGACACAAAGTGTCTCAGTATGTATTTGGCAGAATTTGTAGTAGATCCGTTTCATCACTGGAGGATGCCAGGATTGATTGCTCCTTAATGAAAGCCTTAGTCAGTTACCTTCCAGTGTGCCTACAATCTTATCCAGCTGCAATACCTTCAATAGAGTCAATGCTCCAGATCTGAAGAATCCAGCTCAGTCTGCAGGTATGGCACATGTCGTCCATCTCTCATAATTATTCGCCGGATGCTTCAACGGGTACCGGTGTTTCATAGTCCGCCGGGGTCAATAAGAAAGAAAAAACAAATATACATCTCTACTCCCATTTTTCGATTCATACTTTCGTATCAATAAGTAATTCTTATCGTCGCATTTATTCTCTCAGTCGAGTAAGCATACAAGTAGCTAAATAATTGTTATAGAAGACGTCACTTTAAACACTACCGAGGCTTTGGCAGTGCGATTTCGCACTGCTACTTGCCATTCGGGAGGACCGGGGTTAAACTCGGTTCGGCCATGCTGTCTGAGGTTTTCAGTGGTTTCCCTCAGACACTCTAGGCGAATGCTGGGATGGTTCCCTACAAGGCCACGGCCGACCTTCCATCCCTCCTCCCTCCCCGTAGCATAGTTAGGCTGAAAAGAGTCTCCTGTGACTCTCCAGCAGCCCGCCTCCCAGCCTTCAGCTGGGAGGAATGAAATGTAAAAAACTTTAAACACTGTGTTAAGACGAGGGCGAATTCGCACTCCTACCCAACATTCGGGGGAACTGGGGTTCCCCTCAGTCACTTCAGACGAATGCTGGTATGGTACCCTACAAGGGCAGTGTCAACTTCCCTCCCCTTTAGATTAAAGTAGGCTCAAAAGAGTCCACGAGACTCTCCACCAGTGCTGCCTCCCAGGCTTTACCTGGGGAAAAAATGAAATAAAAAAAAACAATAATGAGTTAGATTCTGAAATAAAATATCATCTCTGCACCTGTTTTGGTGTCTGGTAACGGTAGAGTAATTAAGTTGAGAGAGAGATCACATGTAAGCCTGGTCCAGTTGCTGTCAGAACGTGACACCCGTGCATATTTCCACGGCATCAAGTTAGCAATAAATAACTGTGAGAATACATGCATTTTTTGTTGTGAATAAAAACAGTAATCATGCTTCGAAATGAAATTAGTGGACGTGGCAATGTGTCACATCGACCATACTTTTCGACTTCAGATCGGTTATCTGTTGTTAACAATCTTAAGCTGCAAATGATAAGAACTGTTAATGATTTTAACTTAATTGAAATCGAGCACATGCTCCTGTAGCAATTTCCCTCTACAGCCATTTTCCTTTCCCACCAACTATTGCCCTCTATCAATTTCTATTTTTAATCCTTTTAACGAGTTTGGTAAATTAGTTATCATTTTTCTTGGTAATTTATTCAAATCCATGACCACCTTACCTATGAAAGAAAATTTTCGCACCCCCTTATTACTGAAATTTAGTGCCAGTTTGTGATCGTGATCATCTTTTCCATAAATCTCTCCTAATTCTCCCATCAATATCTTTCCAAGCCTTATCGCTAATATACGACTTGTACACTCCCATGAATCCCCATTGCCTTCCAATGAACCCCATTCCAGCTCCTTTGTCATATTAGTTATTGATTGTGTTCTGCGCCAGAGACAACTCAATCAGCCGAATAACTGAAGCGTTTGTATGTGCATTTACTTTGTTTTTTATTTGTAGGCCTTCTAGAGGACATACTATACGGAAAATTTCATAGGTAATTTTAAAAATTGATTATTGTCTGATAAAAGGAATATTTAATATTCATCTCCGCTTATATGATAAAAGCGTTCATACATCTCCAGTAACAATCAGAGCGATTAATTTAAAATAACTTAAATTAGTGATGTAATTCTTCATACATATTCCCTCCAATATTGTATATTTTTTCTCCCTTCAATTACATAATGGATCAATCATCTAAAACGACTTTGAAATATTAAATGTTTGTATGGATAGATGTTTTTTACTCAACCACTCCGTAGTTGCTCAAAGTATTTGAATTAAACCTGTTACTGAATGAGAATGTAGTCTGAAATAACACAAAGAATACTTTTTATAATTTTTCTATGTTCGATTTTTACGTCTCGTAGACCTCAGTGTCTTAGAGGGAGGAGAGGATTGAGGTCAAAGAACGGGTAGGAATTCGGCAGTGGCCTTTTGAAGTAACCATCCCGGCATTCGACTGGAGTGATTTCGAATACCACGGAAAACCGAAAACAGGATGTCTGGACGGGAATTCGAACCCGCATCCTCCCGAACCCCCAACGTTTCACCCCACAAAAACGTATAGTTCTTTTGAGAGCTGTCGTTATGAGTTCGTATACTGTACTGTCGACAATCATCAAATTGTTGGCTTCGGAACCTCTACTGCCGGCTTTACTCTTTGCATACATTGACACAGAAACTCCATTCACAGCAGGACCACGTTACATATCTTAACGCTAACGCTCGAAAACAGTTAATGCGCACATTACCTAGTACATCTGCAGATTAACTGATTTGCTCCGTTAACGTGCGAAATCAAGATATTTTCAGCATTTTACATATATAATGTGCACATTAACACCTTCCGTATCGTTAAAATTCAAAAGTTTTTTTTTATTTTTCTCTCATTTCCTTTCCCTACTCCCCTCCATCCACTTTTAGTTTGCGTCGACTGCCAGTTCGTATAGCAGCTAATAATGTTTTAAGATTCATTTCTGCCTGTTAGCCCATGAATTTGTCTCTTTTTTTAAAGCAGATAATTTTGACTCCTAGTATGCAAGCAAGCACCGAATTAGTGAGTAAATAAAGAAACCTTCCTTCGTAAACCCCTTTAGCGAAGGTTTAAAAGATAATAGTGTTTTAATGACCAAACGAAAGTTTTATACCGTAATTGAAGATATAAAGTGAATAAAAGTTCCCAAGAAGAAACAATCATCTCGAGATTATCGAATAATTCAAAGGCGTGACATGCTGACGGTTCAAGGCTGTAAAAAACGAATTGAGCTGTTGTCAGCTGCGAGAGAAAGAGTGGAAAAGTTTGTCCATGCCGAAACATTGTTTGACATAATGTATTCTACTCATTTATCAGTTGGCCACGGTGTAATAGACAGACCGATCAAGCAATTTAATACACTTTACAAAAACATACCCCAAGCCCAAATAAAAATGTTTTTGGATTTATGCGAATCTTGTCAACAAAAATAAAAAAGGGATTATTGTAAAGCCGATTATTTCATCGAATTTAATTAGCAGATGCCAGATGGATCTCATCGATTACCGACCTCAACCAGATGGAAAGTCTAAGTTTCTTTTCGTACACCAAGACCACTCAACAAAATTTGTTGTATTGAAGCCGCTCACATCAAAGCGGGCGGATGAAGTAGTCTATAACAAGTTTGACATTTTTATCCTTTTTGGCGCTCCAAGTATTTTGCATTCTGATAACGGACGCGAATTGTGTAATAAAATCTTAGAATGTGTTACACAATTGCTGTCAGAAATCAAAATGGTTAATGGCAAACGTAGACACAGCCAAAGTCAAGGAAGTGTAGAACGGGCGAATCAAGACATCGAAAACATGCTCACTATTTGGAGGGCTGTTAGCCAAATTAACAAGTGGAATGAGGGCGTACGATTTGTACAATTCATGAGGAATAGTGCCTATCACTCTGCAACTAAGAGAAGTCCATACGAAGCCATGTTTGGTTGTCTTCCAAACGTGGGATTGTCTTCTTCTATTATACCACAGAGTGGATTACATTCGATAAATACTGAAGAATACAGTACCTTGAAAAATTAGAAGATTCACAAGAGACTGTGATTATGGGCTCACGGCCAAATCTTACTCAAGAGGACATTCCATTATCCCTCTGCTTCTACAGAATCCCTCATACAATTAGGGATTGGAATGCACAACAAAAGAGATTAGCTTTGCTGCTGAGCACCCTCTGCCACCCACAATTTTGTGAATTGCAGAGTGTATATGTAGATGTAGAATCACTTATATAAATGCAAGTATTTATCGATAATAATCTTAAACTGCCTTCTAAACCGTTGATTGAGGATACAGTTACCCTGCACTTCCAAGGAATCACCTCTGCATGTTGTAGAAGACACAACTGGGCTATCCTCAACTTCACCAGAATTGCCAACAAATTTTCATACAGAGCCTTTAAAAAGGACTATACACGACATACCCCGTATTGTTTGCTTAAAACCAGTATCAAGTGTAGATTGTGTGATATGTTTGGTGACGTATACCCTAAAGAGGAAAGGTATGGTATGAATTTATTATGCAACAGCTGTAAAAAGAATACGGTTCCAATTATACAGAGTGATAAAACCAAGAAAGGATTAGAAGAGCTAGTAACGAAAATGTTAGAACTTTCTAATGCAAAGCACGCTACTGTCGATGGAGGTGTCGCTGTGAGAATTAAAGTACACATAGTAGACAGAACAAACACTGATGCCCGCTAGATTTTAACTGTGGTTCGTAATAAAACAGAGTATGGTTTTTATTAACTTGGTACTAAAACGAAAATTTTAAAACAGTTCTATGCAAAATCTGAATTCAGTGTTTAGCAAAGAGTGATTTTTAACGATAGAAGATGTCCCTGCTGTAGAAACATCTTTACGTCAAACAGTAATAAAACAACCCCTTGATACTGGGCAGGATCACGGAAAATGTGACTGCAATTCTAAATGTATCACAAATAGGTGTGCTTCTCGCAAAAACTAATTCCTATGTAATTCAAAGTGTCACCTATATTAAGATTGTACTAATGAGTAAGCATAATTTTTTCATATGTTTTTCAAATTCATTTGCCTGGTTGTAATAATATTTTAAACCGTTAGATTCTTTGTATTATAGTTTTAAATTGATTGATGATTGATTCTATCAACTAATTTGTTGATTGTTTGTTTTATTAACTTGATTCTTTAGACATCTAAAAGTAAATAAGTAACATGTTCCAACAAAGATCTTATTTTCTCTTTATCATGTGACTAATAGGTAATGTGCAGATTATCTAGGTAAATTGTTGATTACCTAGGTAATTTGAGAAATGAAACTATTTTCGGCACTTTAACAGGTCACCCTAGTTAATCTGCACATTACTTAAAATTAGATAAGCTTCAGAATAACTAATTTCTGCACTTTAGCACCAACATATACATGTACTAAACCAAAATTATATGCATGAAGTAAATCAATATGAAATGATTTTAGACTCAGAATTATGCACGCGAAGTATTTTCATATTCTTAATCTCTAACTCAAACTAGCCAGAGATCAAAGAAAATATGTTATCAAATTATACACCGAAAGAACGTTGACACGAAAAGCGTCGAAAAGGATGGACTTGATAAAAATAGAAACATTTCTTTGGAAGTACAATAGAGCATCGATTATTCCAAATAACTGAGGACTAGTGTTTGAATAATGATTTATGAGATAGCAGATCACTGACGAAGTGACAAACGCTTTCGGTTAACAGGTGTTTCGGTTGATCGGTATTCGGATAATTGATGCTTTACTGTAAATTTTGTATGGAAACAGTGGAGTTACAAATAGGTAGATCAGTAATTTTGTCATAGACATTCAAATCTATTGATAGGTTGCAGAACTGAAAATGAAAGATTTACGATTGCGGGGTATGTTTTGAAACTACGAAAAAAAAGTATTAATTACGCAATCATCTATTGACAGTTTGTGGTATGATAACACAGAAATTTGCATGGATAAGTAGAAACTGACCAGTTCCTTTTTTTTTTTTGAAAAAAAACCCTGTGATTAGTGGATGTTGTTTCGAACAAATAATATGCGACTCAATTAAATCTACAACGTAGTCTGCACCGAGATTCACGAACCAACTAAACATTCAAAATTGTAGACGCGTGAACAAAAAATCTGACTGCATGAATTATTATAAATCTTTAATGATGTTAAACTACAGTTAAATTATGTTGTCGTTTTGTGGTTCGTTGAATCTTTGAAGGATAAGTCTTTATACAAAGTCTATGCGCAAATTAGTCGTCAACGTAAACGAAGTCGCTGGCAAAATCTAGTTAGTAATTAAAACAAAGCACGAAGACTATAAGCAAAAACATAATTTAGTTAAATGAAAATAATATACATCGTCCATACAAACTTTAAAGGGGAATTGAAATTTTATGCACAGAATTTATCAATAAGAGATAACGAATTTCAGAATTCCTTTCCAAACATTTATTTACAAGACCAGCTGCTTCCCGTAACTTCTTTCTGTTAGTCTTTAACTTTACAGAGGGTCATGAGTTGAAATCATGTATTGAAGTATAAGTGCAGACAATTTGACTCCATAAATTGCAGTCAATTCGTAGTCATAACTGTTGCGTATCAAGTGAAAAATCCAATGCTGTCATGAATCTCAGAAATAGCTAAACAAATATTGATGAATATGCATTAGTTCCGAATAATACAATGTCGTCGGTGCAAATGTTTTGACTGTGGAAATTAATTCACTTTCATTAATTTGCGGTCACTTTGATCTCAATGGTTCATCTTGTCGAATTCACATCAAAATGAATCATACACATTTCACCTCGGTGCCCATGGACAATCAACATTCGAAATCCCATCAGAACCCGACCAGCCGATTTTGCGTGAACCACGTTCAACGAAACAAGAGAGCGTCCACAAACTACGTAGCTCCGTTTTGTCCTTCTGTGAACCACCCTCCCTCCCCACATAGCCCTACGTGGCTTTGTCTCTAACCCCTCCTTGCTCCCCCACCCCCCACGTAGCTCGTAGCTTTTTTCCCTACTAATTCCAGAAGAAATTTTGTAATGTTTTTCCCCTGTCAGACTATCGTAAATTACATACGGTAAATGACGGAAATAAATATTTACATGTTGTTGTGTGTTCTGAACCTCATTTTAACTGTGGCAAATAATATGAATGAAAAGTTACGTGGCATGGCTAGGAACCGGCCACCCCTCCATCCCCCCCCCACACACACACATACGTAGCCCAGCGTAGCTTAACAGCCAGCCCCTCCCCCCCTAGACCGAGCCTCGTAGTTTATGGACGATCCCCAAGTAGACAGGCACATTTTTATTTATTTCACAGCTTTCAGATGCCGTATCCAGATAAAATATATCCCATTTTACTACTGGGCAGCACGATATCTGAAACCGTGTCACAAGCCATCCAGATATCGCACCAATCGCCCTACACACAACAGAATGTGTTTCTCGCAGTCTAAATGTTTAATGCTGTCTACATAAAGATGTTTAAGGCAATTCATTTAAAATTCATTTAATTACCATCAACATAGAGCGTACTTAGCATTTAAATAAATATAAGCCCGAAATACTGTTTTTGTGTTTGAAAATTATATCATTTGTTGACGTTAACCTCAGCTTTTCAGCTTCGGTGACTGCTAGTTATGGTTTAGCTTTTCTTTCCAAATGAATATCGCCTAACAGCATTTCTTCCTTCCCTTTTATTGCTGTTAATGCTGTATGATACCCTGTCCTCACCGAACTAGGGGCTCAAGGTGATGTTCCTCGGGCATAAATCCTCATCTTATCACCCCATCCTCCCTGCTGACGGCTGACGGCTGTATCCAGGTCAGCGGAAGTAGTTCTTAGCATGTGGCAGTAATAGAAGAGGAGAGACTCATCAGACTGAACAGGTTATACACAATCGCGTCCTGAAAGAATCAATTGATTAATTAAAAAAGTATATTTGTCTAAAAATTCTTTATTCCTGAACGTTTCGAGAATTGAGTCTTTCCGGCGTACACCTGCTAAAAACTCATCTCGGGTGATCTGCTGAGAAGTACCTGATCAACCAGAACACTATGACCACCTACCTAACACCCGGTAACTCCGACTTTGGCACGGATAACCGCGGCGACGCGTCTTGGCATGGAAACAATGACGCCTTGATAGGTCGCTGAGGGAAGTTGGCAACACATCTGCACACGTAACTCACCTAATTCCGGGAAGGGTGGCCATGAGCTATGACGCCTCGTTCAATCACATCCCAGATGTGTTCGATCGGGTTCAGATCTGTCGAGTTGTGGGGCCAGCACATCAATTGGAACTCGCCACTATTTTCCTCGAACCACTCCATCACATTCCTAGCCTTTTGACATGGCGTATTATCTTGTGGAAAAAATCCACTGCCGTTGGGAAACATGGTCGTCATGAAGGGGTGTACGTGGTTTGCAACCAATGTAAGATAGTTATTGGGAGTCATGGTGCCTTGCACGAGCTCCACTGGACCCATGGATGCCCATGTGAATGTTCCCCAGAGCATAATTGAGCCGCCGCCAGTTTGTCTCCCTCCGGCAGTACTGGTGTCAAGAAGTTATTCCCTTGGAAAACGACAGATTCGCGACGTCCCATCGACACAATAAAGAAGGTATCTGGATTCATCAGACCATGCATCGCTCTGTCACTGCGCCAACGTGCCCATTTCAGTCGTAGTTGCCTATGTCGTGCTGTTAACAATGCCATATGCATGGGTCGTCGGTTACGGAGGCCCGCCGTTTGGAGTGTCTGGTGCACTGTGTATTCAGACAAACTTGCACTCTACCCAGCAATTGGGTCTGATGTTAATTCCGCCACATTTCGCCGTCTGTCCTGTTTTACCAGTCTGCCCAGCCTACGACTCCCGACATCTGTAATGAGGGGTGGCCGCCCAACCCCTCGACGTTTGGACGTGGTTTCTCCTTGCTTTCGCCACTTGTTGAAGACACTCACCACAGTACTCCTTGAACATCGGACGAGTCGTGCAGTTTCCGAAAAGATCGTGCCGAGCTTCCTGGCCATTACAATCTGCCCTCGGTCAAACTCAGATAAATCGCGCGTCTTCCCCATTCTAAACACGGATAACACGCTCACTGATACTACATGCACCGTGCTTGTGTCCATCTAGCAGTCGTTACTCGTCAGGTGACACTACTATCGCCTGGAAGGGTTTATATCGGTAGTAGGTAGGTCGCTATAATGTTCTGGCTGATCAGTATATTTTTAGCAGGGTTACATATCCACCATTTTTATTGAGGCCTTTCTTTCATGACACCAGCACTTGTATTTCGTAGTCGTAGGAACTTGCTGTTAACTGATTAAGCCATTCCTACACAACCTCCTTTGTTTGATCATCACTCTCTAGACACCAATTGTCCAAAAATATTTTTACGTGGGGTAACAAATGATAGTAATCACTTCTGGAACGTGTGATGGATGTTCAAAAATTTCCCAGCCAAATGGTTCAGTTGATGGTCGTGCATTGTCCTGCAAGAGACAAACTCCAGCAGCTGATGACCCATACCATCGGTTCTAAAATACCCGACGCAATTTCTTTTGAGCTTCATAGTACAAATCTACAAAACTTCAACAACTTCTGCTGCACAAACATTTTCTGAATAATTTTTATCACTGGGTGCACTTAATTTAACATACATTTTAAATATAGCGAGAAACTTTTCTAGAACATTATAAGTGAGCAAATTGTTGCAGTTCAGCAACCTACTGAAGACGGCGTTCTCTATGCGCTATCGGTTCCTATTTTCCGGACGCGCCTTGCACTTTGGCGTGACGTGGTTGATTTCATTTTACAACACTGTCCTGCTGATGAGTCTGTAATTGACCAAAGCTTTGCGAGCGCCATGGATTTGATATTAGTTCCAATTCACCCGCTTTAATATCAACCCGTTTAATACTGGGATGTAGAACCGTCCCGGAATACTAGAAACTATTTATTTCGGCGCGGAAGCTTTCCATTGCATCGGATAAATGAAGAATGATAGACAGTTTTTTCGTATTTTCCTGAATTTCAGTTTTGTGCAACATATCTGCATTTTTAAAACTCAGTCACATGACTTGGTTTGTTTCTTTTACAATTACCTACTGTTCCAATGCTTTTTACCTAATTTATAGTAGTCGGTCTTCTCAAGAGTCCACATAACAGCTTGACTCGCTACATTTCTTACCAGATTCATACATCCTGAAATATGTATATTATGAAGTGGCTGCCTAAACCATATTTTTATCGTTTCTATGACAGGAACTGAGCGAAATACCGAAAACAACGTTTCAAAGACCTACGACGCGAAGTCGATTTATTTTAATGGAATGCACAATTTCCTTACACACACATTTTCCCTCTTTTTTGTAACTGTCTATTTTTACTCTCTACCAATATTGAATCTAAAATTTGTCAACGTTTTTGGTAAATCATTCATCATTTCCCTTGACAATTTATTCGAATCGCTGACCTCTTGAACTGCGAAAGAAAATTTTCCCACATCTTCAAACACTTTCGTGGTCAACACTTCTAATTCTTTCACCAATATCATTCCAAAACTCATCACCCACCTCTCTCTTCACCCTCCTTCTGTCTTTCAATCTATCCGATTTCAGGTCCTAACCTTAGTTATTGACCGTAATTTGCAGAGACAAATCTAGCAGCCATTCTTTGCATCCCCTCAAACATCTATATTTGATTCCCAAAGTATGAGTCACATACTACGCCACCACAGCCAAGCAATGGTCTGACCAAAGTATGGTAGCCTAATTCCACACTTCTTTGGTATATGCTCTCATCACCTTCTCCAATAATTGAAGGATTCTGAAACATTTTCTGTCAGTTGTCCAATGTTTCCTGCCCAATGGAGTTTATTATTAAAAGTGATGCCAATATATTTATTGCTTCCCCTTCATCTGCCTGTCGAACTGTAGTCACCACGGCTTCTCAAGGGGCGGGATTTTCACCCTTTATGCATTGTTAAATACGACATGGGGTGTGCAAACATGGTGGGTGCTGCCCATCATTCAAATCCGGAGTAAACAGTGGCCTAATCCATGGCTAACAGTTTTTCATCCACTATAACAAACTGGTTTCTTGCTTGAGAATAAAATTTATTAGTCCACTCAGGGTAGCCTACATAAAGAGGACTATGTTGGAGCGATGTTGAGTTCAAGGTGAAACCATGTCTTGCTAATTTGGTGATCATGATTCAGCTGTACGAAAACCGGTCAAACGCAGCAAGGACCAGTATTCCGTGTTTGGCGATGGTATTCTAATTCCGCGCAATTGAAGAAGGAAGGTGCCCACCGACCAATCCACTGCGACCTCCTCTCTATTGCATGATTTCCGTGATGCACCGCCAACTACAGGCCCTCATTAGTACACGGCCGGCCAAGCGGGACTACTTGCGCTATACACTAACCTGTCCACCATTTTGCTCGTAAATCGGTATTTGGCAGTTGCTATGCGAAATCGGATAAAAATCTCTCGATCACAGACTTTTTTTTTACTTATGGCTTTACGCCTTGTCGACGTTGAGGACAGAGGTGGGATGGAACTGAGGACAAGGAACGGGAAAGAATTCGGCCATGACCTTTTGAAGAAAGCATCCCGGCATTCGCCTGGTGTGATTTTGGAAAACTAAAATCTGGATGTCCGGACGGGGATTCAAACTGGCGTCCTTCCGAATGCTTGGTCAGAGCATTAACCGCTCACCCTGCACGCTAGGTGTAACTATTTCTTTATCACAATTGCCTATTAGGCTTTTGTATTTGGGTATAATATGTTCTACGAACTGAACCACATCAAAAAATATTATATTATTTTAAAAATCTAAAATATAATCTTGTATACTGATCTCGTATATAACCATATACACAAATAGACATTAATAAATAATATTTAAATTGGTACTTCCCTTTCCATCAGTACTCATGTGTTTCTGCTTCTTGTATTATGATATTTATTTATCAAAACTCACATTCTCCTTAGTTTCAACATTATACATTCACTTCATAAATTAACAAGTCCTCCTTCTTAAAATGTATCATGAATAATACTAGTTTTATAACGCGCAGTCCATTTCATCCAGTTCAACCATTTCATGCCATCTCTGACTTGACATTCAGCGATCATTGCGTTATTCATTGACCAAAGACAAAAACCGCTTCCCAACTCTAACAAAAAAAAAACAAAAAACAAAAAAAAACAAAAATTAAAAAAAAACAAAAATTAAAAAAAACTTGCGGGTCTAGTTTTAATGCAAATATGCGTTGTTAGCGATAGAACAATAAAAGTTATTATGGAAATAGTGCAAATGCTAATCTGCCCTGGAACTGTATGCGCTATCATGTTGGCTTGGCATTGTTTGGGCCGCCATTCGAGCACAGCCCGGCATAGATTTTTAATCAACCATACTGTGTTACGTATCAGAAAATTTGATTATGGCTCTTGGCTAATGGAAATATTTAGCTCTGAATGAATTAGTATTTTAACTCTAGAATCTGCATAAGTTCGAGTCTTTTCCTAGGCACAAGAAAAGGATTTTAGGAATAAACGGGTCTTTACCATACTTGTCTGTGTAAATCAAAGGTTTTATTGAATTCATGGTAGGCGATGTACTCCCCGTAGTTAAGGGCGCAACGCAGGTTCTTCGCTGGCTACTAGGAGAAGGAACAGTGGCTTTGATTGGTTTAAGATTCACATGAAAAATGCATGATTAAATTTCATTGGCATAATAGTTCAGCCACTTGGTTTCAAGATCCAACCGGTGGGGGACCGTGGTGCTGACAAATTTTTGCAAATCTTTATGTTACATGCTGTATCGATATTGTGCCTGGATTATGAGTTGGAATTAATTACATCTAAAACCCCTCAAAATATGTGAATTGTTTAGTGCTCCCGAAAAAAGTACAAAATCTGCTTTCTCGTGATTAGTAACTTAGGATTTTTTTTAATGTCATATCGATGGTTGTGTATATCCGAAGTTTGTTCAGAACAGGATCCATATTATCTTCAAAAACAATATACTCACCGTAATCATACATTAAAACACTGCACGAGGCGTCAGGTCTGAGCATTAGGCTTCACTGTAATATTCTTCTGGAGAACTTCAGTGGTGGATTCGAAATATGACAGTAACATATCTGCCTTCTAGATTACGCTGTTTAGTTTAAATCCTTAATTTCATGAACAATCATCACAGAACAAGAATCTGGCGATGAATAGAGAGAGAGAGAGAGAGTTTTGGCATAGCGACGCGACCACGCTTTTTGTCGGCTGATTCACTTTCCGTGTTGAGAGCGTTGGAATGGATGCAGTGGCATGTCCATGACAGCCCTCGATACAGAACAATGGGGCACCCAGACGTGTTCTTCGGCGTTTGGAACTAATAGTCGTACCTTACCGATAGGCTACAAGCGAGATTAGATATAAGGCCGATTGTAATCTTATACAGCACGAGTGCCTTCAATATGAACTATATTGTGATCGTCAGCACACTGGAAGTCTAAAATAATTTTTTGTTGGAGACGTAGGGCAATCGCTCTCAGTCTTCCTTTTGTCTGTCCATCCGCTTGTCACAGCTGCATTATTTCTGGGACTTTAATCGGCCACAATTTTAGTTCTTAGTACCTAAACCATAATTATATTACATATAAATATAAAATTAGAAAAATCATATGTTGAAAGTTATTACAGAGATTTAGTAGGAATTGATATGTTATTATTATTTTTTCGATAATATAAAAGAATATCAACGAAAACTGGTAATCCGCCGACCTTCAGAATGTTTAAATTTTCTTTTATTCCCCGACTCGTATTAGTTTTTTTTCGAAAAACCATAAAGTATCTCATCCCCCTTTGTTAGTTTCAGAAACTATTGATTCAAAAATTCTTTCATAATTTACACTGGTATACAGTTACCTTATAATTACAGAAAAACTATAGCCATTTTTCTGGAGTTTCTGTTTTTGCCAAAAAGTTAAATAATCAAATTTAAGCAAATTTCATTTTTAAATTGTTCAATTTTTTCGTAAACCAGTAATTCTATGGTGCTGCTACGAATTTCGTTAGTACAAATTCGTGAGACTAAACCTTAAAATAAAAAAATATTATTTTATATAAAAAAATAAAAAAATACCTCTTCAAATAAACGCTTTCGCTAAAAAAATTTAAAATAACTTCAAACCCAGCTTAGAAGAAAATAAATCGAAATGACAAATATTTTACGTTACTACTATTGGAATTTTACATTAATAAGTTATTTTTGAAGTCGGTGTCAGCTGTCACATAGCGACGAATGTATTTGCTGTTTGAGATGACACGGGGAGCACGAACGAAAAGTCGAAATATCTTTACAGCGTATAATGAGGCGGATATGGTGTAGGACAGTGGCCGGCAAACTTTAGAAGCCAACGAGCCAATTTCGATGGAAAAAATTTAGAAAAGCCATAGTTACATTTTATTAAATATTTATAACATAATTTATTGAATAATCAATAAACCATCATTTCTGCATGTATGTAAATAACATATTCGTAAATAGTTCACATATAAATGGTAAGCATTTTAATTAATGAGAAAAATGTGCTTGCATTTTCATAGAAAGTTTTATAATATTTGGTGTGTAACTTGTTGTTTTTATTTTCAAACATGAAACCAAGTGTTCATCAGTTATTTGGTTTCTCAATTTATCTTTAATAAGGTTCATGTTGGAAAACGTTTGTTCACACATGTACGTCGAGCCAAAGATAACAAGAACACATAAAGCAAACTTGTTGAATGAATCTGGCAAGCTCTTCCAAGTATTGAAGATAATTTCGTCTGTCTTTTGTAAATTTTTAATAGCAGTTAGCATGTTCTTTGAAAACAAAGTACATTATTATCTTTCTAGATTTTCAATTTCAGCAACAAGACACATAAATTTTGATTTCTATAAACCTTTGCTAGCCAAGTCTAGCAATTGCATTTCAAAAACTGCTATTTCAATCGCAAATGGATGAAATTTTAATTCGGTTACTTTTGCTTTGAGAGGGTTTATAATAAACTTTTACTTAAATCGCTTTAGAAAAGATACCTTTATGTTTAAAATTTCAAAAATTCCTTATAAGTTTTAACATTTGTTTCTTTTTTTTGTTGTGATAAATTTTAAAAGTGCAGTAAAGTTTCCCTATTTGTCGTTAGCCAAAAGAACCATTTTTCTTTCAAAAGAAACAACTTCTTCAAGAAGCAAAAACGCAATATTTCTTATCCCCTGAAGTTTAATGTTAAGTTGATTAAGATGTGCCGTTACGTCCACAGTAAAATGTAACTTTTGCAACCACCGATGATCTTTTAATTTTGAATGATATATGCCTTTGTTACCGAGGAATAGTTCAATTTCTTTTAAGCAAGAAGCAAATCGATTGAGCATATTACCTCTTGAAAGCCATCGCACATTGTTAAAAAGAAGAATCTGAATATTCGCTATTCCTTTCACTAAGAAGTTCTTTAAATTGACGGTGATGAAGGTTTTGTGCAATAATTTTAGTAAGAATCTTATATTAATTACTAAATTCATAACATGACAAGTTCTTTTGGAAACGTTTGTGCGCAAAGAGCTTCTTGGAGGACTATGCATGGAAAAGTAGTAACCTCGTAATTGATTTTTGCTTTCAAAATGGAAACAAATTCCTTTTCGGAACCCATCATACTCTTGGCTGCGTCTGTTGCAATTGACACAAATTTAGTGAGTGGGATGTGATTTTTTTTCGATAGAATTAACGACAGCATCTGTAATATCCACTCCTCGGCTTTGGTCTTTAAGTGGCAATAATACTAAAAGTTTCTTACGACATTCGGATGAATATAGCCCACAAAAAGGTAAACTTGTTCTGTTTCTTGGGTGTCGCAAGACTCGTCAACTGCAATTGATATGGCTGAAGCTGATTTAATATTTTCAACTTGTTGGTCAGTTACATTTGAAACCATCTTAGTCACTCTATACGATACTGTTTTAGTAAACAACGGAATACTTTCAAATTTATTTAACATATCATCTTGTTTTTTTAAATCTGCATAAAGTTCTTTAGATACATTTATAGAGCAACTTTTAATGTACTCGCCATCTCTAAAAGATTTTCCTCTCTTAGCTATTTCCTGGCTCACTATGCAGCTGGCAATGTTAACGGTATTACTAGATTGCAACCAATTATTATTATTTTTTTTTTACAATAACCTCATTTATTTCTTCATACAATATTTGCGTAGCTTGAAAGAACACAACACATCATTTCATAACTATTAACTCTTATCGTAAGTCTAACAGTCTAATTCTTAAGAAGTGGTTGATTTTTATAATTTTGCTCCGTTTCTTCGAATGCTTTCTTTCGCATATCACCAGGGGAATAAGTTGGGGCAAATGAGCCATTCTTTATTTGAAAGTGTCTTTCTACATTTAACTTCTAATTATTGGCAAGTTTTTCTTTGCAAATAAGACATATGGGAAGACCAATCGCGTATTCAATGAAGGCATGAAGGCAAAAGATTCGGACCATTCATTTTTGAATTCGTGACGCCATTCAGATACATATATATATATATATATATATATATATATATATATATATATATATTTTGCTTAGAAGCTATTTAACGGTATGTATAAAGAAAGATTAAAAATACATTTTTAACAATAAGGAAGACAAATAGAACACCAAATGAATGTAATGATAATGCATACCTGAGATACCAAAATTTTAAAATCATAATTGCCCAATAAGAGTTACGGCAAAGAAAACAACCAGTGTGATCACGCGTCAACAGTTGGGTTAAAACTACTGCCAGGTTTTATTTAATTCATTGTAATGTAGGTAAAAGTTGGCAAAAGAACTTGGTTTCAATGAGGACTGGAAGCCTGCACGGTCTTTCGTGTTACTACCATTGGTATCATCGGTAAATATGTGTGGAAAAGAATATTCTCAGAGCCACACTTATGTCCTCAAACAAACTACACGGTATTGTAATCTTTGGATCGGCCTAGTTATTGGACGAGGCATATCTCTGGCGTTACATTATAGATTTTAATGAAAGCGTTTATTTGAAAACGGTTTTTATTTTTTTAAAAAAATATTTGATTTTTATATTTTTAGTGATATTATATTTGTTTTGTATTTTAAATATGGGCAGGCCTTCTAAAAACGCTGCTCGAATGAGAAAGCGCGGTGTAAATGAAATAAGTGATGAAAGGAATGACCGTTTGAGAAGAAACAGGGGAAAAAATACAAACAATAATTCAAGAGAGAGTGATAAGCACCGTGCTCGTAGAATTTCACAATTGAGAGCATATAAAAAATTTATCCGACATAAAGAAAGTTCAGAAAATCATGCTCATCGGATTGATACAAGAGCGTTTGTCAAACGAAACCGAAGAACAACGTCCTCACCGGTTTGGCTTGATACACGAACGTTTATCAAATGAAACCGAAGAGCAACAATATTTATGCAAGTGACTGCCGATGTTGGTCTCATACTTCATACGTCAATAATTTTTACAAGTTTACGTGTTATACAAACGTACTCACTCGTCTAGTATTCCGAGAAAATTTCATCTATATTTTCATCCATGTTATGAACATTAATGTTCCAAAGTTGTTGGCCGAGTTGGCATTCTGGAGCATCCGTCCCTTTATTTCTTATGGCTTCATGCCTCATAAATGTGGAGATCATTAAAGGCGGGAAAGTACTGGGGGCTGGGAACGGAAAGGAATTCTGTCATGGCATTTTAGAAGGACAAATCCCAGCATTCGCCAGGAGTGATGACAGGAAACAACAGAAATCCGATTTATGAATGTCCTGACGGGGATTCGAACCTTCAACCTTTCGAAACAGTTACCGCTTACCCATCTTACTGTATAGACTTCGGTTTTAAAATGGTTTCGATTGGCTGGATGGCCTCTTACGGTCAAGACCCATTTCAAAGGTACTATTTCGGCTTTAATGACCAACAGCCGACGAACAGAAAAGGGATGGCAGCACAAGAAGATCTTACAATTTGTCCGTTGATCATGGATGCCTTGAAATGAGGCTTAGTGTATATCTTTTTAGTAAACTGTGATTCTGCTGAAACTGGAATTGGAAGTCACTTCAGGTAGATGAACATAGATAACCACCTAAACGCAACTACGAGTGTTACCGACGTGCTGCTATTAACGGAACATGTGCTTACGCCGTTAAAATGAACTAAGCATTTAGTAGCAAGTTTTAACTATGTGGAAAGCCCTTGAACGATATAAAATATAATTATGAAATACTAAGAGTTTAAAAAATTAAAGTAGGTTGTGTCGGGACGAAATCGCATGTTTTTAAACTGAAAACTTTATTTGAGAGCTTAAAGAAGTAAATGTTTAAAGAAGTAAATGTTTTCAATCAACCATGTATAAGTTTGGTATAATAATATTCGTTTTTTTACAGTTTAAACATATTTTTATTACAATACACGTATTAAGAAATACAGTAGCTATAATATTATAACCTATAGTCAAAAAATATTATTCTTGATCCAATACCTTCAGACGTAAACTCTAAGTGATGATTATTAATTCATTAAAACTGTTAAACGTTGCATAGTATTAGGTAAGATATTGGATTTATTATGAAAGGGGATTAAATAAATGAAAGTAAAACTTTTTTGAAGAGAAAAAATAAAGCTCCATTTATTAGGAATCAGTTTGCAAATAGATTTCGTCTATCAACATGAGATTAACGTAAAAGATATCTTTTACAGGAAGATAACTGTTTTATAGATCGTTGTGGGTAAGGACTGTCTCCTAAACGCATCAGAGTGACGTAACGATGGATGGAGATATCACTTGCAGGATGCCAAACAGACACCAAACAACAGCTGCCGTGGACAAGGCTTTGATCACGACGACATGGACCCCGTGCTGAGCAGACAGCTAGGCAGCCTCTGGCCCGTGGACCACCAGGTATACCTACGTATTCCGCCAGCTATCCGACACTCTCTTTCAATATGGAAAGTCTGTAGTGACACCTTCTTTTTGCTTAATGTTTTACACCTTGAGGTCATTAGAGGCGGGAGAGAACTGGAAGCTGGAGACGGAAAAGAATTCAGCCATGGCATTTTGAAGCAACAATCCCTGCATTAACCTGGATTGACTAAGGAAAAACCAAATCTGGATGTCCGGACGAGGATTCGAACCCGCATCCTCCCAAATGCGTGGCCAGAGCGATACCGCTCAGTCCTGACCTGACAAATGTTATCCCCCTCCTACTTACTTCTTCCAGAAGGCAGGCATTTCCATCTCTCCCCTCCCACTCCAGCCATGCCATTTCGAATTCTATGTAAAATATTTTAAAAGTCTTCGAACAGTGCGAACTATTGTGTCCTCGGCGAGCTATCAATTTTCCTCTCCGTGTCAATGATCCCTATCAAATATTGGAATACCTTTCCCATCAATTTATCTGCAAAACCAATCACTTCCTACTGTGTTCCTTTGTTTATTGACATGAGTGGTTCCTCGACCTAGACATGGGCCTAAGGTGTTGTCCAACGTCATACATTTTTGTCCCTAAAGTTGAGCACTGTGGCTATTACTATGTCCATTTTATATGACCCAGGAGCGTGATGAATGGCCACACGTGAAAACTGCTGTTTCCGAGATTTCTCAAAAGCCGTATCATTACAGACATAAGTAGTACAAAAATCTCAGTTGATGATCAAGAACTAAATCATTGTTGTAACTACATTTAGTCGTCTCAGATGGGTTATACGGTCGCTCACCACCCTTTCCAAAATAGAGCGATGGTACCAGAAAGACGAGGTGTAATTCAAGCATTCTACGTGTAAGATGTGTCGGATAGAGACAAGTGTTGCCCAGTGTTGTGGCTGTCGTCGGCCGCGTCGTAAAATCAATATTAAACATGTCTTCCATGAAGGCAAGAAACTGTATGTTGTGATTTATGTTCACGTTAAAGTCGTCGCACAAGATTGTCGGTATGACGGCGTCCACTTTGAGGAACGAATGACGGCTGTTGTGGGCGACATAAGACACTAGCGGTTGAAATGATAGCATACTGTTGTCAAGGTAACGACGAGCCAGGATGCTTGAAGGTAGAGTCAAGATCCAACCGAACGGCAGAGTCTATTTGTATCATCGCCCGACATATTTCACCATTCACGGACGCACTGAATGCTAGTACCGATCTCAAAGATGGCCGTGTGACAAACCGCTTGAGAGGAAAAACAGAGCCTTGTTTCTCACAATTCAAAGTTAAAACTCTTTCAGTTCTAGTCCATCTAATAGGTGACTTGTTAATGCAAAGCATCGAGGTAGTTGCATCCCGTCTGCCTTTGTCAGAACTGTGCCGATATTCCTTTCTTACTTCGGGCTTTACGGTTCTTCGAGGTTATTAAATCCGGGAGTAGATGGGCGCAGGGAAAGAATCAGGAAGAAATTTGACAATGCCCTTTTCACGAAACAATCCTGGCTGAAGTGGTTTAGCAAATCATTTAAAACCGAAATCTGGATTGCCGGACGACGATTTTGGGATTTGAACCAGCGTTCTACCAAATGATAGACCCAAGATGTCTCTCGAACCACGATCACACATTACACTCCACTCCTGATTATTTTTATTATTATTTTAAACTGCTTAACGTCTCTTAACAGCGAGGTCTTTAGAGACGAGAAAGGATGGGTGGCAAGGAATGGGAAGGAATTTGGCCGAGGCCTTTTAAAGGAAGCATTCCGGCATTTGGCTGGAGTGATTTGGTAAACCATGGAAAACCCAAATCTGGATGCCCGGACGGGGATTCGAACCGCCGTCCTCCCGAATGCGAGGCCAGAACGCTAACCGTTACACCACCACGCTCGGTCACTCCTGATTCGTTGTCTGTAAATAAATTTTTGATGCTTCTATTAGATCACGGTCTGAAAAGTTTTCCGATGGTATGATATCAAATATAGGAGAGGCGACCAGCAATCTACCGAAGACATTCGTGTGCTCCTTACTGGAAATCGTATCATTTTCTTCATATACTGGCAGATCACTGTCGATAAAGCCTGAAATGGTGCAAATGAACTGAGGTGCCAGAAATGTTGATCTAAATTCGTACTAGCATAGACATACGTGTCTTAAGCGGTTACTGTGTTAAAAGCATTGTGAAAGAACACAGTGTTCCGTAGGATATGATTGCAGCATGACTTCAAGCTCGATGAATGTGTCGGACGGAAAGATGTGGCGGGCGTCGCCGGATGACCCTTGACTCAGGCGCGTCCTGTACCGCTCAATGTCAAAGCTGTATCCTGGACATCAAGCTGTGAGGGCGCCCTCATTGCAACGCCGGTCAGCTTAGTCAAGTCCACACGGTGGCCAATGATCATGTAAGTCGACCGCACGAGAAACTAATGCTTGTACCGAATGTTCGAGTTACTTGTTCCGAACTAAATGAATGAAGACTTTTCCAATTGTCACTGCTCCAATTTCTAAAGTGAATTTCGAGGTTTTCTTGAAGGGAATGACACAACAACCACAGACTAGTGACACATTCTCTTATTGAGAATTTTGCTCCTCTTTTCGCGTTTTTGGTGAAGCAAACGACATTGAACTGGCAGAGTGGTGTTAAATACGGTCATAAACCACGATGATAATATTGTGTTGGTCCCATTGTTAATATGGATGATTAAGAATCAGTAAATTGTCCCGCAAACCACCGGGCATTGGCACGTTTTGCTCGGCGGTGGCAGCATCCTATTGTCAAAGGAGATAGTTATTACCTGCATGATCCTAGAGTTTACTTCCAATGATCAAACGTATTCAAGGATGTCATACATATGGAAGAAATTACTTAAACTATTAAGTGATCCATTATATACTTTTTGCACAGTCAGTGCTTTCCCTTCCCTTAATAGTTTAATGTTCGATATAATTTTCGGTGAAAAGTGGAGGAAAAATTTATGACATACGCCACATAAAGAGGATGGTAGAAACAAACAAAAATCATGGATATGAGATTTAATTCTCGGTCATTGATCAATATACAACCATAAAAAAATGACCCAGTAGACCAGAGTGATTATTGCTTCCATCAGGAAAATAATGTACCATCATTCTCACACAACATTGTATGATCGGAAAAATGATTGATGTAAGAAAGTTCTACTGGTAAAACAAAGAAGTGAAGTTAATGAAACGATCAAGGAATCTTTCTGGGGTCAGCTACGATCGGCACGAAGTATGAAAGCATCAATGCAATTTGGTTATTTATATTATTTTGTTTAAAATCCACCGTTTAATCTGTGAAGGAGTTTTTAGGTCATCCTAACACTTCATCATTGTGTTCGAACATTTCCCTGGTTCTCTCTGTTTACACTGCGTTAAGGTTGTTGATAACAATTATTACAATATTTTTTTTAAAAATCTTTTACTTAATTACAAGGCAACCAGACTATCACATCCGTGACCGCTTCGTGAAAGATTTTTAACTTTGACGGCAAGATCTAAGGGGGAAGGATTGGGTAGAAGGCTATACTGGGCCACGAGGGGAGGGGAGGGGGGAGGAGGGGTAAGAGCCAACCAACGAAGCTTTTCACATTTAAAATGAGGTACAGAACACACATCAGCATCTGAATATTTATTTCCGTCATTTAATTATCTCCGTATGTAGTATTCGTATTCTATATGCTAACAGCGACGCAAATACGTGTGATTTGAAATCGTAGCGTTGCACTGCATGCGACGGCGCATTACTATTATAAAATATTAGACATGCCGTACTTAGACTCAAATCCTCTTACAGACGTCACCCGAGATTTTCCGAGACAGTGTCGGTTCGTATTTTTTTGATGGTTCGAAATAGAGCTGTTCTCATTGGGATCTCCCGCGTATGACCACACCACCCGTTGATATAATAATTCTAATTTTGTACTGTCAAGTGAATTTCCGCGCAGTTTTAATTATAGTGTTCATTGAAGTGTTATTTCAAGTTCAAAGTGTGGTGTGAAGAGACGCAGGACAATAAACTTTATGAGGCAACTCGAAAATGTTTTTCAAGTGAATTTTCACTATCCAATGGGTTATAGAAATCTTTCAAGCAGATCAAAGAATCATTCCCTGCAACGAAATCTTCTCGGGTGTCCAGCCGGTTGGTGGTGTAAAAACACGACGTTTCGACAGCTGACTCTGCTGTCATCATCAGGTATCTGGCAGTTGTTATCAGCTGACTGTCTCTGCTTCGCAGTGGCTAGTGTCAACATTTCAATCAGAATATTATAATTATAGAAAAGATCATAACGCAAATATCGGCTGTGTTCATTACATACACAATAAATTTAACGATAGTCTGTCAAGAGAAAAACAGCACAAAAAGTCATCTGCAATCAATAGGAAAAAAAGAGCTACATGCATAACGGGGGGGGGGGGGGGGGGGGAGTGTCGAGGCAAAAGCCACGTCAAGCTATGTGGGAGTGGGGTGGGGGGTTCCAAGGAAGGCCAAAATGGAGCCACGTAGTTTATGAACTCTCCCCTAGTGCTGATTGTTACAATAGAAGCGTCTTGGAATAAGACTAAAATTAATCAAAAGTTCTCAGATATAATTATATACTTTTCAAAAAGGGAAAGATCGTAATAAGTAACGAATATATTTAACACATTTCTAAATTAACTAACGAATTTGCTACATCAGATTATATAAGATTACAGAATATCATTACTTTCAGTACCATAAATAGAAACCATTAATCATCTAATCTTATGCATAATTGTGATTAGATATTCAAATGCAATTATACAAGTTGTACGTTAATACTGTTTTCTTACTTGAAAGAAACAGAAGGTCTGCCGTCTAGAGCCCTGACTCTACAAAACATTATTAGAGGCTTATCAGCTTTTTTGTAAACTATCGGTAATAATAATTCAGAGCGAGTAGTCGTACCTGCGACCCACGACCAATAGGATACAGTAACGGCTAAACAACCAGTGGGTCCCATCACACTTGAAACCGGGAACAATTCTCCGTTACGAGAAGTACGAAATGAGATAATAAACGAACAGCCTAAAAGCTTCTCCTGTTTCGAACGTGTACATAATAACAGTTCTCCACCCAGGGATTAAGTTGCACCTGATTTACGAGATTGCTCTTTAAACCCTTCAGCGAACCTGGCACCCACAAACCACTTTTTTCTTCTGAAACAATTAAAGTGCAGCGCAAAATTTTATTATTTTGAGCTTCCAGATTTACTACCGATGTCCAGCGGAATAAAGAAGAGAATTACAGCGCAGTCATTAGGTGCGAGTGTAATATTCCTACATATTTTAGACACTTTGCTGCTGTAATTCCCGAGTCGTCACCTGAGCAGTGTTCTTAAGAGCTGCTGATAGTCGCGGATATAAAGTGCAATACCGTTTTATGAGAATGTGTATATCTTTATTAACTATTTTTACATCCTATTTTGATGTAACTTTAACCATAATCCACCGTAAGTGAAATAGTACTGGCGATGCACTGGTCTTTGATGTGAGCGAAGCGTCACGATAGTTTCCTTTGATTATTTCCGGGAAAATACATGCCTGTGATTAAGATCATCCAAGATCGTTACAGACTAGATGGACTCCCAGATCAATCTGATAAGGAGTAAGTACTGTGTAGTTACTTCATTGTTGACTTATAACGGATTCTGACTTCCTTCAGACAGAAATGAGATATAATTATCTCCTTCAAGAGTAGCAATCAAGTAAAGGATCTCGATTTTTTAAAAAAAAAAAAAAATCTCAGGAATTAGCATTAATTTGCATCTCAACCCATGGAATAAATGATTCAAGTACCTGTGTTAGCATTTAATGGAAACCGTTCTTAGAAAGAAAAATATTTAGGTCAAATGTTTACTTAATGCTCAGAATTGAAAAAAAAAAAAAATTGAAATGATGTTGTAAACTAGGCGGTCAGATAAAGTACAACGTGGAGCTGCTTCTAAGAAAGGGTTCGTGAAAAACTTACTTAGAAAGAATAGGCCGGACATTTTAAGACTTGCGGGATTACTGAATTTATTAGTGGGGGAGTGAGAGCGGTGGCAACACTTGTAATGGGTATGCTGAATTGAACGTAGATGGACAACTGATTGCATCAAGCCAGTCGTGAGACTAATGGGAACAAAAGGCTATTGATGGGGTGTGGCTCAGTCGATAGAATGTTGGTTGCAACACAGAACATCTCCAATTTGAATGGAGCGTACTTTCTAGTTTCTACCCACTAAGGCCCGCTTTTCTCAGTTATATGTCTCTCGGCTGGTTTGATGCAATACTCCATCATGTCTCACCCGACGTGGTGAGTGAGCAGTAACGATCGGTCCAGGCATTTGGTATGACGTGGATTCAAATCCCTACTACGCCATCTAGGTTCCGTTTTCCATGGTTTCTCTAAACCACTCCAGGCGAGTGCTGGGATGGGTCCTTCAAAAGGCCATGGCCGAATTCATTCTCGTTCCTTGTCCCCAGTCCTTTCACATCTTAATGACTTCGACGTCAACGAGGCGTTGTAAAGCAAATAAAAAAAAAAAAGTAGACATAACCCAATGAATAACACCCAGATCGCATATAAGTTGGAGTTAAGAGCTTCACGCGACATTCTGATGCTTAGTTTTCACTATTCTCATTTGAGTGAGAGCCTAGCAGTAATGCGATACTGTTACATACATACTGTTTGCATGCGTCGGTGCAAGGGAAGTTCTCTTTGCTCGTCGTGGTTGTTTTGCTGTTGAGGCGTAGCGTGCGGACACGTGAGCAACCTCAGAAATGCTTAAATTATTGCTTCCCACTCTGTCTGACACCTGTGCTCAGCTCTGCTTCAAATTACACTTTAACCATAGTGATTTAAGCACAGTGTTACGTCCCGCAGAGGAATTTTGTTTTGTACATTCAAGATGGATTACTCACGCTTGATATATCTCTTTGCCAATCAGGTAGCAGGGTTCAGTAGTTGCTACGCACCTAACCTAGTGCCTCACCGTATCACGCTCGGACTTGGCATTTGAATGCGATCTGCTATACAACTATCCAGATTTTCGTTTTCTATAAGTTTGCTAAGTCACTGCAGCGTAATGTCGGGCAGTTTCCTTCAGAACGTCCTGACCAAGTTCCTATTCCTCGCCCCAATCTTTTAATTACCTCTAAATCTACGAGCTGTAATTTGAGTGCTAACAAAGAAAAGAGTGGTGTGGCGTGAAAAATCCAAATCACAGTATGAACGAAATGTCAGCGCATATTGCATGCAGTCTATGAGTAAAATATTGATTGGTATGTATTAGTAGCTATTAAAGAAAAAATCCATTCGGCTGAAGAAATATGAACTCTGTGGTGAAGCATAGCCAGAGAATGTAAAAAGCTAGCTGCAGGTATAAAAGAATATATGTGAGTGTTTGATGTTTTATGCTTTGAATTGACGGCGAAAGAAGTAACGGAAATGTAATGATTGGACTTGAAGGACTAATGTATATCTCGAGCAGATAGAATAGATTGTTAATATGAAGTAAACGGGACTATTACTGTATAGGAGGGAAAACGAAGAGAATTCTAGTTAAAATAAAGTTTTGCCATTACTTGTGCAATGAGTTTTCTTTTACAACTTACAGTTACTTGGTTAAGCCGGAGAGCTATTTTTAGACGATACAGGAGGAACAGAATCGCACGAAAGGATTAGTCTACAGAAGAATAAGGGCTAAAGGATAAAAGATGGTCCCTTCCCTTTCATGTTATAGGAGTTCAGATGCTTTATAAGGGTCTTATTGAGGGCAACAATTTTGTTGTTTATCTTATTTTACAATTCGGAAAATGCTATCGTACGGTAAAAAATTGCAAGTTCTTTTGTTCCGTAGTTCCGCACTCTTTTATGGTGTAGACCAATTGCTTATCAGACAGAAAGTTTCGATTCATTGAATGTCTTTAGTAGTATCTTTTTCTTTTCTTTTTTTTTTAAAAAAAAGAAATTCTTGCTCATAGTCTCTCAAATATGTAAGTACATCAGGCTACTAATGTTAATCTTCCACAACCTGGTACAGATTCTTATATACCTTCAGTCTCTCATTTATTTCTGCTGCTTTAAGCCTCGACAAAGCACATATTGAAAAATCTGACATTTAATAATTTGTTTGTTTCACAAAAATATCAATGAAATAAACTGAAACCTTAATCAATGAATTTTCTTCCAATCTGCATGATTGATGGTGCATAACGGCAAGGAAATTTTTTAAATTGCGCCATATTTTTTGATGATTGCATCTTGTATTGAACACTGTTTTGATGTGTCACTGTAATTCGATTTTAACCACGCTTCTTTTAAGCAATATTTAGAGCTGTTGTATTTTCCTTACAATTTTCGCCGATCTTTAAAACAAACCAGCTCTCCAAACAATTGCAGTAAAATGTTATGCCTGCGGGTTATTAGTAATTGCGGCAACATTTTTTGTAAGATCTCTGAAATTTTTGACATCAACGAAAAAGATTCTGTTTTTAGTATACCCATAATAAAAAAAAATGGGAACTCATGTCCGTTGGTCCCAGAATCCTTACCATTGTGAAGAAATTTCACCGGAAGATTATTTTAAATTAAAATGAAGTTTATTTACCCTCATTGAGTGTAATTCAATACAAGGAAACACCGAGCGTGGTGGGTGAGAGGTTATTCGGGAAGACGCCGGTTCGAATCCCTGTCCGGGCATCAAGATTTGGGTTTTCCATGGTTTCCGCAAATCACTCCAGACAAATGCCAGGATGCTTCCTTCAAAAAGGCCATGGTCAAATTCCTTCTCGTTCCTATACCCAGTTCCATCCCGCCCCTAATGACCTCGACGTCGACGAGGCGTAAACCCACAAAAAAAACCCCAAAGAAACAGTGTCAACCACTGTCACACGATGAACTCATGCTGCTAGGAGATATAAAGTCAGCTCCTGGGTAGTTCACTCATTGATTACTGTTGAGTGTAAGTTAACAGAAAGAATATGACGCTAATCTACCACTAAAATACTACTCCAATTCGGTCCCTCTACACCCATATGTATAGACCCACACAGTCTATCCAGTAGAAACTACTATGCGTATACAGCAATGAACGGATCCAGAACCAGCTTATCATAACACAGATAAGGCTCATTTATTTTTGAGAAAAATTTAATAGTCGAGTGTTCGACTTCTCCACACTGTCAGCTTAACTTGATGATATTATTCCAATTAACAACTTTGAGTAAGCAACATCCGATTTATTAATTAATGTTTAAAACATGTCAGTGTGTTGGGAGTATTTTTTTTAAATTAATTACTACCCTTTACCATTAGCCACTACGATTATGCAAAGTCAGTTAGGTTTAGTTGTACGGTTTTCCACAATATTCATATTTAAAGCACGAAAATAACTGATATTATTATTATTACTCAGTTTTAAGCCCATTCGATAGATCGCTATCGAAGACAATTGTTATCTACGGGTAGGAAGTGAATGTTGCCACAATTTCAGTTCACCCTCGTGTCTTGGTGGTAACGGACTGACTGCTAAGTCTGCAGAAAAATTTGGGTGCACGTTTTCTGTTGTTCAGTTTGGCAAAGTTAAAACATAATGAGCTACACTGATAAATCACACAAATGAATCAAGTTAATTTTTTCAGTCATTTTATAATCAGGACAAAGATATCCGTCAGTGAGTATCAGTGCGTTAAGACGCCGCGGGACAAGCCTCGGTAGCGAGGGGTAGAGGTCGCTGGTTCGAGTCCAGCTCAGGGCATGGGTGGTACTTTCACTTGAGAATATCAACAACACTTGAGGGAGCCTAACACAATCGAGAGGAAAGATGTATACCAATGATGTTGGCTGAATGGCTAAAAAGCCGGACAAAAACACCTGTGTTGGGCAGGTACCAGTTACGCACAGGCCGTCATGATTGTGGTTTTTAAGCGGTCTCCCATAGTCACTTAGGCGGATTCTGAGACGATCTCAAATCTCCGCATCATAAATTACATATATCGCAAACAGAAATACTCTTCTCGTGCAGCACACGACTTAAACTATAGGTGGCAACACAAACATTTCACGCTTCGGTTGAAAATTCCAGATGTACAAAATCCGGCTCTAACTGTGCTAGGGGCCTCCCATCCCGTCCCTTGGCCGGTTACACACTGAGCGGTTTCGTCCGCTCCGTAAATTTCTCCGTCGCCGCCTATAGAATATGAGGTGTTTACACATTGAGTGGTCGAACTACCACTGCCATTTCAGCGGTGAAACTTCCATTGCTAAGAAGAGCAGGAAAAAGGTGACGTGGTCGGGCGTCAGTACCTTGCTTTTGGTGAGTTGAGTTTCTTTTTGTGAAATTAGATGTTAATTTAGTTAATTTAGTGTTTATTATTTCGTAGTCAGGTTTTAAAATTTTTATTTTAACGGTTCCGTCGGCATAGAAATAGGAAAAGAAATAACCAAAGGAGAACAGAATATTTGAGGAACGATATCAGCAAATTTTTCAATTAATTTGGGATGTTTATATTGAGAGTTGCTTCCGAAACTAAAGTATGTCATTCAAAGGAGAAATACACAGTTGATGAATTGTATTCAAAGTGTGGAAATGCTGGTAATCACCTTGAAGTAAGCACATTTCTCATGGACCTATTAAAGATAAACATTTAATTTTATATAATTCCAATCCCCTATATTTATTTTATGTTAATTAGGGTGAAAACTCCTGTAGGTGAATATGAATAGGTGTACAAGAAAAGTTTGAAAAATACGCTATGCCATATAATGGACTAAGTCTTTCATTTATTTGTAACTAATACATATACTTCGCTGTGTAACCGACTCATCATTGTTGAGTTTGCTCTACATTGCTTTTATTCTTACAAGCAAAAACGACTAGTTAAACATTTTTGCTTAAGTTGTAACATGTTGAGTGTTTTAAAAATTATTACTTTACAAAGAAAAATCGAAAGTAAATGGCGAAGATGATTCCGAATTTACTAAACAGCTTGTCTCACTGTATTCGTCAATGCTATGTTAAAAAAGAAAAGAAAAAAAAAAAGATCTCACAATGTTGAGCGACAGAATTTCGAATGTTGAAAGTGTTCCTTGGCAAATGTCTAAGATATGAGGACAGAGTTATATACTATTAAAAATCAAAATCTTGCTATAAAATGTGATTCAATATTATTCAAATTCTAGTTGAAGTGGTAAAAATTTATGTAAATACGTGATCAATAGTTTACTATCCAAAGGCATTTTTCCTAATTTTCCATTTCGTCAAAATCATTCCACTTTCAAGGCGCACTTCTTTCCAAGCGTTCCTGGTAGCGTCCCGATCTTTAAAAGAAACCATTGTTTTGTCTCTTAGAACTGGTCTAGCTTCCACTAACGAAATGAGAATATCATTATCTATCACCACTTAACTCATATTACGATTTTTAAATTCAAAAAATGATAACTTTACACAGACTGAAAACGCACAAGTGGTTAGAATCTGCCTAGTGTGCAAGCGCCCATCTGGCCACATGGGCCACTGTCTGGACTGGGGCGGTCAAACAACCGTTGAATGTAGTGGCAGCGCGCGGTCGTATACCTGCCGTCGACGGCAGTGCTACCGCGCGTTTTCCCCTCCGCCAAGTGTGTAAGCTCCTATCTGATCCCTTGCGCCACTACCTGAAGCGCGGCGACGGAGAAATTTCCGGAGCGGACGCAACCGCCACGTGAGTAACCGGCCTTACACTAGCTGTCTGAGAAGTGAGGTAGCTGGGGTCCACGTAGTGCATAGTGGTTTTATGGAGTAGCATTACACTACTATCGCAGAAGTACTGGAAGCCGGCACTCTACAATATTAGATTAATCACAACTAAACCATGTACAATGACTCCATAAAGCGCCGGCATAAAGGACAATAGAGCGGGCCTGGGTTCAAACTACAGTGGTCACACTAATCACGGGCTTCAGACGACTTGCTTTAATTACATAGGGGAATTCTGGGATTGTTCACATATTCATAAAATACACATTTCATTAACATATATGTACTCTTATCATACGGACAGTGAGCAGGCGGGGGGGGGGGGGGAGGGGGGAGAGGAAAGACGGGGGCAACGGAAACTCATTCACTAAGACAGTTGAACTACCCTTCGCGGTATCCTCGAAATAAGATTCCAATTCAAGGATTAGGCCTTCAGGGACTATTACCATCTCTTCCGTTGTCTACCAATATTTCCCAAACCTTTCGGTCTATATTGGTTTACTACTTTTGACAATCATGTATTACCCATTCTCTACAGATGGTCTCTTCATTTATTCCTCTATCTTGTCAACCATTTTGTGCATTTCCAACTCATCTCTTATTGTCTAGTTTCTTATTAGATCTAGCCTTGTGCATCGCTTTACAGATCATAGGAATTTCATTTCCGCTGCTCGTATACGACTTTTGTCTTTTCGTTTCATTACTCATGACTCACCTCCATAGAGAAGCTTATGAACTGCCGTCACTTTATAGAATTTCACCTTTGTATCTCTGCGAGTCCTATTTCCTAAACTTTTAGCTATCATTCCACACATCATATAATGTTAATTTTATTATCAATATCTCTGATTACACTGTATTAGATGTCACAACCGCGGTTATTATAGATCGAAACCTGAAGATATCCACGAACAAAACAAAATAATGAATTTCTGTTGTCGAGACCCTATTTGAGAGAATATAATTATAAATTGGTACCTAGCTGAACAAGTTTAGAACTATAACTATAAATAAAATATTAAAAAATAAATCGTGAATCAGGCAAGAAAAACGAGGGAATAAGAGCCAGAGTTTGAAGAGGCAGGATTGATTTTTGTTTTCGTTACAATCTGCGGGAACGATTCAGGAACTTAACTACTAAATTGGAAAAAGAACTCAATTCTAATAGGAAGTTTCTAAACATTTTACCCACTGACCAATTTAAGTTATTAGCAAAGTTATACGAGAGGCTCAGCGCATGTGAGAGATATTGGGGCTTTTAAGTGAACACCCGTAGTGCCTCACTATAGAGGCAATTAAAAGGTAATTGCGTACAGCCGGCAGGTGTTCGAGGTGGCTAACGAGCCAGGCGAGTTAGTTACCGCACGCGAAACTGCGTTTCAGTTAGGACCAGCCAACTGCGTGATTGCATCCCACGGCTATCACAGCAGTTTCATTGTTTTGAGAATTCATATAAAAACACAAATTTTTCTTAAATGTATTTAAGTATACCAGGTCGGGATAGGCGCAGTTGTGTACCCCATGGAGACGAGGTTTTGGGACTTAACTAAGAAACAAATCTACATCTACATATATACTCTGCAATTCACAAAATTGTGGGTGGCAGAGGGTGCTCAGCACCAAAGCTAATATCTTTGCTGTGCATTCCAATCCCTAATGGTACGAGGGAAAAAAGAATTCATATAAGAATCAGTCCGGCACCTTATTTCTCTAATTTTATCTTTCCTGTCCTTTCGACTCAAATAGGTTGGTGGAAGAAGTATTTCACTACACTCAAAAGTGAAAGTGGGAGTACGCATGTTTTCCAATAACTTTAAACGAAACGTGTGTCGTCTATCTACCAGAGACTCCCAACCTAATCTACTAATCAGTTCTGTAACGCTTTTATAAGGACTGTAGCAAGCGGTCACGAATCGAGCGGCTCATCTCTGTACTTTCTCTATACTTTCGATCAATTCCGTACGAAACGGGTCCCAAATGGCACAACAATATCCAAATGTGGACGCACAAGAGATTTGTACGCTATCTCCTTTGTTTGTTCATTACAATTTTTCAAAATTCGACCTATGAATCGCAGCCTAGAATTTGCTCTACCTACTAACGAATTAATGTGTATGTCCCATTTCATGTTCCTTTGTACTGTTACTCCCAAATATTTCATAGAATCGACCATATCAATAACTGTATTGTTTAACTCGTATTTCTGAACAATTGGATTCTTTTTGTAAGTTATGCTCATTGTCTTGCACTTTTTACAATTTAGAGTAAGTTGCCACTCAGCGCACCAAGCGAAAATAACATCCAGATCGCGCTGAATTTCTAAGCAATCGGCTAAATTTCTTACTTCCCTATAAATAACCGCATCATCAGCAAACAATCTAAAAATGCTTTTCACTTTGTCTCCGAGATCGTTTATAAAAATTAAGAAAAGAAGTGGTCCTATTACACTTCCTTGAGGTACACCCGATGTAACATCTAGATTAGAAGAACTTTCTCCTTCAACGACAAATGTTTCTTTAACAGATTTCATGATGCCACGTCTGGATAGATTATGTCTCTCGTGCAGCAGATGTTTTAGAAATGTTTCTTAAATAAATTTGAATTTATCGAGTGTACAAGACCGGAGTTCTGTACCCCACGGAGATGAGATTTTTTGTTTTTTCTTCAAAGCTGAATCTTCGCAAATCTCCGGCGCACTCATCCCGCGATCCAAAGGGTTAATTTATATTTTCAGTGGTTCACCACGACGTGATAGGCTCAGATCACTGAGGTGCCGCACACTAAGTAGAGGAGGTGCAACAGGACCTGGTATGAGCCCACAGCCCGGGTACCGGCCGTCCTAATTGAAGGTTTTAGCTGGTTTCCCACAGTCATCAAAGCGAATGCCGGGACTGTAGACAATGTCCGCCTCATAAACTGCAGATTTCACAAACATAAAATACACTTATCAGACACAGAATATACTAACGTACACATTTCGCAGAACACATGTTTATGGCATTTGGCTACTTAGGCGACACAGCCAGCTCAATGTTATTATACTACCTCTTCCAGTGTATCAATTATCCAGTACATTGTTTCTATTAAACATGAACACATTGACGCTACAAGACGGAGACGACATTCACACACACAGCACTTAAACATTCATGCCCTCGCACGGACTCGAACTTGTTTCTTCCCTACGCTACCCAGGCCGACGGGTAACACTTCACTTCCACCACTAGGACGAAGTACGACCAGGAAGAAATGCTTGGTAACAGTAAGCGCACACGGAAGTAAAATCAAGGCTCCAAATTATACCGTGCCAATGACGAGTAAAACTCAATAAAATCAGCCGATTCCTAATGTTAGAAAATGTGATTAAAAGAAAATCACTACATGTCGCATATTTTGTTGTTCATTAAAACCAATACTTTTTTGAGAGAATTTGTCAATTACCTTTGTCTTCTAGGGACCCTCTCAAACAATTTTTCGAACAACCATTCAAATGCGGAATTCGGTTGTTCATAAAACTATTTAAATAAAACTACGTACACACCATCGCTAAATATTTGACTTCTTCTATGGTTTCGCAGAGTTTCTGGAAAGTCAAATGCTACTTGCTCTTCATCACTTGAGAACAGAAGTCTTCAGAATGTCTGAGTTCTAATCTGATGTCCAATGGATACTAAGAAGAAAACTCCAAGGAAGAGTTAAAAAATGTCGGAGTGAGGAACTGACCACTTCATTTTCTCCCTACTGCCGAAGATTAAGAAGCGAAAAAGATGTCAACATTAGCGATTCGTTTCATTAAGAGACAGCTTGTCTGGATATGAAACATAGACCAAACGAATTGTGGAGAGAACAAAAAGCGTGAACAGTAAAATTAATCTGTAGTAGGCTCTACGTCCATTGCTTAACTTTACTTCGAACTTACAAAATAGTTGATATTTTATTCTATTTCAAATATGCGGCACCACACAAGAAACTTGAATCAATGATACCATAAAAAGTTTGACAGAGAAAAATTTAGTGTGAAATTATAACAAAAGATTTAGAAAATGCGAGTTTTAAGCAATAAATAAGCAACTATACTAAATCGACTCAATTTTAAAGTTTTACTACAGTTGTTTATTATGGTTAATTTACTAATGTATCTGCATTTAATCATCATAATCATTGACTATTGTGTCCATGACGTTATTAATCATACAGCATCTTACGAAAATTTGTTTTATGAGCCGTTAGATGTTAATAACATGCGTGCAATCTTAGGGATACAGTTTCTACCGTGAGGCACGTTATAATGTTTACAACCTATCACAGTTATTGTAGAATTAATTTAAACTGTTCTGATGATTAGATAGGAACCCGATAAAGCTATAACTTCGTCGCAGTAATTCATTCTAGGTATCGTAAAGTCAGTCGCAACGTGAGAGCGATAATTTGAAATGTAAATTTACCAATGATCCAAAGAAATGAAAAATCTTCGTATAGTTTATTGGACGTGTATTGAATTTGATGAGTATACAGACGATTTGTTATTGTACTAGATGACCCGTGCGAAAATTTCGCGAATAAAATGCGATGAATAGTGAGGTTGAATATAATGTCACCAAGTTCAGTCATTACTCTTCATACTCCTACTTCATTTATCGATTTGGTTAGAAATCCAGGGAGATAAATGGCTCGAAACACAAAAAACGTATTTTAGAAATATTGACATTTTTGCGCTTTATGGGTCGAATTACGAAAAATTACTTTCTTAGAATATAATGTTACCACGGCGAAAACCTTAGTCTTTAATACGATATGTCATTTATCTATATCGATTAGATATCAAGTTAAATATAAGGCTCGTGACACAAAAATACGTTGTAGAACAATTTTATACTTTTTGCCTTTAATAGTTGAATTCCAAACACTTCTTTCTTAAAATATGATGTCAGCAAAGCTGAGACATTATTCCTCAAAATCGTATTTGATTTATCGATTTTGGATAGATATCAAGGGAGATAAGTGGCTAGAGACACAAAAAAACGCATTTTAGAAAAATTGACTTTTTTGCCTTTTATGGGTCGAATTACGAAAAATTCCTTTCTTAAAATATAATGTCACCACGGCGGAGACCTTATTCTTTAATATGATACCTCATTTATCTATATCGGCTAGATATCAAGGGAGATAAATCGCCCGTGACACAAAAATCGGTAATAGAAAAATTTATACTTTTTTTCCTTTAAGGGTTGAATTCCAAAAACATTCTTTCTCAAAATATGATGTCGCAAAGCTGAGACATTACTCCTCATAATCCTACCTCATTTATCGATTTTAGTTAGATATCCAGGGAGATAAATCGCTCGTGACACAAAAACGCATTGCAAAAATATTGATACTTTTGCCCATACTTTTGCCCTTTAAGGGTTGAATTCCAAAAACTTTCTGGCTTCATATATGACTTCACTAAAAGCAGAGATCTTAATCTTTAAAACGATACTTCATAAAACGGTTTCAGATAGGTATCCAGGGAGATAACTGACTCGTAACACAGAAAACAGCATTTTAGAAAAATTTACATTTTTGCCCTTTAAGGGTCGAATTCCGAAAACTTTCTTGCTTAAAATACGATCTAACCAAAGTGGAGACCATAAGCTTTAAAATGACACCTCATTCATTGATTTCTGTTAAGTATGAAGGAAGATATTGGCTTGTGACAAAAAAATACCTTGTAGAAATAATATATATGATATTATTGTCAGTTCTTCATGCAGGCATTATACATATATGGTATGTGTGAGAATTGAGTCTTTCTCGGAGGTATGTGTTTGGTATTTATGTATATAATTCATTTGTTTTAAGCAGTCGTGTTATATTATGCTGTAAATCACATCAATTGAAAATACACTCTCCAACTAAAGTATATCACTTGCAGGAAATATGAGTGAATTAGCAGACGCTCTGCGAGGCTTTGTTCTCTGCTGTTATCTACAACTTGTTAACAATGATATATTTTGCACGCAAGAAATCAATAGAAATAATATATCGCGGTGTTTACCTCTATTGTATACCTCTACTTTCATAAAGATCATGAAAAGATTTTTATGCCATTATACGGATGAAAAGGCAGTCTTTTCAAACCTAAATATGGGCGACATTAGAGAGATTCTAATCTACATAGTTCTAATTCAACTGTCTAAATAAACCTCCTTCTACGATTGCCTCCTTAAGTCTTTTTAACATTTTGCTGATTTTTATACATTTGAATTCATTGTTGTTTAAAAGAAAAGACGACTAAAAATCTTAGAATTTGGGGAAAAGGTATCATAGTAGGAGAACTAACAGTGAGTTTGATTTTGATTATTGTTTTTCGATTTAGAAATCCTTTACTCGACTTTTGTTTAATATTTCTCTTCATTACAACAGCTTTATACCAACCATTATCATGACTTCGTATCTATTGATCAGGCGCTAAGTTCTGTTGATTAGGACTTTCAAAAGCTTTGAACGTAACTATAAAAGCGGTATCCAAAAAAACATCAATCTTGCCTTCACATAATACATGATTTTGCTGTTTTATATTATTATTTTTTAAATTTAAGTAAGGTGAAGTGGAAAGACGCCCAAAACTACAGGAATAATTACCATGCAAACTACCGCACATTCGGCATTTTTGGCTCGCTACCGGCAAGATAATTAGCGCAGACAATACTGTTGGTAATGAACGGGAATTAAATTGGCCTTTGCATGTACTGAGAAACAATTCCAGCATTCGCCTGGAGTGGTTTCGTCAAACCTTTCGAAAACTGAAATCGGATGGAGAGAAGCAAAAGCGATCACAGTTCCTGTTTGAACGCAAACTTCTATCGGGTTCTCTGTAGATCGTTTTTAGTAAAAGGAAATACTAATAATAGCACAGTGAGAGATTTATTTGAATTTTTTTTATTGCTTTTTGCCTCGTCGCGGCTTAGGTCTTAGAGGAGGGATGCACTGTGGACCAAGGAACGGAAAGGAGTTGGGCCATGGAATGTTTGAAGGAAGCATCCAGGCATTCGCCTGGAGTGATTTGGGTAAACCACAGGAAAAACCCAAATCTGGATGCCGAGACGGGGATTCGAACCAGCGTCCTCCCGAATGCGAGGCCAGAACGTTTACCGTTCACCCACCACGCTACGTTTTACGTGAATGAAGACGGATACCAAGAGCGTGCAGATTAAACACATTGCTTAGCGTAAAGATCTGTATTCGTCAGAAATTCATTTTCATTTCTATGTTCACGGAAGACAGAAAAGTGTTATAAAGATTAAATTAAGATATCACCATACCATCATATAATTACCAGCAAGTAATACGGGTATTGTAACGATTTGAGAAAAGAGAATGCTCAGAATAAGAAGCGATAGATATATAGGAGTGTTGATAATTGGATCTAAAGCCGTTAGTGACAATGACAAAAGTAGTCATTTCATACGTCACTTTGAAAACTTCCGAATTATTACCATTCACAAAGCTCATATTATATTTTAAAACTTATAATACATAATATTTATTTACTGCTGTTTCTACTTGGTCGTTAATTTACAGTTCAACTGACCTGTAATATAACCATAACAGAATTTTTCTTTCATTACTTGCTTTTTCATCCACCACGAAATAATTTTCTCTCTGTCAACTACTAAAATAAATCGAACAAAGAAGAAAAACACAGTCAATCCATTGGTTCCATAGCTCAGAAATTCTTCGTTATTGAATAAAGTTTCTATGACTAACAAAACACACCGTATTTGTATGTTGAACTCTCCTTCACTGCTGTTCATCATTTACGTGGAAATTCTTATCTGAAATATTTACCTATAAATAGAAGAGAAATTTGGTGTAGAATTTTTGAATTAGGACGTAATATGTAAGGAAAATCAGTATTAACGGTAACAGGAACTTGGCATACTTATGAAAGAAATTTAGTTGAAGATAGGATATTTACAGTCCAGTTAAAAAAAAAAATCATGTGGTCGAACTATGTAACTAAAAAAAAAAAACCTACCTTACTCGCGGCTGATTATTACAAAAACAAGTAAATAGGTAATAAGTAAATAAGTAAAATAAGTATAATACACATTTATTACTCCTACGAAAATGTAACATTATACAGTTTGTTACATTACTGCAGAGTCGTTAAGAACAGATCTAACGCATATATCTCGAGTTGATATAACAAAAACTGAAGCGTAATCACATAATTACAATGTTATAAACAACTGGTACAACTGGATAACTAAACACCAAATTTCGTATAAATCTAATAGTTATTGCTCAAGTCAGATAGGCAGACACAGCAAAAAAATAAACAGAACTCAATTCGAGAAAAGCGATACGAATGCATGGTGCCGATACACCGAGCGTGGTGTGTGAGCGGTCCCCTTCCAACCATCGAGATTTGAGTTTTCCATGGTTTTCCCCAAATCACTCTAGGCGAATGCCGAGATGGTTCATACAAAGGTTTACTAACGAATTCCTTTCCGTTCCTTGCTCCAGTCCTTTTCCGCCTCTAATGACATCGACCGTCGAAGTATGGTACGGATAAATTCGAAGTTTCATTGGTTCAAAATAATCCAGCGATCCCATTTAATCCGCTACTTTTTCACGCAAAAATAGAAACAAAAATGTTAACTAACGAAATCGGTAAGACCTAATATGAAAACCAGGTACGTCATCTACATCAGTCACATCTCGGCCATTACTAGCACTAAATGAAGACGCGTACCGTCTAGTAATTCCTGCAGCATCACCGTACATAAGACCTGGACACTGGGTTAGATGAGATAGCAGAGTGTTTTTACCACAGGTAGAATCGCCGACAGCAGAGGCAGGTGTTGTAGGAACGGGCCTCGAGACTTGGGCAGCTGTTATTACTCATCTCTCCGCAGCTGACCCCAGAGGTTATGACAGTGATGACCATAGATTCATGACAGATGACTGTATGCAATTCCCTTTAAAGGTAACTATGATCGTTGTTACTGTCGAGGTGATAATGGGGTCTTACAACCCGCAAGCACTGGCATGTGAGTTCATTAGAAGTGTTTCTGATAGGCATTGATCACTTCATCAGATACCCTCTGTTAACTATATAATGGAAACAGTACCTAATTGTTGTTAGTGACAGATAACGTTAACGGGGATTAAAGATTCAAAAGTAAACAATTAGCGCTGTCATACTCTCTCTCACCAAGGATGGCAAAATTTACGGTGTTGGAGGAATAGCATACCAGAAGTCTGATATTAACCATAACTGCTACAGTTAAGTGCAGTTGGAACATTCATCTAAAACCGCTTTAGAAGCGTGAGAAATTTTCTAAAGGAAGCATCAGGTTGGATGAATTGAGAAAAACAACGATAAAAGAATAGTGAAAATATTCACCAGTTCGCCTAAAATCCCTGATAACACATCCGATAAGTTGTTTAGTTTGCTGTATACTACATTATTAGTGCGTTTCTTTCATTGAACAAAATTTGGTGACCAAAATTGCAGAGTTTCAATTGGTTACACAATCACTTCCGTACTCACCCGACCCATCCCAGTAATGCTACCAACTGAAGGTGATCTAAACCTCGAATTTGTTACATAATTCTTCACCATCGGTAGTAGCATCCTTCTGACTCTCTGAAAATGTCAGCCGGAATTGTTATTTGTACAGGAGACCTTTCAAATACCAGAGATGCAACTTGCTCATGATCCACCAGACCACGGGTTATTCAGACAGTGGGGAGGGGGGGGGGGGGAACTGCGTGTGGAATCAGGTACCTGCATTCGTCGTAATGGTGCAGGTTTCTTATATACGGTAAATGGAAAAATCCTCTTTTCAGGTTATATCAAAACCTGCAAGTAGATGTAGTCGTGAATTAACTGGAATTTGGGGAGATAATGCAACTAAGTATCTTTAACTTTCCAACGAAAATTGCTCATACGCATCGTTTGCTAGCACACAACGAGGAGGTTTAACCAGCCTTCAGCAATTGATACATCAGCTCAAGATAGCACTGAGGAAGATTCCAGGTTGTGTGCCGAAACGTTTGGCAGTAGTAACAATATTGACGCAATGCTAAACCCACAAATTAAATGAAATTCTACAATGGCATAATATGTGGCCTCAATTGGGTCAGGATCCCGACAATTTACCGTAGATAATGGCTGGTAGATAGTAACAATAAGACCCAAATAGTGGATCCGTGAAGTAAGTTTCCTCCACTCGTCTGTACCACTCCCTCAAGCCGATCACTTCTTGCGACAGGATCGACTCTACGGTGTTCTGCTTTCGTCGCATATCGTGAGCGTATCGTTGTCGATTGAGGTTTTCAGGGTGGAAATCGCGATCGCAGAACGAACAAGTCTGGTGAATAGTACGTCACCTCTGGTTTCTGCCCAAATGAAGTTCTACCTAATCGGCCTCCGTTTAAGAGAAATCGGGGGTTAAGAAGATAAAAATTGTGTGTAAATGATCTATAACCTGTATGGAAGAGCGTTTGTTTATGACGTAAATTTAGCCGTGTTCTGTAAGGCGGTGTGATCAGATGCGGTGTGTCCGAAGTTCGATCCGACCAACAGCGAAATTTTTTTTCTTTCTATTTGTATTTTATTATTATTATTATTATTGCTATTCGATCTTGTAGCATTTAAAATTTGCTTTGAAACAAATTATACAAAATTTGTATTTTCCTTTGATAAATACCTTAATATTAGGATTATATAAATCATAGAATCATCTGAAACAAAAAAATTATAGTTTAAAAAACTAAAAACACTCTTTTGTAGTAATGTGAACTATATGGTTAAAAATATTCTTTAAATATAAAGATTTTGTGTAAAGGTGGTAGAACGTCCCACACTTCAAAATAAATTAATTTTATGAATAAGCTTAAAGTAAGAAAAAAATTAATTTTAATGTAAAAAAAAAGTGTGGGGTGCTCTCTACATACTTATTAAACTCTATCTTTACAAACAGCTAGCGAAAAAAAATATAAGACAACTGATACCTAGTAGGCCACGCTTTTTATACATTAAGCTTACTTTAAGCTTATTCAAAAAAACAATTTATGCTTAATTGTGAGATGTTCTATCACTGTCAATCAAAATCTTTATATTAAAAGATTATTTTTAACCTTTAAGTTCACATTACTACAAAAGCGTGTTTTTAGCTTTTTAAACTATAATGTTTTATTTCATATGATTTTATGATTTATATAACCCTAATATTAAGGTATTTATCAAAAGTAAATACAAATTTTGTGGAATTTGTTCCAAAAGAATTTTTTTTGCTACAAGATATGAAAAAAATACAAATAGAAAGAAAATAAAAATTCGCTGTTGGTGGGATCGAACTTCGGACCCATCGCATCTGATCACAACGGCCTTAACAAGCACGGCTAAATTGACGTCATAAACAGACGGTCTGCCGTACAGTTATAGACTATTTACACACAATTTTTATACTTTTTAACCCCTAATTTCTCTTAACGGAGGTCCACCAGGCAGAACTGCTTCAGGGAGAGAAACCAGAGATGACGAACTATTTACCAGACTTGTTCGTTCTAGGACTGCGATTTCCACACTGGACCTCCCCCCCCCCCCCCCCATGTCAGTAATTCTGACAATGAAGACATTGTTTTTTTCGTCTTATGAACGCCTTGCCCGTATCCAAGCGTGGGCGGTTACCATGTTTACTCGTCTATAGAAACGTCTGCAACGATGAATTGTGGTGATTTCCCGTTGCCTTCACTCCTATGACAGTATTCTTAAGTGTCTATGGCTGTTATATTGAGTGTTTTCAGTGGAGAGTGTTGTTTCTGTTGTGGATGATAGATGGGAGAATGTGAATCCGAGTACTGAGGCCTACTCTTCCGAAGTCCAATTACCCGACAGGTTTAATGTCCCCACCAACAATGTCGTATGCTCTCACTTCATACCCACAGTGGAGAGCTCTTGGATTTAACCCAGGACTTTGGGGCACAATGTGATGATTAGGAATGAAACGCCACCACCTCTCATACCTGCAGGCCAAGTCTTGATGATGAACATTTCTTCCCCCTCCAGTACTGGAACCAGCTAACTACGTACCAGCGCCAGAAAACAGCACGGTACCCCAGTCAACTCGACCAACTGGGTGGGCTCGAGATATTGTTTTATATTTTACTGGATCACATTCCCAATTTTTGTAGCAAATAAGAATTTTCAGGGTGACCTGCACGGATAACCTAACCAGTAAACAGAGTTTATTCAACCCAATGTTTTGCTCTTTAATTTGAGTTGTATTTTGTTGATTAATTTGCTCCTAGTTATTTCATTTTCGTTTGCATCCTTTCATCTTTTGTGTTTAATACGTTTCTGTTCAGGGATCAGTGTTTAATTTTTTTTAATTGTCTCTCGACGTTTGTAGTCTATGAGGATACCACAACAACAGAAGATAATTATTATGTTGTATTATTATTTAGGGTGAAGACAATTTTATGCATACAAGTAGGAATAAACAGATCTGAAAAACTCTGACATGTATAAGGATTTATGAAAAGGCGTATAATCTGAAATAATTTTCCATTAGTGCATTATGTTAACAAGTCATTTGCCACGTGTACGTGCTCAAACTACGGCTATGTGATACGTACACAGACCTCTTCACAAGATGGGATAAGCAGATACACACCTTTCAGTAACGGCCGAGCCTTTGTGTGTGGAGAGTCCGAGAGGAGTTTTCAACTGTGTTTACATTAACAAGTACATGACACCGTGTTTACTGTACCAACATCTCACATACAATCAGGGTCCCTGGGTTTATAGAGGTAACACGCCTCTCAACGTAAGCGAATTCAAAATGAACAACGCCCAATCGTTGTGTCTTGAATGCTCGAAATAAGCTTCGCGTTAATTCAGCGGTTGAAGACAACAGATACAATATAAAGGATTTACGCACTAAAATCCGAATATAATGACAATATAGTTAAAAATGAAGAGGTATAATTTTGCGGAAATTTTTATTGCGGTTCAGTATTTGAATTTATTGGTAATTTAGGTATATTTGAAAATATTTGGGAACAATATGATTATAAGACAGCTATTAAACAATAATGATTCGTCTTCCGTGCTTCCTAAGGAAACAAAATATAGTTAAATAATTTTTTCATATGAAAACAAAATGGTCAGAATTAGAGAAATATTAATTGGGAATTATAAACAAAATTAGGATAAAATTGTTAATAAAAGTATAGAATAAATAAAGTAGTAAACGATAAGCATCAAGTAAGTAATAACATTCGTAATTTCAGAGTTAGAAGAAAGAGTTGAAGGCGATGATTGTTTTTCTGATGTTTTAGTTATCGTTTATCTAAATCTAATATATACATAATTTGACTTATTATGTGCTTTTCACACACACAGAATAAGTAACATATTTAGCAAACAAGGAATACAAATTGCATTCAGGACTAATAGCACAATACACAAACATTTAAACACCAACACTGAAAATAACCTGTACCAGCTATCAGGCATATATCAATTAACATGTCAACAGTGTAAAGCATATATAGTGGCCAGACATCCAGAAACTTTAACATAAGGTACATACAAAGAACATATTAGAGCAATACCATGCACAAACCATTCTACATTCGCCGAACATTAACTAGACCATAACCCCCCCCCCCCCACCACCACCACCCTTACTTCCCTACAGACAGACATGATGATATTAAAAAATAACAATCATAGACAACACTTGTTAACAATTCAAGAAAACTACCAAATACAGAAAGCTATATGAATGGGAAAATCACCATTGAATGAATTCACCAATTAAACCAATAAACCGCAGTTTTACTCACTAAAAATAAACATTACACAGGGAAACTAATAAAAACTGTTCAACTCAATAAAAATAACCACCACACACACACACACACACACACACACACACACACACACACACACACACACAACAGCTGTTGAAAATAGAGAAATAATTTAATAGAGCAACACAGATAGAATAACAAACAAAAAATGAAACAAAATTGGTAGCACTGTATTTCATCAAAACAACATGTATTTTATGTAGCAGACAAATGGAACAAAAAGCTTACAGTCAATATTTCAATGGATATAATGGCAAGTGTTTAGTCTGAAATATGTGTAAAACAGTTTTCTACTTGTGAAAAAGAAGATCCGTAAAAATGCATAAAGTGCTGTTCCAGACCGCCATGTAAATATCATCACCCTAGCTGTAAGTACAATGTAAATATGTATATAATAATTTGTAATACTATTGTCTAATGTAATGAAGCACATGTAAAACAAATTCACAGCCACTGACGATGCCCCACACCATAAGGACGAAACGCGTATGGGAATAAAGTAACATTAACATCAACAGTTGTTTCCAGACGGAATTTTGATTTATAATTTATTATGTGCTTATTGCCTGTACAGCAAATGGCAGAGAAGGCGTAGTAATATTTTCGTATCAAACCAAAGCATTGTCTACATAATTAGCCCTTCTTGTTTCAAATATTAGTAGTTATAATTCTAGGGAAAAGTGAACTAAGAAAGCTAAGGAACGTTGCATATACCAACAAGTTACACCTTTATTCATCAAAACGATTTCTGTAGATTTAGGAAAATTCACGGTTATCTGGGACTTTGCTCCGTGAATTCCGTAATTCGAGTGCAATGACACGTCTCTCCTCACGCACAGAGCATGAAGAATAATGTGGGACTTCATTACGCGTTTCTACATTGAGATTACGCCTTGGCTGTACTTCAGCGATCCTTATATTTGTACTTTTCATCTTTATTAATTATGGCATTTGGATTACTTTACTCTTTTTGAGACAACGAAAATTTTCTTCAAATTATTAAACAATGAAAGCCACAAAGAAATGTTTCACTTCTCTTGTTCAGGTGTGCTGTAGTTAATATTATCGGATAAGAGCAGTTAGGTTATAGGTTTAAATTTATTCTTATTTTTTCTGGAAAAAAATATGGAAGAGACTATGCATATGAATTATCCGATGCACTGACTTAACAAGTAGTCTTGTTTTTAAAAGTTATCTGTATCGGTATATAGTAATTCAGGTTTCCTGGAATATCAAACATCTACAAACAAGTTCTACATGATTACTAGGAAAAACATGTCAGTAAAATAGAAGCACTTATTGCTACCTGGATGCCACAAATTACCAACATCATAAATTCTTCACGTAAGAAGGGGAAACTGAAAAATAAAGAAAGGAGACTACTGTTCTGTACTTTGCGTCTTTCAACTTGACATGCTGAGGTAGCCAAATGGTGGAATTCGTCTTTTTGTTCCCCAACAGAGCGTTCAAAAATATTTCAATGCGTGCAATCAGCATTCAGTCGCAGATAATTACATGATTGGGCTGATCGTCTTAGATACCATCTTGTAGTTAAGAAAAAAAAACAAAAAAAATAAATAAATAAAACAACGGCTGTGGTATTATCAAGCTGTGCACCCTGTGTACCGTATTAAGTACCTGCTTAAACAAATGGAAGTTACTTATTTTTGCATCCATTTTGTGGCTAGCAGATGCTGCAATATTCAGGGCCACGATTTATGCTCTTATTGTAAAGGAAAAAAATAAGGACATGCAATAAGGAACGTTTACTGCATTCTTCTAGAGCTGTTGCAGGAAAAAATGAAATCGTTAAGATAGTAGTGGGATTTGAACTCCTTTTCTGGAAAATACTGGGTTCAGATGTAACTACTCACTTCTGAGGTTATGAATAGGAATGTCACTAATACCTTAATTCAAAAAGTCCCTGACAGTACTTGATGTTTCCAGTCATCAAGAGATACAAAATTAACTAGCTACAGGTCACCAAGCATGGTGGGTGGGCGGTAACGCTCTTGCCTTGCATTCCGGAGGATTCGGGTTCGAATCCACACCGAGCGTGGTGGTTGAGCGGTTAACTATCTGACCTCGCATTCTGGAGGAAGCCGGTTCGAATCTCCGTCCGGACATACAGATTTGGGTTTGCTATGGTTTCCCCAAACCATTCCAGAAGAATGCCGGGATGCTTCCTTCAAATGGCCACAGCCAAATTCCTTCCCATTCCTTCTCCCCCATCCTTTTCTGCCTCTAATGACCTCGACGTCGACGAGGCGAAAAGCCATAAGTAAAAAAAAAAAGCCGAATACCCATTCGGCCATCCAGATTTGTGTTTTCCATGATTACCCAAAATCACTCCAGTCGAATGCCGGGACGGTTCCTTCAAAAAGGCCATGGCCGAATTCCTTCCCGTTAATTGCTCCCCGTCCTTTCCCGCCACTAATGACCTCGACGTTGACGAGGCATTAAACAATAAACAAAACAAAAAACTACAAGACTGTTACCCATTAATGGTATTTCACCAAACTGAGAAGCTCGTGGATATGACGCCACTCCAGATCACTGGTGTAAGAACATACAAGTATAGGCAGCGCTTTGCTTCCTGCGTTTACCGATACATTAGCTGACGCTGTTTTCACAGCTGCAGCTTCACCTGACCGGATGACTTCAAAGGAGCTGCTCGGAGTACCCGACGAGCAAACGACGTTAATTACTGCTGTGTTTGAGATGAGCACACAAACAATAAATAATTCTCACTGTATGCTGTGTTTGTTATACTGCAGGCAGAGCAAACAAACAGGTAGCATACAGAATAGGTGAGAGGAGTGCAGGAACTGCAACATTGAAAAGTCATCACAAAAGGTTAAATCATATTCGAAACTGGAGTAGGAGACGTTGTAAAATATTATTTTCTATTTAATGCATCGGTGTTTGCTCATGAGGGATGAATTAAATGCTGAGAATACAGAATTCAAACCAGTGAAATGTCTTTTTACATACAGTATATTAAAAATAACGGAGTTCATTTACGCTATGTGTGGTACTGCTTTCGATAGCTAACATTATTGTTTATATCTTCTACGTTATACTTCCAACAAAATTCAATTATATTTGCCTTAACTAAGGAAATCCCTCGCAACACTGATAAAGGACTAGAATCGCTGTAGACTGTAGAGGAAAATGATTAATAGTCTCCAGTTGTCAACATGTATCTTACAGCTATAGCACCAGGTGTTTAAAATAAATATGCGTTGGTCGTTGAGAAAGCAAGTACCGTCATGCTTGGCGTAAGATCTTACAGAAACGGTAAAAAAAAAAAACTGAGCCAATGTGTTGCCATTGCATACGAACGGCAAGAGAAACTTGACCTCAGTCATAACGTCAACTTCCACATTCTTGATACACCTGATCATGTCCACGTTCACTCACAGACAAGGAGCGCTACTCTTGATTATTCCATATTGATTGAAACTCTAATTTAATTCCATGGATCTTTCTGGTCTTTGCGCAAGTAAAGCGTACCGTAAGTTGAAGATGCTTGTGTAACATACATGGTATATACCAAAAGTAGTAGGACTGATTTAAAAAAAAAAAAAAAAATATTGAAGATATCTTTACAATTTCTTAATCCTCTTCGAAATAGCACCCTTAGGCAGCTACACACCAAAACTTACGCTGCTGCCATTGGCCGTACCCCTTCTGGAAGTCAGTTTCGGGGACGCTGTTGAGAGCCCTCGTCGATGCTGCTTGAACGTCCTGGATTGAGTCAAACCGCTGTTCCTTCAGCTGCTTTTTCATCCGTGTGAGGAAGAAAAGTCAGATGGAGCCAAATTAGGACTGTAGGTGGGGTACAGCAACGCGGAAATGTCGATTCGGGCCAACAATTGCCTCATGACGGCGCGCCTTGGCACTGCGCATTGTCGTGATGCAGAGTCCAGTTTGCGCAGATGACTGGTCGGACGCGATTCACTCGGTCTCGCAGGCGTGCTGGCACTTGCACGTAAAGGTTCGAATTGACAGTTTCCGCAGGGGAAACGAACTCCTTATGAATCACCCCACGATGGTCAGAAAACACGATCAGCATTGTCTTGATCTTTGATTTGATCATGCGGGCCTTCGTTGGACGGGAGGACGTGGAAGGAAACTGTTGGCCCGATTCTGCGTTGCAATGTTGCTGCCTACCCCGCCTACAGTCCCAATCTGGCTCCAACTGACTTTATTTTTGTTCCCACGGATGAAAAGGCAGCTGAAGGGACAGCGGTTTGACTCGATTCAGGACGTTCAAGCAGCATCGACGAGGGTTCTCAACAGCGTCCCCGAATCTGACTTCCAGAAGGCGTACGGCCAATGGTAGCAGCGTAATTTTTGGTTTGTAGCTGCCTAAGGGTGCTATTTCGAAGAGGATTAAGGAATTGTAAATATATCTTCAATAATTTTTTTTTAAAATCAGTCCTATTACTTTTGGTATAGACCTGTATATGGGTACTTACAGTTTCAGCATTCAAGAACTCCTTTTCCCTAAAATCAACTTACAGATTATAATTTCTGTGTTCTTCTCATTCCGTTCTTTGGAAAAAACATTTAATTGAGAAATGTTAATTTTTGATTTAGTCACAGAATTTCAGACGTTCCTTTTCAAGGGGGGGGGGGGGGAGAGAATGGATATTCTCTTTTTCAGCCATTAGTCGTGTCATCATATATATTTTTTCTAAAATGTGTTTTTAATGACGAACCATCATTTTTTTCCTTTCATAGTTGCCAAAAACGATAAATGAGATGTCATTTTTAAGATTAGGTTCTCCGCTTTGGTAGCATCATTAATTAAGAAAGAAGTTTTCCGAAATTCAATTTGAAAATGGTAACGTTATGAAAAATCAAGGTCACGTGTAGGCGGAGTGATCGCATTACCGCTAGTTTGCATTACCACATATCTCAGAGATATTGAAGAACTGTGTGTGTTTTCTAGCGTAAGAAGCTTTTAGAATATTTTTGTTTCTGTTATGAAAACATTTCATCATTTCTAATCGTTACGTAAGACGTTGTAAGTGTTTGCCTACGTACCTGTTTCAATTTACAAATAAACAATTGATACAAACGAGTCGCTTCTTCTTTCATTCTACTACATCCACCAATCTTATAATTTCCCGTATGTCATTCGCAAAATTTTTAGACGGGCCACCTAATCTTGCATTATTTACTCGAATTATTGTAGAATGACGTAGCACATGCAACAAAAACAGGAGCACGACAGAATCCTTATAGCCAAGACAGAATCAAAAAATCTATGCCATTCGAAATTTGACATTAGCGTTCCAGTCACAAAGCTGCTATAGACGTTACAACACTCTTTGAGGCCTCAATGGGATTCCCCCCCTCGCCAGAGCTTTTTGGTTCGTCGACATCGAGGTCTTTAGAGGCAGGGCAGGATTGGGAACAAGCAACGGGAAGGAATTCGCTCATGGACTTTAGGCGGATTCATCCCGGCATTTGCCTGGAGTGATTTCACGAAACCATGGAGGATTGAAATCTGGATGGCAGGATACAATATCGAAACTGAGTCTATCCGAATGACAGAACCGATCGTTAACCTCTCACTCACCAGTCTCGGTTGCCGCATACAAAATCTCTTCATTAAACGATATCATTTTACCAACGAATAAATTGTACAAGCTTGTGATACGTACATTTTATACTGTGTACCTTGTTATATAATCGTACGATCTACTATATAATTTCGTAAGCTCATTCACTCACCTCCATAGCTATTGGTTAGAGAACGGTGTCACGTGTCATCCTTCGCTCGCAAAACAGCCACCAGAGATATCAATACACGAAATTCGTTGCTATGTCCACAATTCAATAGCTAAGTAGCTGCTGCCAAATTATTAGCCAAAATACGGTCATTAAGTTTGCTTTTCATAGCGTTTCATACTTAAAAAAATACTGATAAATTTTGCCGCTGAAAAAACGTGGATCTTCTTTTCAGTAACCTGTTGCTAATGAAAGCAACTTAAAAAACTGTTAAAAAATTAAATTACTCATAGTCTCTGCCGTAACGACGAATGCTAATTATTATTCTGGCTTAGGATAAATTTCAATTTAATTAAAACTTTCACTACTGTCGTTGCTTGACCAAATTTTATGCATTATGTTTTACTTGCTTTTTAGGTATTTTACTGACCACTTTCGTTAGTGGTATTTTTTCATGTTCGTTGTACGGGAGATATTAGGTTATTTTAATTTAATTTTTTTTTAATTTAATTTAATTGCAATGGAGCACACGCTCCGCTGGCAATTTCCCTACACACCCAACTTCCCCCTATCCTACACTCACCTACATTTGCCCTCTACAAATTTTAACGTTTTCGGTAGGTTATTCATCATTCCCCTTGGTAACTCATTCCAATCCCTGACACCCTTACCTAAAAAAAAAAAAAAATCTTCCCACACCCTTGTGCCTGAAATCGAGTGCTAGCTTGTGGTCATGGTCATCTTTTCCCTTCCATGCACTACTTTTCATACCTACTGCAATATCTTTCCATGCCTCATCGCCAGTATATGCCCTGTACACTCCCATTTCCCTCCTCATCCTCCTCCTGTCTTGCAATGAATCCCATTTGAGCTCCTTTATCATATGTGTCACTGATTGCATTCTGCGATAATTTCCAGAAACAAATCTATTTTAAGTGGACATCAGACCAGAAATGCTAAAGAGTCAACTATTCTGGCATTTCATTCTTTCGGAGTTGCTCAACTGTATAAAAATATGGAATGTATATTAAGTTCTCTGGCCGTTATAGATACTATGACCATTATGAGTCAATAGAAAATAATGTGTTGCTTTTGAAGCTAACAGGAATTTTTTAAAAATTTTGTAGAATGAACTTTAAGAGTTAAATACAAGTCAAGTTTGTTTTGGTGACTGCACCACTTTCGGAACCGATGTGAAATTGGCACTAACCTGTTGAAATTTGGTTTATTTGTTTCGTCAACATGTCGTTTTCACGTTTTGCGATGTACCGATAGTTTTTATGTTATTTTTACAGTGCCGATTACATTTCGCAGTTGTGCAGCCTCTTATATTTCGGCATTTTTAATTAAATTTCTGGCAAGTTTTCCGCAAAGCAAGAGCGCAAAACATGAAGAGGGCATGTTGACGAAGCAAATAAACCAAATTTCAACAGGTTAGTACCAATTTCGCTTCGGTTCCAAAAGTGGTGCAGTCCCCTTTGTATTTAAGCAATTGTGTTAATTAAGCGATTTTGTTATCATCCTTGTTCGTTTTTAATACCTACCTCTATTAATGCTTCTGAATTCTTTAAGCTCAAGGGATTTTATTCACCCTGAAACACTGATTTTGGTCAAAGAAGGTCAACCCGTTATAAAACAGGAACTATTCTAGACCCGTGACGATTCGCAAAAAACGGCCACGGGCTTACACTAGTAAATAAATAAACCACCGAATTTCATTTTAAAACATTTATTATGTCGTCTGCCAGCACCTACCACATTTGGAACTAACAACATCTGCTAAAGCGGCCTTTCGCAACCTTTACCAACGGCGCACCACTGAGAGATTAGCCACAGACCCCTTAACAATAGTAATAATAATTAGAAATTGACTGTTCTAGAACTGTCATTTGATATCTCGACTACGAGTGTTTTCGTAATTTTTATTTTGTCTCTGGACTTCCTAGGTACTGAACGTTGTAGGTGAGTGCATCAAAATTTATTCCTGCAGCTGCACCGGTAACCGTCAATTTTCGTTTCCTATGAATTATCAGGCGGAGTAGCAACGGGGGGAATAATGGTCCACATCCGGCATTCCGGTACAGTATGCACTGACCCACTTTCCAGACACTGCAGCAGGGCCTGTAATTACTGGGAACGTCCGTGGGTCCTAATGCGCATAGGACACAACGCGTTTCAAAGCCCTGAGGAGCACAAGCACGCAATGCGTCCATACATCCGGTCGGTAAATTGTTGCTTGCTGCGAGGATGGAAGAAAATTCCTGGATAAGAAGCTATCATTAGGAGAATCCAGTATGAAGTAAATTGTAAGGTCTGCGTATTACCTCTCCGGGAAAAAATCAGTTTCCAAATTACTTATCTTCAGTGTAAGCCGTCTCTAAAGACCTCGCTGTTAAGAGACGTTAAGCAGTTAAAAAAAAACAAAAAAAAAAAAATGGTCAGTGAAAGAACATGTCATTTATTTGGGTTATACAACATTTAACATACATATTACTCCCCCCCCTCCCACCCCCCCAAAAAAACCCCAAAAGAAACTGAGAAGAAAAGCAATATATAAGCCGAAATAAATGTTACGGTGTTTCTTTATTGGACTACAGTTCAGATTAGAACATTGCATGAGCCTTTCTCACATTGAATGAGTTTCCCGTAATACCTCACTTCTTCGCTTTAGTCACAAACACTTCACAGTGTGACATGCACTGTTGCATGGCTACACTGAACACGCAACGGTGACCTTATTTACTGGTTCAGTGCTCACTTTAGTTTATCACTGACAGGTCGTACATCTCACGCAAGATGTACGTCTTGTTTAAATAAGCGTCTGTATTAAGTAAAACTCAAGCCGTCAGATGAGCGATAACACTTGAAAGGTTTTGCATGAAACATAACCAGCAATCAAACGATCAACGCTTACTACCATTATCTCATTATTTTTCTTCATTTCTTTCCTTCAAATACCGGTTTATCTGCTCCGAAAAATAAGTTTGTATGTTTTTTCGTATCATATAACTTTTTTAACGTACCCCTTAGAAACCTTTAGATCAGGACAAGCATAGTGGACAGTAAATTTCAGATACATCACTCCACAATTTCCTTATCAAAACCTCTCTTTAAAATAATTTTCGATTCGAGCACCGAGCGTGGTGGTGTAACGGCTAGCGTCTGGTCTCGCATTCGGGAGGACGGAGGTTCGAATCCTCGTCCGGGCATCCAGATTTGGGTTTTCCATGGTTTCCCAAATCACTCCAGGCAAATGCCGGGATGCTTCCTTTGAAGGGCCATGGCCGAATTCCTTCCCATACCTTGCCCCCCCCTCATCCTTTCACGTCACTAAAGACCTCGCTGTTAAGAGACGTTAAGCAGTTTAAATAAAAAAAAATCGATTCGAGTACTCTTCACAGAGATTGTTAAAAGCGTAGCTCGGCTCTTCTACAAGAACTCAACCATTTTATTATACTAATATACTTCGTCAACGTTGACACCTATCAACGGATTAATTTCGTTGTTACCTCTCTTTAGAAACCTTGCAGAGATTCTACGACTGAAACATGTTTAGATTTTATATTTTTTCCTCTATAAGCAAAAAATTTTGGCTTTTTACATTAAAAACTAGGAACGATGTAATAGTATCTTCGACAAAAAAACTATTAATAGACAAAATAAGCTTCTTTCAGCATAATATAAATTTTTGCTTTAGGCATTCTGTCACCAATATTAGCCAAAAACTTCCAGCCGGTGGCATTGTCAATCAGCACGTAGGCATGTTCAGTTATTAAAAAGTAGAATGACAAAATACTTACTAATAATATAAGTAATCAGCTTTATGCCAATACCGCTGTGCTATTAGCAAGATAGGAGTTACAACGATGTGAAGCTGATGACGCCATTGAAATGTATATTTTTGATTACTTGTGACCATCCCGGGACGACGTATGCCACTGGATAATGATGAAGCTCCATGCATAGAATATCATCGTTCATTTTCTCTATTAGTCCGTTTGTGTAACTTGTAGCCTGTCTATTTTCCACGTTTGTTAACAAATTTTTTACTGCACAGAGCTACAGTTTATACAGGGAGTTTCGCTATCTTCTTCATATTGGTGCCTTGACACCTGAAAAGACGGTGTCCATTTCTGCTTTGTAAATAACCGTCAAACAGTACTTAAAAGCATTCTGTATACATTAGTGTACTTTCAATGTAATTTTCACTGCCAAAAATTATGAGTATTTGAACGCACGTCCTCCAGAATGAAACGAAAAATATATACGAAATGATTTTGTCCTTAAACAAATTCATTTGCATCAAAACGTTTGCATTAATGCAATAGTATTTGCTCTGACTGTGCAGGAACATAACAATCTGATTTCAGTGTAAGAGAATGATTAGAAATTAATATTTACTGGTAATGTATTATTCCCTTATTTTTGAAGATGTTTTCCTTTTACCGAGTAAAGTTCCTAAAAAATCTATGATTAACACTAAAAGTACAAAGTCATTGTGTAGTCGTGACTTCAGTCAAACTCTGTGGTTCTTTTATAAATCTGTTGAATGTATAGTTTTCATTACAAAATGCATGTATTGGTGTAAGAAATATACATTAAATCTAGGAAACAACAAGCCACCCACGTTGTTATTTCCTTTGGCTTTTATAGAACATTAGTTCCAAGGTTTTTTTTGCATAGTGTTTTATGGCTCGTTGCTGTCCAGTTAATTAGAACCAGAAGAGGATTGGGTGGGTTGTTCAAGAAAGAGAAAGAATTCAGCAATGGTCTTTTTTGACGGAACCATCCCGCCATTCGCCTGAAATGATTTTAGGAAACGTACGAAAACCACCCTCGCTATAACAAGAGAGGAATTTGAATGTACGTTCTCCAGAATTTTGGACCTGATTCTAGTATAAGAGCATCAAAAGTGTTCCGAGATAAATAAAGTAGTGATTGTTTGAACTGAATACAAGGCGCAAATATCTATACGAATGTTCCCATCAGTAGACGAAAAACTGATGAACACACGAAGTACTTTGCTTTATTAGAATCATAACATTTCACGAGCGAAATTATCATTTTTTAAGGTTTGTTCACAACACTTCATCTCACAAAAATGATTTTATCACTTTAAACTTCGCAGTAATTGTTTCTTTCCTTCTTACATTTTTCTAAATATCGCTTATTTACTATAAAATTGACTAAAATTTAATTTGTTAGTGTCTACACACAAAAACAAAGCTGCCAACGAAAACGATTTTCTTTCCAGTCTCATTTAGCCACTCCCGCTGTCGATTTGCGATTATTTAATAATTAGAACAACCAGCCGAATCTTAATATTCGTTCCATTAAATTTGCAGTTTCAGTGTTGCCAGTGTCCAAAAGAAATTAAACCTTTTAAATTTTGTTCATTTCATAAAAAAAAAAAAGAATCAGTTACATAACAATATAAAGTTTTCTTATCTATTTTCCAACTAATTATATCTGCAAATGACCATATTAGATATTCTGAGTTAATTTATAACAATCTTTTCATTAAATTTAGAGACTGGGTAATTTCAAGGAAGAAAGGTAATGAAACGGAATAATTTACCTAATGAAAGAAATTCTCCGTTGAAGCTATCTGTAATATTAGAGAAAGGCTACATACTTTAAGTATTTTAACAGAACAAAGAATTTTGTATAAATCTCGTACAACTTCAACACCCGAATATGATTTTAAAAAAATAGGACTTTACCGTTTAGCTGGTTTATTCGCATGCTGCATGAGTTATTCACCATCACTTTAATCATCTGAAACTTTAAAACATATGGTGATTTCCGGTACTCATCGGTCGTAAGAAAAGTGCGGCTCTTACGTTAGTAATCACCTCAGGGAAATGTACAACGTTTTTGAAAACGTTGTTCAAAGAGCAGTCGTATCTTCATTTAGTTGAGATGCACAAGCTGTAATTCGTATAAGGTTGCACTGTGTTCCGTTATCGAAACAAATGTCTTCATTGCGCTCAAATGTACGTACAGTACATCACGACCTGTACAACGAAAGAATTATCGAGCCGCTTCGAGCAAGTAGTACACTGTTCCTCCTGGTTCATTCCCACGCAGTTCCTGGACCCTGAGGCAGTAATTATTTTTGAAGAGAGCAGATGGTCCCTGAATGGCGATAATGAATGTCTCAATCAGTTCATTTGTTACTGTCAAAGCACTCGCTAGCGACACGGCCCTGCTCTGCTGGTTACCAAATGTTACCACTTCATGGACCATGTAGAACAACAACTACCAACTTGGGGTAGATAAAATCAGCTAACGGAGTACTCGATATTTGTTAATACTGACATTTGTTTCAAGGTTTCTCGTAAATCGCAAGGCAAGCATAATACTCAGTTCCACCAACAGTCTATGCCGTTTGACGTCATAACGCTCTTGCAAAATAACTTCACTGGAATCGATAAACTAGTGTTTTTCTTGCTGTGAAGACTGTTCAGCGCTGAAACTTTCATGCGAAAATAGGAATAAATTCATCAGTCAACGAAAAAAATCGAGTTTTCAGTACAGTCTAAGTAACAAAAAAAAAATAGTTTTCTTATAAATTAATCTAATGTACAGGGAGTCTTAGCTTTCTCGTTTCCTTCTTTCGTAATTCCTTTAATGTCTCGAGACTGTAGTATTTGATGAATTCTTACAATAGATCCAAGAAAATTATCGATAATTTAAATTACGAAATGGTGATTAATTCATCGGCAAGTGATATTGGAGCTTTGTATTTTATTTTTTCTAAAGTTATCCTTCACTAATTGCGTTTTATTTAATTATGAAGAACTTCAAATGAACGCTAATACTTATTCGGAAGCAAGGTAAGAGTGTGTGCTCCAAGCTAGTGAATATCAAGTACTTAGTAATAGCAACATTATTTCTTCCTCTGTCATGAGGAGATTGTCGTTGCCTTCATAAAAACAAGTTCTGAAGTTCAAAATGCAGTGCTGTAGTATTTTTTTTAAAAAAAAGCTAAATGTAAGCTAATTTCAGTAGGGTCTATGTTTGTTTTTTGCTGATTTATTTCGTGGAATACAGAATAACCAACAAGGTGGTTACCAAAAAATCACTTAGATTATTTCGGACAAAACGGCAACCAGCGTAATAGGTACTTAGTTGCAAGGGTGTGACTTTTTGTTGATCGGTCCTCTCCAAATCTGCTCTGATCGCGCAGTAACAGCTAGTAACACTTGTTAGTGAACCATATATGTTTCATTTGTTCCTACATAACTTCACTCGAAATTTAACTTTGGTTTTGTGTTATTACAGTTTTAAATACGTATATAACAAAATACGCTTAATATATTTTGCACGTGTCTTATAAATAGTAGTTGGCATAGATTTAAAACATATGCAAAACGCATGATTGCACTCTATGAAAACAAACTTTTGTATGTGATGTAAGGCAATCAAAGAACGATTTTCAATCGCAATCACATTCTTGATTGATTTGATGCAATCTTTGCACGCTAGGCTCTATCCTCTTATTTTTATTATTTACTAGCTGTTACCCGCGACTTCGTACGCGTGGACTTGGAGTTTCAATTCCAGAATTGGATATAGAAAACTGTTAGTAACGTAAGATTTGTCCCAAACAACACCGAGTCGACATAATATGATGGAAAGCCATCATTATATCATCCTATCATCTAATCTGTCTCATGAAGAGAATCAATTTACAACATATTTAAAAACAGAAAAGTAAGCGAAGGTGCGGGGATGTGTGTGTGTGTGTGTGTGGGGGGGGGGGGGGGTTAACTGATGTCAGCTTTATTTCAGCTTGGTTTTTTCTTCTTTATTCAACATGAGCATCTGAATCTCATAATCTAATAGCAGCACATTGTCTTCTAGACCTGCACCTTAGGCCAGGTTTACGTCCGTAAGGCATGTCAAAAAGGAAGACAAATTGGTGCCAGAAACTTTTATACAGACACAAATGAATAGTACAGTGCAGAGCAAATTGACTTCTATACTAAATAATAAGTTTTGTTTCTTATCGAAATTTATTAATAAATCAAACACTAACAGATTGCGTGACTGAGCAACCAACGTAACATTACAGACTAACACACGAATCTGTCTGTCTTTCATCATTCGATAAGTTCTTAAAATTTCGTGACTAAAACTGTTATTCATGCCGAAAAAATGTCCTGTGTCCTTCCTACACTATTTCATTGTTAAATTCCATCAATATTGATATAGCCATTTAGTCGTCAAAACGTAACAAAAAGACAGAAACTTACTTCCACATTTATAATATAATAGCTGGTACCCACAACTTCGTTCGTGATTGTAAAGTATTCATATTGACAGCTGTAGACATCTAAACACCATAATGCACGATGGGAGACTCGATACTATTACCACACACAAATACCAGTCTTCTGCGCTATGTAGTTCCGGCAGCAAAGTAAAATTTACGGATACACACAAGTCTTTGGATGAAATACGAAAATATTCATGATCGACCAATTTCGAACACCATATCTCACACACTCCCACAGTTACCGAATTTCGGCCAACGTTGTGATCGATGGGTGACTCTGTGTTACTACCACACAAAAACGCCGCTAATCTGCTATTGATGGTTTTCACTTAAAAGTGATACAACGTGACACATGCGTCTTTGGCAGAAAAATGAAATTGCCGCAGGTCGACCATTTTATCCCCCACTTTCTCCCACGCCCCCATTAGCTACCGACATCTAACAACCATAGTGCACTACATGAGATACGATTCTACTACGAAAAACAAACAGCAATGCTCTATGCTATGTAGTTGTGGCAGAAAAGTGACATATGCGGAGACAGTCGAAATACGAAAATATTCCTTGGTCGGCCACTTACAATCACCATATCTACCACAACACCACAGTTTCTGAAAATCGGCCGCTGTTGTGATCGAAAGGTGACGCTGTGCTACTACTACACACAAACGGCAGTTATCTGTGATCTATAGTTTTCGCTAGAAAAGTGATACACCGTGACACTTTTGTCTTTGGTAGAAGTATGAAATTGCCACAGGTCGAACACTTTTCAACCCCCATATCTCCCACACCCCCATAGCTACAGACATCTAACAACCATAGTGCACTACATGAGATACGATTCTACTACCAAACACAAACACCAATGTTCTATGCTATGTAGTTGTGGCAGAAAAGTGACATATGCGGAGACAGTCGAAATTCGAAAATATCCTTGGTTGGCCACTTACAACCACCATATCTACCACAGTAACACAGTTTCTGAAATTCGGCCGCTGTTGTGATCGAAAGGTGACTCTGTGCTACTACTACACACAAACGCCAGTTATCTGTGATCTATAGTTTTCGCTGAAAAGTGATACACAATGACACTTTTGTCTTTGGCAGAAGTATGAAACTGACACAGGTCGATCACTTTCAACCCCCATATCTCCTACACCCCAATAGCTACCGACATCTAACAACCATAGGGTACTACATGAGATACGATTCTACTACCAAACACAAACACCAATGCTCTATGCTATGTAGTTGTGGCAGAAAAGTGACATATGCGGAGACAGTCGAAATACAAAAATATCCTTGGTCGGCCACTTACAACCACCATATCTACCACAGTACCACAGTACCACAGTTTCTGAAATTCGGTCGCTGTTGTGATCGAAAGGTGACACTGTGCTACTACTACACACAAACACCAGTTATCTGTGATATATAGTTTTCGCTGAAAAGTGATACACCATGACAATTTTGTCTTTGGCAGAAGTATGAAATTGCCACAGGTCGATCACTTTCAACCCCCATATCTCCTACACCCCAATAGCTACCGACATCTAACAACCATAGGGTACTACATGAGATACGATTCTACTACCAAACACAAACACCAATGCTCTATGCTATGTAGTTGTGGCAGAAAAGTGACATATGCGGAGACAGTCGAAATACAAAAATATCCTTGGTCGGCCACTTACAACCACCATATCTACCATAGTAACACAGTTTCTGAAATTCGGCCGCTGTTGTGATCGAAAGGTGACGCTGTGCTACTACTACACACAAACGCCAGTTATCTGTGATCTATAGTTTTCGCTGAAAAGTGATACACCAGTCCATGACACTTTTGTCTTTGGCAGAAGTATGAAATTGACACAGGTCGATCAGTTTCAACCCCCATATCTCCCACACCCCCATAGCTACCGACATCTAACTGCACTACATGAGATACGATTCTACTACCATACACAAACACCAATGTTCTATGCTATGTAGTTGTGGCAGAAAAGTGACATATGCGGAGACAGTCGAAATTCGAAAATATCCTTGGTCGGCCACTTACAACCACCATATCTACCATAGTAACACAATTTCTGAAATTCGGCCGCTGTTGTGATCGAAAGGTAACGCTGTGCTACTACTACACACAAACGCCAGTTATCTGTGATCTATAGTTTTTGCTGAAAAGTGATACACCATGACAATTTTGTCTTTGGCAGAAGTATGAAATTGACACAGGTCGATCACTTTCAACCCCCATATCTCCCACACCCCCATAGCTACCGACATTTAACAACCATAGTGCACTACATGAGATACGATTCTACTACCATACACAAACACCAATGTTCTATGCTATGTAGTTGTGGCAGAAAAGTGACATATGCGGAGACAGTCGAAATTCGAAAATATCCTTGGTCGGCCACTTACAACCAATATATCTACCATAGTAACACAATTTCTGAAATTCGGCCGCTGTTGTGATCGAAAGGTGACTCTGTGCTACTACTACACACAAACGCCAGTTATCTGTGATCTATAGTTTTCGCTGAAAAGTGATACACCATGACACTTTTGTCTTTGGCAGGAGTATGAAATTGCCACAGGTCGATCACTTTCAACTCCCATATCTCCCACACCCCCATAGCTACCGACATCTAACAACCATAGTGCACTACATTAGATACGATTCTACTACCAAACACAAACACCAATGCTCTATGCTATGTAGTTGTGGCAGAAAAGTGACATATGCGGAGACAGTCGAAATACGAAAATATCCTTGGTCGGCCACTTACAACCACCATATCTACCACAGTACCACAGTTTCTGAAATTCGGCCGCTGTTGTGATCGAAAGGTGACTCTGTGCTGCTACTACACACAAACACCAGTTATCTGTGATCTACAGTTTTCGCTGAAAAGTGATACACCATGACACTTTTGTCTTTGGCAGAAGTATGAAATTGCCACAGGTCGATCACTTTCAACCCCCATATCTCCCACACCCCCATAGCTACCGACATCTAACAACCATAGTGCACTACATGAGATACGATTCTACTACCATACACAAACACCAATGTTCTATGCTATGTAGTTGTGGCAGAAAAGTGACATATGCGGAGACAGTCGAAATTCGAAAATATCCTTGGTCGGCCACTTACAACCACCATATCTACCATAGTAACACAGTTTCTGAAATTCGGCCGCTGTTGTGATCGAAAGGTGACTCTGTGCTACTACTACACACAAACGCTAGTTATCTGCGATCTATAGTTTTCGCTGAAAAGTGATACACCATGACACTTTTGTCTTTGGCAGAAGTATGAAATTGCCACAGGTCGACCACTTTCAACCCCCATATCTCCCACACCCCCATAGCTACCGACATCTAACAACCATAGTGCACGACAGGAAAGACGATTCTACTACCACACACAAATACCAAAGGTCTATGTTATGTAGTTGTGGCAGGAAAGAGAAGTATACGGAGATACGAATTTTTGGTCGAAATATGAAAACGCCCTGCACTGACCAACTTTAATCATTATATCTCCCACATCCCCACAGCTATCGGCATTCGGCCAACGTTGTGCACTACAGGAAACTCCATGCTACTTCCACCAACAAACATCAGTGATGTGTGCAAGGTAATGGTGGCTGAAAAGTGAAATATAGGAAAAAACACGTCTATTTTTATATATATATAAGATTTCACTCACCTCTACCCTCCGCTAAAGAATTAAACATTCGTTCTGTAATGATATACATTCATCAACAAAATATTTATTTTTAGATCATCATCTGCAGGAATGTTCGTTTCGTATTTTATCACTACACATAGTTTCCAACATCTCAATGTGTCACATTTACAATTGTTATTTTTCGCAGTCTTCAAAAGAGCAAGCTTTTCTGTGTCATGCAGAGAATCGTGGTAGTTAAAAATAGTAAGAAAAATTCATTTTGACACGTTACTCGGGATGTAACTGGTTTATGTCTTACTTTTAGAATGAAGTTTAAATCAAGTGACCTGACCCTTCTCGTACTCATAGCTGGGAGATATGAGAATGCATTCCAGTAGTTTTTCATCATCACGGCTGTGTTGTCTCAACGTGTGGCGTTTTGCTGCTCATTTTATTTAATAGAGCTGTAACATCGTAGACGACTATTACGCGTGTCGCTTGATGGGGGCGGTAGTCGTCTTAGCATCTCTGGAGACGTTCTTAAGCGGCGGCGTTCCCAGCGCAATTAGTGATCCTTGGGACTGAGGATAACTTTGCGGTAATGGCGTCTGTGGGTTGAACGCCCGACATACAGAAAGGCAAGGTGACGAACATTAGAGAGAAGCCGTCCCATTCCGCTATGCGACACATCTTTGCTAACAAAAGGAGAGGCCTTTCATTAGCCTCATTTCACTTGACACTTTATGCTAAGTTATGAGAAAATTCACGAAAAAATATCGTCGGCCCAGATTCATTAAAAAAAAATCTGTAGATTCCTGAAAGTGGCATGGAGCATGTTTAGCGATAGAACAGACTTGTCATACCAGAAGCTATTCTGCTCATTTCTGTTCCAGAAAACATTATGTAAAACTGAAATAAATTTGACACACTGATAAATCTGTTTAGTGCTATCCCTTTAAGAAAATTCCATTTGGGCGACAATCAAAAAGGAAATCTTATGTGACAGAAACGATGGAATTAAAGACACAAATTCACGAGATTAAGTTAGACCGATCAATCGGAAATTAGTAGAAACGGCTTTGTGTTTATACCTGAAATCTGCCGAGCGTTACCTTATAAATCCGCTGTCGTTGTAGATCGTTAAAAACTCGAAGAGGTTATTCAAATGAAAGCAGTAATACAATGTAAGAGGAGTTTAACTGTCGTTTCACTTGAAAATTGAAAATTGTATAAATTGAGTTTTGTTACTAAAAAAAGATCTCTTAAGTGGTTTGCTTGCTGCACCATTCATTAATAACGTATCTCTTCGTTCTAATTTTTTTTTATCAATTTTTAGGCAGTTTTCCTCAGTAATTTAGGTGGAAACAGAACATTTGTGTCTCACGAAATATTGAACAGTCCAAAAACATTCGATCAAACGTTACACTATTCACCAACGTATTAGGAAGCTAATATTTTTTCTCTCCAATTATGCACGAATATTTATACCAAAAAAAAATCTGTATCGACACAGGTTGATAGCAATGACATTACGTCTGCTCTCCTGAAAACATAATTTTTATCTTGGCAGAGCTGCTCCTTGAAGAAACCGTCGTATCGCCATAAAACATAATCACCCAAAACTGAATGATTCTTTTTTGTTTTTTTGTCAAGTTAGGCGCTTGGTGTTCAAATTTTTAATAAATAAATACCTCCTGGAATTAAGGAAATCACAGATTTTTTCTACCACTATGTTCTTGAGCTTAAGTTATTTTTGAAAGCATAATACAGAGAATCACTTTAAAAAAATAAGATGTGAGTTTTTCAGTGTCTATTATTTGTAAATCACAAAGGTAATATAGTAGTGTGAATTACATACATCAGGTAAACAAATATAAAATTTATAATTACAAATACAAAATGTTATTTCTAAGTAATAATTAGTTATTTATGTCTTTCATTGAGTAATTTATTGTATATAATAGCATTATAGAAATTTTGTGACTAAATGGAATTTTTTTGAAGAAGAGTAGTTGCATAGTACACTGCTGATGATAACAATGTCAAATCAGAAAATTTTGGAATATTTTTTTGTTTTTCTGTCCACACACCATGCAAATGCAAACCGCGCATAGTTATTGCTTTTGTCACGAGTTAACAAATAGATCCCCTGAAGTTACAAACTACGCCCTGTTACAGGAACCAAAACCGTGAAAGTTGGCATCTGTGCGCAAGTAACGAATTGTTTTCACCGAAACTACACGAATTACCCACTCAGTCTGCTGTCGAATGAGTACCGTGGAGAAAACTGCACAAGGAAGGTAGAGTCCGCTGATCACCCTACCTCGAAACCTAGTGCTGCAGGTCTACGAGCTAGTACGGAGCTCTACCTCCATGAATTCCTAACGGGTGATCACACGGTCTTATCACGAACGTAAGTTTTTTAACATACAACCTAAAATGGGAAGTAATGGAAGAAAGGAGGATGACAAACAAAGAGGAAAATGTTTTTTTTCAGGTTTGTATTTTGTCAACGTTATTAGAGGTAGGTGGAGAGAGAGGATGGGAGACAGGAAACAAGAATGAATTCCGGTATGGCATTCACCAGAACCGAAATCTGAATTTATTTATTTCTGCTCAAGACACCAAAGTTTAAGGAAACAAACATAACAAAACAGATAACACAATACATATAATTGAACAATTCTATTATATCCAGTGTTAGGTATTTGGTTTCTTGAAAAAACTAGTCGGAAGAATCACTTTCAAATTTGTTTATTTTCCCGTACAGTTTAAACTGACATTACACAATACGCTTCGTTTCAATCCAAAGCTACTAATTGCGAATATAAACAAATGCTCCAGTAATTCTAACTTTCAATGAACTTGCAACTCCTTCAAAACTAAACTACTTAAAAAAATCATATTAAAAAAAAACTCGCCTGTGCGGTTCGCCTTATATAGACACTACAGAAATTTCCAGAATAATACAGAGAAAGCCTCCCGATGTTTCTCGAGCGGCGACAATGCAGCTAAAAATCAAATTAAAACAATCAAAATCAAATTAAATCAATCAGAATTAACACAAAATCATTCACAATCATCATGAAATACACTGAAATGAAAATTAAAGACATTTACGGGTATTTACACACAAAATTCTCTACATAAATCAGTCCAAACCGCCGCAAATTGTCCCCAAAGATCGTAGTTGACATCAGTATTTACAATTACAATCTTTTAATCCACGTTTTATACGTAATACTACTCTTGATCATATTGCATAGCATTTACAAAGTTTATTTTTATAAAACAATGTTCATTTACACAAATTCACAATTAATTACAAAAAAAAAATATACAAAACCATAATTAACCCACTGACAGTTTGCTATATGTAATTCTTAAAATATAAATTAATTTAATTTAATTGCAATGGAGTACACGCTCCGGTGGCAAATTCCCTACACACCAAACTTCCCCCTATCCTGCATCCATCTACATTTGCCCTCTAAAAATTTTAACTTTAAATTCTTTTAACGTTTTCGGTAAGTTATTCATCATTCCCCTTGGTAACTCATTCCAATCCCTGACACCCTTACCTAAAAAAGAAAATCTTGCCACACCCTTATGCCTGAAATCGAGTGCCAGCTTGTGGTCATGGTCATCTTTTCCCTTCCATGAACAACTTTTCATACCTACTGCAACATCTTTCCATGCCTTTAAAGGGCTAGGACTGAGGGCTGTTATACCAGTTACATGCCGCGAGCTGCGAACTGGTCGTCGAGAGTGTTGCAGACCAGCAGGTGTTGTGGGTCCTGCACTTTATCACATTCACAGAGCTCGTGTTCTCGGGCGTAAACCCATTTGTTCAGCTTTTCTTTCCATCCCGTTACACCGGTTCTGTGTCTACTTAGGGCCTTCCAGGTCGTGTACGGAAGATTTTAGCATGCTGCAGGTTTCTTTATTTGATTTTTTCCAAATTATTCCTGATGCCATATTTAACCAAAGTTCTGTTCGGCTTTTTTTTTTTTTTTTTTTTTTTTTTTTTTTTTTTTTTTTGATTTTTTTTTTTTTTTTTTTTTTTTTTGAATGGTGAAGAAGTCGGTGTCGTTGTATTGAAGAAGCTTCTTCTTGATTTAAGCCTCAACAATTAAAATTCTCGTCCGAAAATAGGATGTCTGGGTCTTCGTCCTGTTATTGTCTTCCAGTTTCTGTCCGATGTCTGGGGATGCTAAGGGGACATTCATTAATTACGTGGGGTGAAATAGGGGGGGGGGGGGTCCGGCGAAAGCTCACCAGGGGGAGGGGGGGGGACTACGAAAATCTAACGTGAGATTTTGCGGAAAATTTGAAAGTCTACAATTTGCGCCAAAGTCGATTTTAGGAGGGTATTTCGTCAAAAAAGTTAGGGTGTGACCTAAAAAAAAAAGGTCTGCATAAGTTTCCAGGGCGATTTATAGGGGGGGTTCTCACGGACCAGATCTCACGAAATCTCACCAGGGGGAAGGGGGAGGTCCAAAAATCCGGAAAAACACCTCACGTAATTTGTGGATGCCCAAAGTCCGTTAGCTGGTAGTAGGCATAGGCAGTCTATTATGATGTGGCCTGTCTCATTGACAGCTAAATTTTTACTTTCTTCGTATGGGAGGAGTTTCGCCAAACTGGTGCTGCTACTCCACTGCTGACAAACGATGTGATAGAGCAGATGTGCAGAGGAATGTTGGATGTGCTCCCGATCTGTTATGTATAACAAAATTAATTTCTCAACAGTAGTATTTGGTTTAAAACATATCCAGCACGGATACAAAGAACTGCAAGAAGAACCGCGTTATAAAATTTTACGAAGAGCCTTATCAGTTGGTCTTTATAATTCTAACCGGTTTCTATGTAACAGAGATATGAGACGGAGACATCACATGCCGCTAGCTCTAACTCGCAGTAAAGCTGCTTAAGGGTTCGTCGGACAGGAAGGTATGGATACATGCATAATACAAACCGCGTGTTCGGCAAGCAAATATGGTAACTACTGGGCTCGCTCGTAAAACTGTCATTCATCTCGCTAAAGTCATTTGTTAGCGAGGCCATTAAAACACCTTCCTACGCAGACCACACGAGAGTGGGACTATTTGTCACCTGCGAAGGAAACGAGCTTCTAATACAGTAATAACGGCGTTTGATGCGACTTTTCTTTTTTTTAATTTTACTCAGTTTTTACGTTTACTGACAACAGTAGGCAGTCTCTGCACCTTACTATTTAATGATTCTGAACGTTACTAAAAAAAATATATTTTTTTTCTTATTCAAGCCAATTAAATTTCAACACATCATTTAATTTCAAGCAAGTTGTTAAATAATGTATTCGACAGTCATGCTCGATTGAAGTCAAACAACGCATAGCGATAAATACGTTGAACAGCTCTGAAAATCGTAATAAAAATATTACTGAAAAACTGCTGACAGAACGCCATCAGGGATTTTTTTTAAAAAAAAAATCGGTTTGCAATTACGTTTACTATCTATTATTCTGTGTTTTGATCTTGGTAGAGGTCTATCTAATGCAGCGATTAGTGTGAAATATTATTTGGTCTGCTAGGAATGATCATTTGATGAATACCAACAAAATTGTTAAGCTGACTTGTTCAGAAGTTATTTAAGAATTGAAATCCTCTTTACTCAATCGTTAACTATTCAAAACGTTATTAAATAATGGAAATGTACTGCTTGTAGCTCCTCAAGCTATCATCATTGACGAATCTGAATTATTCATGGGTATTATAAGATAAAGTAGTTGAGAATTTCTGGTTCTCCTACCATTTATGCTCTACGTTTCTAATAAACTGTCTTAGAATGAGCTGTAAAATTCCACTTAATTGTGCCTCTTGCTTAAATAATGCTTCTAGCAACGTTATTACAAGATTTAACGTGCGTCAGCTACGTTTCAATACTACTTGGTCCTTGAAATACTGCACTCTGCAGCAGTAACTATTGGCAGCAGGATTCCTCCTTTCTATTCTGCTTATTCCTATTTGTGTCAATGGTCTGTCCCACTCATTGCCTCCCCAGTGGCGATTGATTGCCAGTTAACTTTACACGAGGGAACAAAGACGCGCCTTTACTTCATCACAGAAATTCTGCCTCTAGATAGCCGGGAAACAAACGATTTCGATGTACTGCTTCTTTTTTCCAATGGAAGACTATGTATAGAAATGTGTTGCAGCAGCTTCCCTCGAAAAAATGCAGTACTACCTTCAACAACCGGAAGTAATTAGCGAGGCGTAAGGAGTTTCCTTCAGACGTTGGTCTAAGGACATATTTCGTGAAGAAGCTTTAATCTGTTAAACTACGTATCTCACAAATATGCATACGTTGAAGGTAGTTGGGTAACTTGTTAGAAAAGAAAACAAATACATTTTGTAGCAACGAATTGAAAATTAACCAAGACATTTGGAGTCCCCCAAATGTAAAACTGATTTAGTTTTTACCAGTGGTCAGATATTTATTTTGCAAATTTTCTTAATTATTGTAATTTTCTTGTTGACGTGCACTTATTTCTTACGCATATTAAAAATCAGAATAGTCTTGTGCTGGAAGGACAGTAAACTCCAAATTTAAGTTTTATTTTGACTGAATAGACTTCATTTCTCGTAGAGCTGTAGCTCGTATTTAACGTTTGCTGCCCAATTAAGATTTCAATAGTTGAAATATACATCTTTTCTCTTTTTTATAACTTGAAATAGTAACGAAAAAAGTTGGAACTGCGTTATCCAAAATCATTTGTTCTATATTGACGTGGAACTAAGTTTACTTAGTAAGCCTTAAAACTTCCAGAGAAAATGTTGACTATCCTGAATATTCTTTTGACCCTCCTATGTATCATGATTTCGATCTGTATTATCTAATGCAATTTGATATGGGAAAATGATTAAATATGGAATGAAGGTGCACATTATTGATTTGGTGTTAGTAGGACTTCTTCATTAAAATTACTAGAACATTAAAAATTCGCTACTTAAAATACTTCATTATTTATTCCAGATATTGAATGGAATACATCTCTACGATTATTAGAACGTAATAAGTTTATTTGTTGACGTTAATTATAATTATAACTATAGAATCCAAATGACATGAAATATTCAAAACATGTTACAATAGTTGTTACAGGAAAATTTGATTAAACTTGAGATATGGTTGCTTATGTAAATATAGTTTGTTTATAATTACGCCTGCGAGCTTGTTTAATAATCGTTGTGCAATCGATGGTCACACGATACTGCGTCTATATGGCTGGCACGGCGATGGTGGCCGGGTTGAGATGCAGGCCCGGACTAGTTGCTGCTTCTGCTGCGATGCCCCTTCGCCAAACGCACCGAGTCTGGTTGATGAGGTAACGTCCGAACCTATCATTCTGGAGGAGGAGGGTTCATGTCCAGCAAGCTTCCTGTAGCGCGTGGTTTAACAGGCGGCGCCTTGTAGCCGAAACTGTAGGGATCAGCACGCGTCCCAGACTAACCCTCGCCACCTGTTGCCTAGTGTCGTTTCAGCTGCCCGGGCTTTTAATGTTTACCGACTGGGCGACGGATAGAGACGCGCCATCCCACCGCCCGCTGTTGATTGCTGGACCGGCCCGCAAACCCAGAAAGCTAGCTTCCGAGTATTCAGATTTCGGTTTTCCACGGTTTCTCGTATTCAATCCTGGTGAATGCCAGGATGCTTTCTTCAATAGGCCATATCGGAATTCTCTACCGTTCATTATCCGCTGTCCTTCGGTCTCTAATGAGCTTGATGTCGACAAGGCGTAAATCCACACGAAAACATATCCCTACTGGAAACCTGTAGCCAAATCCTTGTCTTCACTCCCGTTCGGAGGCAGCTGCAACAGGAGCAATGCCTCTTTGAGTATCCAGTGGAGACCCTACATGAGAACGCCACCGAAAGTCCGAATTGAAATGTCACTGATGCTTCCTCCCTCTGTCGCATAAAAATGTGACGGCAATCTTTGTAATTAAATAAATATATAATTTGTACACTGTATTTCGTTTATATTTTTTTTCAGTTTATTTCTTTCGTTTGCCTGTTTTAAAAGTTCTCTAATACCAATAATGACCGTGTTTGAGACAACCTTGACATCCCAAGATTTGCAGGTTTGTTCCTACTCAAGATCTCTCAATTCAACTCCACGCTGCTGCCAAATCAACCCTTCTCTTGGTTGTTTTCTCTACTCCACCATTCTCACCTCACTTCACTTCTTTCTTTCCTTTTCCAGAGATCATATCTTTTAAAGCCTCTCTGGGCAAACAATATTTATTAACCTTTGTATTCTTTTCTTTTTTTCTTTATATATATAAATCATTTTAACTTTTAATTTGCCACTATGTCACACCTCTCAGACAAAATCTTGGCTTTATCTGTATTGGCTATCTTCTTTATTCCCCCCTATAAATTATGTCCAATGCCGAATCTTTGATCCTTTGTAATAGTAGTTCACATGGGCGCTGGGTTAAAGACGCCAGTTTGTTGAGGCCAGCTGATAATTTTTCGTTCCACCTGGAGTGCAGTTCCTCCATACTTGTTCAGTGCTTTCAAGCGTGCAAACAGGATTTATTCCAACTTAAGCGCTCCTCTAAGTGTCCATCGCATTCAAGTGTGAAACAGGATCAGCTCGCACAAAACCAAGGCCCACACGCTAGGGAATACTCGGAAGCTGGGTTGTTCGCTGCTGACACATAAAAACCATCAACAGGTGGTCTGGACCCCTATGTCATAAAAATATAAAAAATATTTCCTCACTTGAAATATCACTTAGGAATATTTAATGTAACACAATTAACAGGCGGGCTTAACGGACCTGTCTGAGATAACACATTGCACCAACGAATATTTAATAATCAGTGGGCGTAAAGGGGACAAGTATTTGGCTACAGCCTGCCAGTAGGGATGTTAAATGTAAGACCAATGAAATTGAGTCATCACACTGAATACGTACGATACTGATGATACTGCCAGGTTTCTTGTGTTTCCAGTAACCCAGAAAAGACAATCAGTAATGTTAAGACAATAGGCGCTGTAGCATCAAAATAGCTTAGCATCAATGTTCTTAACTTTCAGTTAATGCTTTTCGGCTTCTATGCACGAGAGTTTCCAGCATGTACAGTACATATAACAGATTTATCCCATATGTTATTGGCTGGGCACTGATATATATAAGCTAAAACAAAAAGTGGTCATTTTTTAGCAATCCTTTTTAATATTTTATATCATCAGCATAAAAATATTTCTCAATGGTGTCAAAAATGAAGTGCCAGAGCGTACGGCACTATCGACTTAACTGAAATGAGCTCCAGGTAGCAACTTTTTATAATTTGTAAACAGTTGGAAGAACGAATTGTCAGATCGCGTAAGAAGGGGGGCTATGGTACCAGCTGATACCTTCAGCCATGAATTGCAGTAATGGCTGGCACAGGATTATGGCTGGGAAATTTTTCATCATAAAACGGCATCACTTTGACAGCTTTTCTCGTTTCTTGTGTTTGACAGCTATTTGGAATTTCTTCAGAATGTTAGAATAATATGTCCTGGTGATGACTTCGCTGATACTTAGGAAATATAAAATCAACAGAGCCTTACAACATCATAAACGGGCACCATCATATTTCCAGTTAAAGGAATAGTCCAAGCCTCTTTAGTAGGGGACAAATTGGGGTATTCCAAAGAATTTAATCTGAAGAAAGGTGACTGAAAGTCACAAATCGTACAGCTAAATATACTGGATTAACTTAAAGAGAGAGAGATTTTTCGCAGACGCCTGTCTCCTCTGTGACTTTTGATCTGTTGTCAAAGTTTCGGTATCATACCAGGACAAAACATTCTTTGCGTACCTGTAAAAATGTGATATTCTGATTTTGTTTGTATTATATTTAATGAAACAAATCTAAGCCCGCTGAAATGTTTAATCATCTATCTGTCATAACTGAGATGTACCCTGTCTACATTCGTCTCCATTGTCTCCTGAACATGAATCATTGACAGTTCAGAGCTTTCCCCCTTTAAATTCAGATGTCTACTTTTTAACTATGCTGTAAGCAATGCCACCATATACTCTCCTATATGTTGATTGGTGGGGAACAGCGCAAATTTCTTCATTCACTCTTCAGAATAAAACTTATACCTCATCCATTTTCTACAATTATAAAAAAAGCTTTTTTTCTCTCTGGATTTCGTAAATTTGGGTAATATTCTATTAATGCAGGGTGAAGTTTTGAACCCTCTTCCGATTATTACAGCGATGAATGAGAATGGACAGAGAGTAAGTCATACCATCAACAATGACATAAAAAGGCAGGCTGTATTATAGTCTAAGTCCAAAGAAGAGTTACAAGATCAGATTAATACTGGATACAGACAATGGAAGAGTGTGGTCTCATTTTCAGTCAAGGAACAATTGAGGAGATGAGTATGCCGAGAAATGGAAAGCGTGGTAGATTATTGTACTGGAGGATAAAGAACTGAAAATAACCAGTTATTTTAAACAAGAACTGTTCCATCGAATATGAATCTACTGGCAGGATGCAACATTGAGGAAATATTTGCAATGACATTGGAATCTTTGTATCGAACAGCCAAAATGCAATGATCCAAACTATTCACTGTACTTAATACATACCAATTTTAGCCGTGCTTCCGATAAGTAAGATGACACGGTGATATAAGCAACTGTGGCTTGGCCGAAACAATATTGGAAATGCAACACGGGACAAAAAAGGAATGAGAGGGCCCGAGAGTTAAAAAAAGTTGACAGATTACAGAGTAAAATAACAATGTGTAGACTTACATCGTTCTGGCAAGTGCAAAGAATAGTTGCTGTAAGAATACATAGAAAAAAATATCAACTGCATCTGGACAGCAGTAAACCATGGGGATGAAGCGGTCGATCACGTCTTTACAACTGCAAGGGCATTTACCTTTTTTATGGCTTTGCGGTTCGTCGATGTTGAGGTCATAAGAGGCGGAAAAGGAATGGAGACAAGGAACTGGAAGGAATTCGGCAATGGAATTTTGAAGGAAGCATCTCGGCATTCGCCTGGATTGGTTTTTGGAAGCAATGGAAAACCCAAATCTGGATGCCCGGACGTGGATACGAACCCGCGTCCTCCCGCATGCGAGGACAGTGTTTCCGCTCACCCAACACGCTCGGTGGCCTTTACCTTATCATAGAGAAGATACAAGAACATGATTAGATAAGACATTGCACATGGAGGAAAAAAAATGATTGTTGAGGAAGAGTGAAGGTGGGGACAAAAATTGTAGGAACTTCAGTGGCCATCCAGTCGAGTGAAGGGAACGACGTGGACATAATTCAGATTTATTATTAGATGTTGAAACTTGTGGATTTTCATTCGTTCTAACAACTTCATTAGCCATTTCCCGAAATGCTTCTTTGCAGTTACGATTAAAGACAAGGCAGCTTGATTTCCTTGCTGCTGCGCCGTATAAGGGGACATGATGAGGCTGAACGGCGAAGCAAATGGTTCAAGCTCTGGTGATTAGTATGCAGTCACTAACCGTTGTCAACGCCTTCCTACCGGGTGCGCTCCACTAGCAATCATTCTGCCACAGTAATTATCGGTAATCAAAAGCTCATCTGCCTTACCTGTTCGCAGCGGAGAGCTGTTTTAATTACGACAGACACGTTTAAAGGAATTCGATAATTGTTAGACTCCCTCTTAAGTTTACGCAAGCGCTGCTGCCTAATATTATTACACACTGACATCTAATTACTTTTCCGGCCTTCTGCCACGTAATGGATAATGCTCTGAAGTTGATACAAGAGTATGTGATTTTAAGATTAAGGTGACTTTTTTATAATATAGTTTGTGACGCCCTGGGTCACTGGATACTGTAGCTATCAGAATGACTCGTCACCCTAAGGAAGGGGGATTGGGAAAAGGAACGGGAACGAGTTCGGTCACGGCCTTTAAATGCGTGATTCGGGGTCAGCTCAACCGAATTGGAGAGGCCTCACCCTAATTCCAACTAGATTCAGGACTGTGTTATATCTCATTACTTACGTTGACAGTATGAATACTATATTGAGTTTCAGAAGGAAACAAGAAGGGAAATAAAGAGGGTTAGAAATACTGCATAATGTTTACTGGTTTTAAAAAATTCATTTTATGTGAATAAGTATTTCGTGACCTTGAAATGGCTATTAATTGTTCTTCTGTCTCGTATCTTAGTGATTTGTGTTCTTAATAGAAGTGAAATTAAAAATTACATCTTGTCAGTGAATTCCACAACTCTGAAGATGTAAAACAGAAAAAGCTGCAAGGCATTGATATATATATATTTCAACTCTTGAAATACGACAATTATTTTTCTTAACAACTCTTACAGTTACTTAAAATTAATATCTGTATTAACTATTCTATTTGTACACACTGTGTATCAAAGAGACTCTTTGCTCCAGAAATACTTAGAGAAATACTATTACATTCACTTTAATGAAAAATTTCAAAATGTTTTGGATCAAATTTTATTCCTTTAATAACAGGCTTATATGAAATTTAATAATAACACACTTAAAATTACCACTTTTAGCCCTAAAGCGTGCCTTAATTCGCACTGGCTACGCACTAATCACAGCGCACACCTTAATCATCGGAAAGGCGCCCAAATTTTAGGTATGTTCAATGGTGGTATAACATATCCTTCGAAACGGGGCACAGTTTGTAATTTTGAAGGTTGCAATCCGGACTGCTGTATGGTTAGTACTTAGTGATATCGGATAAATTTTTTCCGCTGCCACTTCTGGTTATTTTTGGCCTGATTAACCGGTGCAGAATCTTTTGGAACGTCCACGACTAACTTTTAAATAGTTTGTAGTAACGCACCTATGGAGGTTCCTAAGTACCCTGACAACTGATAAATTATTCGTGAAAATCTGGCCAACCGAAGACGAGGCACATATAATCATTCTCGATTTATATGAAAGCTGGTGGGGATAGCCAGAAGACTTAATAAATGGAAATAATATTTATATGTAAACACTGCATGGCCGAGCGAATTTTGGAAAAGCCAACGATTTCCAGCGATGAGATTGGCACTGCGAGCAGAGAGAAGCTCCTCGGCACTTGAGTTAGCGTAGAGGATGGCTTCAGTCCCGTTCTGATTTCAAAATCTTGTGCTGAGCACGTAGGAGACCGCCACAACGCCAGTACTTCACGAAGTCGAGCTTACTGCTTGTAGTTGAGGGTCAGGGTTCAGCGCCCCAGACAACCTCTACGCATGGAACAAATTCTACACCTGGTGTGAACCCTCAACTCCAGTGTTAAAGTTACGCCACTCATACACTTAAAGAACTTTCTTTTTGCTTATGGATTTACTCCTTGTCGACGTCGAGGTTATTAGAGGTGGAGAAGGAGTGAAAACAAGGAACGGGGAGGAATTCGGCCATTGAATTTTGAAGGAAGCATCCTGGAATTCGCCTGGAGCGATTTAGGGAAACCATGGATGCCCGGACGGGGATTCGAACCGACGTCCTCCCAAATGCGAGGCCAGAGCGTTATCGCTCACCCACCACGCTCGGTGCTTTAAGAACTGACCACAATAACAATTTCCCCCCCTTTTCTGTGTCCAGAAACGCACAAAACCACTTTAGTGCGCTCTGGTGGTAGAAGGATTGGCCGTCAGAAGACGTTGCCCAACGTGTAAAGATTGCAGTCTTCTTGGAGGCTCCTTCTCTGTACCCCACATTGACTTTTTTTTTTTTTTACAATAAAAGTTAAAAACCCGTAACTTACAGTGTTTACATGCCCTGTTACTCATTCAACCATTCTGTACGTATTTCAAGTTTATAATAAGTTGTTGTAAGGAGATGTTCCTGTGATTTAATTAAATTATACTTACTTGTGTTTAAATAAAATTGTTAATTTCTAGCTATGCCGTGGCTATTTGTGTTTGGAATTGTTTTGAGCCCTGTTATTTATCTATCCTAGTTATCGTTTTAATTATCTTATTTCTTCATTGTAAGAAGTGTCATGCATATTAATAGCACACCTTTTCAAATTAAATGATTAATAACATGTAATAGGGAATTACAGATTACTGATTTAATGGTTCCATAAAGGCTTAGAACGAAACTCTCATACACTAGTGGTGATATTTTTCCGCCTTTGTCACAACCATCTCATTAGAAAGTCCCAACAAGCCTTAAATGACGCTGTGCGGTGACATTTTTCAACCCGTGAGACCAGTTTAGACGCTCCTGTGGATGGATTTGCTTAATTCATATCATTAAGATTACTTAATGTCTCTTCAGCAATGAAATATTTTTCATCGATAAAAATAATTTTATTGTGACAATTATCTGCAACAATCACTAAGGGCTGTTTCGATTTAGTGCCCCTCTTTTGCTTAAGAACCTGTTTCGTCGTTTGAAAGCCCGAATTCCTTAATTCTGGCCTTAAAAGACGTTACAGTTTGTTGAGTACGTAATCATTGGCGCGGTGTTTCATATCTCCAGTATCTTCAGACAACATATATATGTCCAGAGCGGTCGTGGCGTCTTGAAAATGCCTCTTTTTCCATTTGGGATTTGTATAATACTATAACAATGAAACATTTGTCTATATCGGACTATTCTGTAATAGGAACAAACTCAAATGCCACTTGTTTTCATAGTGACAACATTTGTAGCAAAGTTACAGTACGTCTTTGATAACTCTGACACACAAAACCATCCGGGCCTGACATGCCTAGTAAAGAAACCAACCAAATTTTAAGGAAAAATTAAACAAAAATGGAAGGAGATGCGCACAACTGTGCAAGAACTTCCCCGCACCCTAGGAGAGAAGAATCCCAGGTGATTTGTGTCTGAACCGAACATTTGTAGCAACATGCACAGATATATGACTGAACACCAGCAGACGTTCAGTTGACTACTGTAAGAGGTGTATTCATTGCAAAAGTTTTAATGTCACTGACAGGTATATAAAATAATGTTAGTTAAAAATAATTCCAGAAAACTCATTATTTTCGAGTCCGATGAATTCATCCTCTGAGCAAACAGCCGTTTCATATACCTTTTTTGAAACACTTTTGAATATGTCTAATACTGGTTTATACTCTTATCAGTGACAGATATGATAAAGGAGCTAGAATGGGATTCATTGCAAGACAGGAGGAGGATGAGGAGGGTCATGGGAGTGTACAGGGCGTATGCTGACGATGAGGCATGGAAAGATATTGCAATAGGTATGAAAAGTAGTTCATGGAAGAGAAAAGATGACCATGACCACAAGCTGGCACTCGATTTCTGGCACAAGGGTGTGGGAAGATTTTACTTTTTAGGTAAGGGTGTCAGGGATTGGAATGAGTTACCAAGGGGAATGATGAATAACCTACCGAAAACGTTAAAAGAATTTAAAGCTAAAATTTGTAGAGGGCAAATGTAGGTGGGCGCAGGATAGGGGGAAGTTGGGTGTTTAGGGAAATTGCCACCGGAGCGTGTGCTACATTGCAATTAAATTAAATTAAATTAAAACTGTTTTTCTTTCGAATCATCTTATATGCTATTGTTAAAATGATTACTGGAACATTATGATTTACTCGCAGTCTGATTTTGAACTTGAAAAAATATATTCATCGTAGTAACTATATCAAAAATGTTTTTAAAATGTCTTTAACAGTGAGATTCATTTTCGATTCCGCTTCAAAATTCGAACATCCGGCGGAAATCAGTCTACTTTCAACCAACATTTAGTTGCGTAACATTTAACGGCTGCTGTTGCCACTATGGTTGGAGACATCCAAACTTTGATTCGAAACATTTTCTCGGTTGATTGCTAAATGTTTTACCGTCTGTTTTCTCTTCAGTTAGAACCATTGGCATTCCATTAGAAATTTGTTAACTAAAAATAACTTTTAACCTGAACTGGAATATTCCTGTCACTGTACATTAGTTATTCCCATTACTCCAGATATAGTTTTATGGCTCATTTTGTTTTTCCTCTCTTGTGAATATATATATATACTTGCATACCTTCAAAAGTTTCATAGATCATTTGTTTCGCTCGCCTATTGCATTATTCACAACAGGAGACTTCTTACTCCCAAAAAAATTCCAGCTTGGGAGTTACTTTAATACTAAGGAGGCTTTGAACAGCGTAAGCTTTGTTCCGAATGTTAGCGCATTGTGAATTTTTGAGGCAACTGCCTGGATGATTATGGAAACGGCCTCAAAGCCTTAATTGGACTCATAGTGTGAACTAGCGCCGGTTGTATCTTACAGACGCCGCTTTAACACACACTATAAAAGTCCGGGATCACTTCTACCTTAGCTCAAAAGGATTCATAACAACCTGAGATATGATTTCTTTGAGCGTCTTAATTTCCTTATTAAGCTGTTCAAAAGATATTCCCGTTGGTTGACTTCATTTCGAATTGCTTCAAAACTTTCATTAATACAACTTCAGATCAGCCAACAGCAGCAGCTCCAAACGCAGAAAACATTACTTACTTACGATGACGCGGAGTTTCTGTGTCGGCTGCTATAGATGGATGATATCCTTTGCATTCGTGAAAGGAAATTAGCTCATGGGATTAACGCTCTAACTGAACAATATGCCGTGATTGCCTGCTTAGAACGATTTTTCGGAGGCATTAAGTAATTTGCTTGCTAAGAGAAATGTCAAGCGTAGTTACGACGTTATTCATATGAAGTGACATATGCTGACGCATCCTGGATGGCTGAAAGCTGAACGTCTTCAAATACTTAAACGGATGGAAGCTAAAATTTCATTCTTTCTTTCGTGAATGGTGACGGAAGTATCAAAATAAAAGAATATGCACTTTAGTTCTTTGCGTTTAGTCATAACTGTGTTAGTAAACTGATAAAGAATGTTATTACATTTATTCAGTGGCAGTATCGTGATCAATGAGGTTTATTCGACTTGTGATCATTGATAGTAGAATACTTTTACTGTACCGCACATTGTACGAAATGTCATTTGAATCCTCCCTGACAACGATATAACATTTTTGGTAACTATAATATTCCGAACGATTTCCAACGTTTTTACATTTTCTAGTTTTGCCACTGAAGATTCTGTTGCTTTAAAGAGTATACAAGGTCGATACCAAAAGTAGTAGGACTGATTTTATTTTAAATTTTTTTTTTATTGAAGATATGTTTACAATTCCTTAATTCTCTTCGAAATAGCACCCTTGGGTAGCAACACACTAAGAATTACACTGTTTCCATTGGCCGTACGCCTTCTGGAAATCAGATTCGGGGACGCTGTTGAGAGCCCACGTCGATGCTGCTTGAACGTCCTGAATCGAGTCAAACCGCGTCCCTTCAGCTGCCTTTTCATCCGTGGGAATTAAAAAAAAAAAAAAAAAAAAAAAAAAAAAAAAAAAAAAAAAAGTCAGTTGGAGCCAGATTGGGACTGTAGACGGGGTGCAGCAATGTGGCAACGCCGAATCGGGCCAACAGATGCTTTCCACGTCCTCCCGTCCAACGAAGGCTCGCATGAACAAATCAAAGATCAAGACAATGCTGATCATGGTTTTTTGCCGTTGTGGGGTAATTCATTAGGAGTTCGTTCCCCCTGGGGAAACTGTCAATTAGAACTTTTAAGTGCAAGTGCTAAACCGACTGCGAGACCGAGTGAATCGCGTCCGACAAGTTTTCTCCGCCAACTGGACTCTGGATCACGACAAAGCGCCGTGCCATAGCGCGCTCTTCATGAGGCAACTGTTGAACCGATTCGACATTGCCACGTTGCTTCTTACAGTCCTGATCTGGCTCCATCTGACACTTTTTTACTCCCACGGGTGAAAAGGCAACTGAAGGTACGGTGGTTTGACTCGATTCAGGACGCTCAAGCAGCATCGACGAGGGCTCTCAACAGCGTCCCCGAATCTGACTTCCAGAAGGCGTACGGCCAATGGCAGCAGCGTAATTCTAAGTGTGTAGCTGCCCAAGGGTTCTATTTCGAAGAGAATTAAGGAATTGTAAAAATATCTTCAACAATTTTTTTAAAAATAAAATCAGTCCTACTACTTTTGGTATTGACCTTGTACATTGTGGTTCGCTACGTTGGAGGAAGTGCAGTGAAGTAAGTATGTACTTAACGGAGATGTTCTGTTAAATGTCACCACTCACGCAACAGGTGGAGACTAAATGACATCACACTCAGATTCAGGAACTTACATTGAGAACTGCTAATCAGTCGCTGAGATTATAATAACACAACCTGCGTCAATTGGTCAGGTTATTTTGTAAATATATTCCGTTCATAAAACTTTGTAACAATGTATTAGTTGTAAATAAGTAATACTACTACGAGTGTTTAAAGTATTCTGCCGTAGTGAATAGTTTCCTGTACAGCTAGTTTCAACGCACATATTAGATTCTGCAGACTGATCTGGCATAAGTCTATAGTGTTTCGCTTTTTAAAATACTGGGTTATTATAAATGATTGAAACCATTTTACAAATTTACTATAGCTACGGCTTTGCATGTATATAGAAAAACTCAGAAAGTTTTTTGCCATGTTACAAGTGCTGTATATTTGTCCACTTACTGATTCTGTAGATATTAAGTTGAAAGTCAAATTTTTGCAACACTCGATGCACTACGTCTCTGTCAATCTGTTCAGAAGAACTGTTGATGCCAGCTCTCAGTTCTGGTAGGTTTGTTTTTAGAGGAAGCTTAAACACTGAATTTTTCACATAACCCTGTACAAAAAATGACATGTGGTTCAGGCGGGATAGCGTGGAAGCCATTTTAGGCACCGCTGATCATCATCCCCACTATGACCAATCTTTCGGATTCTCAATCTCCTATTTAAGAAATCACAAACATCGCGATGTATGAGCAGCGGTGAAAAACTTTATATATATGACTGTAATGTTTTGTGAAATATATCAAATATTATAGCTACAGTAAATCTGTGAAATCACTGCAATCATTTGCAATAAACATGTACGAGTTTTAAAAGTATTGATCTTTACTAGAGATATTATGAGGTAGTTTGTTCATTAGCCTTTACGCTTCGTAAAAACAAAATTACGCAGTACGAGTGGAGGATTTAATGTATCGTATGTTAAACATTCACCGCTCAGATATTAGTTTAAGGACATGTCATTAATTTAACTCCAAAGTCAACCAGCTATATTGCAGTCGGCATTTTAGCCAAACCGTTTTCTACTGAGGCTATAGCAACATTAATAAATGTCTTGCACCACTGTAACACTTGTTTGAAATGTTTACGCTTCTTGAAATATCCGAATTTGGAAGCACTTGAATCTCAAACTACAGAAATTGACGAGATAAAATTCTTCTCCTCTCTCGAAATTTTGTACCCAACTTCTTTGAAATTTTGTGTATCTTGTCCCATCCACCATTATCAAAAGCTTGTTCTAAGTCCACAAATATCATAACAGTATGTTTGTTTTTCTTGATCTATCCTTCCAGTATTAATTTTAATGCCAGAATAGTTTCCCTTTAGCTTCGGTTTTTCATTAACCCAAACTGATATTATCCTAGTCACTAAATTTCAAGCATTTGATGTTAGACTATTGAGGTAATTTTTAACTTGGTCGGCTTGAGATTCCTTGGCAGTGTGAAAATTATATTTTCATCAAAATCAGTTGCGATCTCTCCAATTTCGTAGCTTTTTGAGATCAGTTTGAATAATCTTAGGATTATTTCTTCTCCTCCATATGTTTGAAGTTCTACAGGAGAATGTTATTAAAGTACAAATATTTCAAAGCTTCGTCGAATTCCGTCCTTAAAACAGGATCTTCTAATTCATCAATGTCGACATCATATTATCTTTCTAGCACACTGTTGTTCAGCTATTTTGTCCATGTATTCGTTCCATCGGTTCTGAAATTAAAAGAAGTTTCCTATAAGCATCTTTAATGTTTATAAATATTTTCATCTCCTCAATATTCTGTTTAATATCATTACAGACCACATAGACCATTTTCATTTCTGCTACTCTGCACTTCTATCAGCCATTTTCCTTTTACTTTTCACAATTCCTGTTTTTGTGATTTCTATAGTCTCTATACTATTCTCTTCCTGCTTCATTCTGTCATTTTTGTGCTTTCTCATCTGGTCCCAGCCCCCATACTCTGATGATCTTGACATCGATGAAAGGCGGTTGAAAAACAATCCTCCATTCCATTATCTCAAAAATATCTTCTGAGATTCAATTTTATCGGCCAACTTGTAATGTTTCTTTACCAGCTTTCATTATCCATATCTTCAATCCATTCTTGTTCCGTTGAATTCCTTTTAAAGTTATTTCTTAAACCTATATCTACAATCTCTACAAATTATTATCTGATGGGAGCACTTTTCCATTCTCGTACAATGGAAGTATATATTTTTGTATGTTTATGTTAATCTGAGTAAGAGTTAGTGATGCGTATATGGTACAGTTCGTGCTAGAAGCATGTAAGCAGTTCAAAATTTTTCTTGGAAGAGTATGGAATGTCAGTTAATGTTTTTTTAGGGCAATGTTACGGGTCAGTATTAATCGCATATACTGCCCTGTGTTCCGTCCACACAGGTCGAAATGAACAGAGGGTGCCACACACAGGTATGGCGACAGGTGTGGGCTGCTATTTTACCTGCGGGGCTGAGGTAAATAGAGCGTGAAGAGCGTCACAGCACAGCATCCAAAGCATCGCCAATGAGGCGCGATAAACAACTGTAGTGCTCTTCATAGCGTCATCTGGCGTCCAACTAGCAATCAGGGATCAAACCCCTGATCTCTATCAAAGAAACGGGCTTCGACTACGTTATTGGAACGACGCATAGTTATGGTCATTGGCTACCCTTTGAAACGATCTTTAAAGAATCCGTTCACCTGACTCATCTGATGTAGTTGTGTCAATGAAAAACTGAAGTAAACATTAGTATACGCAATTAAGCGATTTGATTGATTCGTTACGTAAAATGATATTGATTAAAGGTGACCGCCAGAACTAAGAAGACATGCATGTTCTCTCTCCACAAGCGAGGATTTCTAAACAGTTTTTAACACCACCCCACCTGGTCATCTTACCTCCATTTTTGTTGTATCATTATCAGAAATAACTTCGCCAGTCGAACTCTTACATTGTTAAAAAAAAAAATAATTGTAAACAACTCCGATCGTGACTTGAAAAGTAAATAAATCGTTCGATCTTTGCAAATGCTATTTATTCAAGCGGCAGAAGTCTTCTATCTGTTTACATTAAGAGGTTCTACGTATTTTACTTTTTCATAAAATATTTCTGCAGACAGCAATGAGGCTCCAAGGCGTGAGGTAAAGGTCACCTCCTCATTCAAATGGTATTGTTACTACACAGTTTTAATACAAGACTTTGAGAAATTATAAAAACTTCTTATGTCAACACTATAGTTTTTTACAGTAAGCGGTAGTAATATTCCATGAGTGTTCGTAATGGGACATTCATTTTTCGTTAGCACACGCTTTGTGTCACGTTTGTTTTACGACCCCCTTCTACTGAACATATTTTCATACAGCGGAGTTTGTGAATGAGTCATTCACTACTTTTTTTTTTAACAAAACAAGTTTGATTTCAAAGCTGCAAAGCAAACTAAAGCTGCTCATAATAGTAGGCTTCCATGACTTTTTAATTTAAAACACATTGCTCAGTATAAGAAGAGTAAGTATTGGATGTGCAGACTCATTCCTGTACAGAAGTACCGAATTATAATGTTCCTCACTTTGAAATCTATTGAATATTTAAATCTGCCTTGGTGTAAATAAACAACGTCAATAAAGAAACTAATGGGATGACATGAAAATACAGTAAAAAAAGATTTATTTTAGGCAGCAGGCCAACACTATCATTTCATAGCGAAAGACTACTATCCCAGAGACTTTTTTTCGACTGGGAACAAGGAATGGGAAGGAATTCTGTCATGGCCTTATGAAAGAAGCATCCCGGCATTCACCTGGAGTGATTTGGGGAAACCATGAAAGACCCAATCTGGATTCCCGGACGGGGATTCGAACCGGCGTCCTCCCGAATGCGAGGTATAATCACTCTTACGCTTCTATGAAAAGAAGGAAATTTATTGGGGCTCTATAATGCTTATCTTTTTTTCTATCTTTCTTATTTTTTAAAACAAAAAGTTTTCGTATAAGTTCGTGAACTTCGACGATTGTTTACTAAGCAAATCGTATTAAATTTCGGCGAAGAATATTAAAAAAAAAACCTCACAATAAACTAAATTATCAACATCGCGAACGTTTTATGTAATTTGTTGCACACCTAATGACCAGCGTGTGTAGGTACCCCCATTGATTAACAGGGAACTGACTCAAATCAAGTCCCGGCGTCCAGTCACACTGATTCCTGTGCTCGTCTAGATTGATATTCGTGCATTGCTCACTTTCCGATCAAAAACTTTGTGCAAAAGCTTAAACTATTCGCAGGCAGATGGAAGCACTCATATCCTCTCTTGGATAAGATTATCCTTAATGGCCTCAACCTAGAAACTAAGTAAAAACACTAAAAGCAGGCGTAAAATTGAACTAAATTTACCAAATGCCAATTATAACCTACAAATACAGTGAGTAGCACTGCTGTGATCTTGGGGGATATCCATCAGTTCAATTTTCCTTTCATGTTTCTGAAACTCTAAAGAAATGTTTCTGAACATTTTTCTACCACAATACCAATAAACTTTCAAAAATAATTTTACGGGCCATTAACTTCTGTGGGCCTTGTGTTTTAGCTATTTATATATTATAACATCCTATTATATAAAACGCTAAGCTGGAGTCTGGATGCGTCGTCTATAGCTGCTACAGCTATTGGCTAGAGAACGGCCAATCATCAACCACCATATTACATTCGTACCATCATCTTGCTTTTCGTTTATTTACAGCTAGACGCAGAAATTCATATAAGGAGATTCAATATTTACGCTATTTTATCTGTATCAGTTAGACGCAGAAATTCATGTAAGGAGAAGGGGATTCAATATTTACGCTATTTTATGTGTATCATTTATCAAAACTAGGTTAAACCATAACCTAAGAATATTTTGGGCAGACGATAAGAAACAATGAAGTTTATTAAAAACTCAGAGAAACGTACGTAATCGCGCAATGTATCAGTCAAATAAATAACAGTTATCCGTTTTCGAAATTATAAAAATGGATTTATTTAAATAAAATCTAACCAAATATTCTGATAATATAACCAGAATAAGGTACTCATATCACGAAAGATATAATTAAAAATAATTTCAAATTATAATTCGCAATTCAACAACGATATTCTTGCAGCCAAATAGCGGCGAGCAGAGATAGAAAATTAATGCGAGGCAATCATACGTTACAAAGTTACAATTAGTACGTTCGTTTAAATTTACATGTTGCTTTTTGTTTATTTATGACAACTAGATGCAAAAATTAATGCAAGGAGAAGAGTATTCCATGTTTGCGTTATTTTATCTGCACCAGTTATAAGAAAGAGGTTAAAACAACCTGAGAATGTTTTTGGCAGATGATAAGAAACAATGAAGTTAATTAAAAACTCGAAGAAAGCTTACACCAAATTTACGAATCGCGAAATTTATTACCGAGATAAATGACCGTTATCCGTTTTTGATATTATACTTTCCGTCATTAAAGTAAAATGTATTTACTTAAATAAATCATAGTCAAATACTCCGATAATCTAACCACAGTATGGTACTCATATCACGAAGATTTCATTAAAATTGGTCGATATTCGCTTTTTCATGCAATCTTTTCCAGAATAAATTCAGACTACCACCATAGGTGCTGCCTGTCGTTATTCATATGAGGGTGATAAAAGCTATGATTTTCGAATGCAATGTTAATGGAGGTTGGGGCTAAGTTGACCAGAATCCCAACGGACACATTTTGTTACAGCATAATTCGTTCTGAAATGAGTTTTACAAACCATTTAAACTGCTTTCATAAGCGCCGTGTTACTGGAAGTATTACTTATTGCGGGGGAAAGAAGTTTCATATTTATCGTGCTGAATTATGCCTGGACCAGGAATAAAATTGATATTACATTGACAGCAAAAGTTTTTGTGGGATTCCTAATTTGTTTTTAATTTTATTGGTTATATACTTCCATCGTCATTAATTCAGTAGAAGTTACTACTGTATCGCTATGTGAACTGCAAATGAAATATATAGAAGATTAAAAAATCAAGGCCATTAGCATTATGTAATAACAATGCCAAATAATTAAAAAATGGAAAAAAATATGAACTGCCAAGATATTGTATTCAAACCGTCATTTTTGACGGGCTCGAAGCTAGTTTGATATATATTGAATTATCCTATTACATAAAACGCTAATCTGAGTCTGGGTACATCGTCTATAGCTACTACAGCTATTGGCTAGAGAACGGTCACGTGTCAGCCTTCACTCACCAATCAACAACCACCATATTACATTTGTACCATCATCTTGCTTTTCGTTTATTTACAGCTAGACGCAGAAACTCATGTTAGGAGAAGGAGATTCAATATTTACGCTATTTTATCTGTATCAGTTAGATGCAGAAATTCATTTAAGGAGAAGGGAATGCAATATTTACTCTATTTTATCTGTCTCAATTATAAGGACTAGGTTAAACAATAACCTAAGTTTTGGCAGTCGGTAAGAAACAATGAAGTTTAATAAAAACTCGAAGAAACGTAATATGAAATGTATTAGTCAAATAAATAACAGTTATCCGTTTTCGAAATTATTTACAAGCTTTTCCATAATAAATTCCTATTACCATTATATATGATACAATTAGTTTTTGATGCATGTGTTAGCTATTAAATAAGATTTAAGATAACTTTTTTATCAAATTTAAATCATCAAGGACATGACTATTTACTGTATAAGCGATGTGACACTCGCAATTCAACAACGATATTATTGCCGCAAAATAGCAGTGAGCAGTGATATTAGAAATACTGAGAGCAGGGAAAAAAATTAATGCAGGGCATGTCACAAAGTTACAATTAGTACTTTCGTTTAAATTTACATATTGCTTTTTATTTGTCTACGACAACCAGATGCAGAAATTAATGTAAGGAGAAGGGTATTTAATATTTACGCTATTTTATGTGTATCAGTTTGTAACAGCCCTCATACCTGAACTTTAAATAGAATTGTATTTAATGATGTATTTGTAGTGAGGTAAAGTTTGCTTGAATATGATCTGGTATGTTTGTTTTGCAATTTCTTGTAAATCCGTGTATATAGACTTTATTTTAGGAAAATAAATTATTTAGAGGCCATTTAATATGTTTAAGAACCTAATTGTGCAAGAGAATTGCTTAAATGTTGGTAATTCCAAGTATTAATGCAAGTTATGATGTCTACAGGACAATTTTCTACAGTTTAAAATGATTTCTGTAATTAATTTTGTGATTAAATATCTTTAATTTCCATTTCTGACCCTTTTGTAATGATGTTAAATGATTAAGTACTATTTCTGATTGTTTTTAATATGTTTAATTGTTTGGGTAATTGTTAATGTTCCAGAAATATCTCGCCGAAACTTTTGAAGTGTTCGGGAAATTTCGATAGAGCCTACATAAAGAAATCAGCAGAAGGACAGTTAGTTAGTTTGTACAGATTCACTTTACAACTGCCAAGGACTGCGTTAGTAGTATCTCTGGATTGTATCTCTGCATGTAAAAAATATCGTTGACATCATGTTTGGTGAAAATAAACAGAAGTCTAAACTGAAATACCTTGTGGACTAATTAATTACTGTATTAATCAACCACGAAGAACCTGACAAGTTCTAAGCACTAGGTTAAACCGTAACATAAGTATTTTTTTGGCAGACAGTAAGAAACAACGAAGTTTATTAAAAACTCGGAGAATCGTACATACGTAATCGCGAAATATACCAGTCAAATAAATAACAGTTATTCGTTTTCGCAATTATAGTCTCTGTCATCTAACGTAAAATGCATTTATTTATGTAAAATCCTAACCAACAGAGTAACGTATTCATATAACGAAAGATTTAATTAAAAATGATTCTTTTCCTTACAAGCTTTTCAGAATAAATTCTTACTACCATCATAGATGATAGCCTTAGTATTTGATAAACGTGTTAGCTACAAATGATATTTAACATAACCATTTTAACAGCTCAATTTATAAATGGCAATTCAACAACGATATTCTTGCAGCCAACTAGTGGCAAGCAAAGATATTAGATCAATAGAGATTATTTACACAGTTTAATAATAGAGGTTGCGACCTACGCAAATGACACCGCATACTTCTCTCTCAGCAGAAGCAGAGCTATTGTAATTCGATGCCTCCAGGAGTTCTTACAGAAAACTCTTGCTTAGGCTAGGAGGTGGAGAATAGAAATCAGTCCTGCTAAAACGCAAGCCATAAAAAATGCTTACGCGAAGATGCGACCCAGCGCTACGGGTGATGCCGCAGCCCTACACGAGGCTACTGCACTGCCTATGCTCCTGGATAGATTCAGGCTGTTGGCAAAATCATTCTACAAAAGCTCCCAAAAGTCTAAAAATCAAATGGTCAAAAATATCGGCCAGTATGATATTTCAGTTGATCGACATAAAAGACCATTGAGCTTAATAAACTAATGCACCAACACAAAGACAAACCAACTCAGAAGAATTGACCAACCTTGCTAATAGGAGAAAATATCCTAGGATAACAACTCCCATAAAACACTGCCTTTTGAAGAAATGGCAGAGAATGGTGGCTGTGTGTGTGCAACCGCAAGGTCTCTGCTATTAGTAAATTCCAAATCTCATTCCGGCCTACGCTCAATTTTAATTTAATTGAAACTTTCGCTAATGTTGATGCTTGATTAAAGTTTATTTATTACGGTTTATTTCCTTTTTACATATTTCGTTAGTAGTATTTGTTCACGTTTATCCGTTTTTGATTTTATACTTTCCGTCATTTAAGGTAAAATAACTAAATCGTGATTACTGGAGATCGCGATTCCGCCAGGAAATGCCGTGGTAAAACGCAAGACTCCTCTAGAAATACTCTCCGAAGTACATTTAACTGTATTATGCCGGTCCAGTCTGTAATACAACCTAATTCCTGCTTGAAAATAATGATATAGGCTGTATTACAACGGAATTACTGCTTGAAAATAATATGTCTTGCGATTGACTACAGCAGTATAATGACGTCATTACTGATGTTATTTTGGCGGAATCGCGATCTCCAATACACCCGATCGTTATTCATTTTTCCTTACAAACTTTTTCTGAATAAATTCCTACTACCACCATAGGTGATATCCGTCGTTTTTCATATGAGGGTAATAAAAGCTATGATTTTCGAACGCAATATTAGTGGATGTTGTGGTTAAGTTGACCATAATCGCAACTTACACATGTTATTACAGCATAATTCACTCTGAAATGAGTTTTAAAAACCAATTAAACTACTTTCATATGCGCGATGTTACTAACGGTATTAATTAATGCGGGTGGAAATAGTTCCATATTTAACGTGCTGAATTGTGCCTGGATTAGGATTTAAAACTGATATTACATGGATAGCAAAAGTTTTTGGGATTCCTAATTTGATTTAATTTCATTGTTTTCTTTAATTACGTCGTCATTAATTCAGTAGAAGTTGCTACTGTATGGCTATGTGAACTGCAAATGCAATATATAGAACATTACAAAATCAAGGCTATTAGCATTACATAATATCAATTCCGTATAATTAACCAACTGCAAAAAAAGAACTGTCAGAAAATTACGTTCAAACCGTCATTTTTGACGGGCTCGAAGCTAGTACCATTATAACATAATAAATCTAAAAGCACGTTTTCAATTCCTTCGGGAACACAGTCAAACTACTAAAAGTGAATTAATATTTACTAAACAACTGAATAATAATCATGTTCCTGCGAAATACTGGCTCCATTTTTGCGAAACACATGTTATGAATCATCGCTCTTATAGATAGTGGTAAGGTGTGTCACAATTGTGTCAAATGACTGATTGGTGACAGCCAATAGGACATTTCTAATAAAAGCGACCACACAGCACGCAGAAAGGGCACGAACTCAAATTAAAAAGCAGATGAAGTACGACCAGACACGTAAGGTAGTTTCTAACGCAGCATGAGCACAAGCGATGGCAAAAATAAATAAACAAACTTGTATAAACAACCAAAATTTAAGTGTACCAGTGTGAAATAAGAATTTGTCGAAAGAAAAAAACTCAAAAAGGTTTGACAGTGATAATTCTTGTTTCTTTAGGAATATGGTTCACGCAGACATTTATGAAACTACATAAATTCGCTGGCGATAATTCAGAACTTTTCTGTATTGAGAAATCCAGACCAGATCTAGTGCAGCCTCCCGTCGCGCTGTCCGAACTATCCTCCTTTCTGTGAGAAGTGTCCAGGTGCCACGCCATTCCACACACTGCCTTATTAGCATGTCAGGAGGGGCCGCGCTGTCTATAATTCTCCTCCCGTGCTGTGTCCAGAGGGAGGAATGCGGATGCACTCCACTTAGGTGGTTCCTCCGTATTCGTGAAAGTTAATGATGGTCTTCTCTCTTTACACCTGTGTTAGTATCCTAGACCCAAACCGTTGGGAACCACTATTTCCATCCCGTCTGTTTCTATCGGTGTGTTACGAAGCGTTGTTGTCAGAAACAAAAACAAAATAAAATCTTACATACAGCATATTTTTCCTTTTTTTTATTCTGGCTTTAAGTCTGGTCGATGTAGAGGTCATTAGATGCGGAAGAGGGGCAATTAACGGGTTAAGAATTCCGCGATGGTTAACCCAATTTTGTCTGGGGTGATCTGGGGAAACGGATTCCTAATCTATATGCCCGGGATTCAAACTTGCGTCCTCCCGAATTAGAGGCCGGAGTATTACAGCTCACCCACCACGCTAGGTCAATTTTTTTTTTTTTTTTTTAATGATGACGAACCACATGACAATTGTTTTTAAATATGTGTTTAGCCATCTGCTACGTGAAATTAAACAAAAAATTATTAGAACCTATTAAAGATTATTGCTGGGACTTATTTCTTATTTTCCCTATTTATTTCGCTCCCTTACATTCTGACCCTCGTGATGGTAGTGACTGCTAAGATATCTTGGATTCGGCCCTTGGTTAAGGCCAGAACGATGGAAGAAATTGTCATCACATAGCGGATTAGGATAGAAGGTTGTGTATCATTTCTAATCACTAGATCAATTTAAAAAAGGTCTACGTTAAATCTCTTACCTATTCTTGGAGTCAGGAGATATGCCTTCACTGGCGATGATTCTTCTATTGGATGTGATGAGATAGGTGCTCGGTATCTGTTCGAAACGCTGGCAGCGGGTTTCACGCTTCATGTAACACACAATACGCATTGTCATCTACATGTGCACAATGACGCCAGTCACACCGGGTACGCAAATAAGGTATCAGTCCGTTATCAAATTTACCGAAAAGGGTCTAGCGGAATAAGACAGTGAAAAGTGCCCCTGGCCCATCCCGTTCATGGGGCATACCAGTTCATAGATCTTGGTTAGCATAGCCTTCGGACCGATTTTTATTTCAAAGCCGCCACTCTAGGGGGCGCTACGGGGGTGAATGTGCCATTGGGGCCTAAATGCATAGCTCGTGAAATTAATGCGAGAAAATTATGAAAAAAATCAGGGACGTGCACATTGCTACAGGAAATATCTAGTATTTTTGTCGAATTTTTTGGCGCATTTTACAATGTTTTATCGCAATTTGTTTATATCGAGTTCCTAATAAACAAAGTCATTTCCTTGAGTGACAACGTTTAGATTTTTACTGTAGAACAATCTATGGCCACTATATCTACGGTTCAGATTTCAGACATGTCCGAGTGGTGCAACATAGTGAAAAAAGATAAACACTCATACCAATTGTCTCAGACTGTTTCATATTTGGCAGAAATGTTAAACACAATCAATTTCCGCTATTTGAAAGAGAAGAGCAACATCGCCAAATTCGAAGTTTGATTACGCCATAGTAACGCCAAGACGTACAGATGCTATATCGATTATTCGCCCAACTCCACAGGTTACGTTGGTATCAAGCGATACTACTGCGAATGCGCTAACGGAAGCAGAACGGTTGGATGCTGTTCTCATGTAGCTGCGGTTTATTACCTTTCAAATGCTCGATACTTATCCAAAATTGTTCGACCGTCTCAAAATCTAAGCAGGCTTTTTGACGACGTTCATGCAAATCCTGTTATAGAAACGGATAGCGACGAAGATTAAACATCAGGGGGAAAAATGTTCTTACGCTCTGTGGTTTTTGTTTTGAGTGCTTTGCAACAGTAAAAAGATTTTCTTAGCAACAAATTCCTGAAAAATATATTAAGTTTTTCTTTTATTAATCCTATAAGCCGCTCCTTCCATTTGACAAACAAACATCCTAGAAATCCACAAAATAATATTTCAGCGCCCGTCTCACAAACTACAATTATGACGTGCGTACCCACCGTAAGGGCCCCTGTATGGTAGACAGCCCGATGCCATCAAATTCAGTGTTAATCTTTTTTCGCTATGTTGCACCACTCGAACAGGTCTGAAATCTGAACCGTAGATATAGTGGCCATAAATGATTCTACAGTAAAAATCTAAACGTTGTCACTCAAGGAAATGACTTTGTTTACTAGGAACTCGATATAAACAAATTGCGATAAAACATCTGTAAAATGTGCCAAAAAATTCCACAAAAATACTAGATATTTCCTAGCAATGTGCACGTCCCTGATTTATTTTTTTCAGAATTTTCCCGCGTTGATTTAACGAGTTATGCATTTAGGCCCCAATGGCACATTCACCCCGAGGCGCCCCCTAGAGTGGTGGCATTGAAATAAAAAATCGGTCCGAAGGCTATGCTTACCAAGACCTATGAACTGGTATGCCCCATGAACGGGATGGGCCAGGGGCACTTTGCACTGTCTTATTCCGCTAGACCCTTTCTATACAATAACTAGTACAGGAAACACGGCAACGCACTCACTTTCACCTACTTGTGATTAATATTTAGTGATCATTTCAACTGCAGAACTCGTATTTGGCAATTTAAAAATTAATATGATTTGACCTAGAGATTATAATGATCTATTAATTGATATGGTAAAACCTTAAACTTGATAGGCTTACTGCGTTGTGCCAGATAGCAAAAGATACTTTCCATCATGTTGAATGTTACATGTATTAATACAGATCACAGCGGTAACAAAGTATAGAAATTGGGTAACAACAAGCATTGAATTTGTACTTTCAAAAACCAACAAATTTCTTATGAGTTCAAAATATAATACATTTACAAGTCTCTTAGAGTTTAGCTCATTTAACAAGCCCTTTATCTTGTTAGGGTGATATCCCGTGGATACTTAGACATGTTTCAAACTTATCGTATTGTTCTGTCACATTTCACCGAGTCTGTTCCCTGCTAGAGACACTGTTACAACCTTACTATCGCGTTGAGCATCCCAGCTGGAGATGTACAGTCTTGTCGATTACTTCGCAGCCGATAGCCACCTCCGTGCTGGTACGGAAGACCAGTCATATGCCGGCTGTGCGCCTCCTGTTATCAGGTGTGGCGGAATCCTTGACAACTCGCGTTGCTTCTCAAAATCTATTCGAAAAAACACCAATGTTCTTACACGTCGTGCATTGCTCCTACTAAAGTAATCTATCTTCTACAACGCCATCCGGAAAGCATCGGCAGTCTAAACAACACACCTCGTCTGTGGCCGCATATACCTTGCTTTTATTCCGGTAACAGCCTCGCGAAAGGCCTATCTGACTGCACGGAGTATGAAAGGAATTTTAACCTGTACAATAACAGCTCACTACAGGCTTATGGCCCCTTTTAATTGGCTGACAGATATCTAAAAAATTACTGGGTGCGTACTATGTTATTAGCAGGAACGTGCCGGAAGCTAGTTTTTTTTTATCTGCTTAACGTTTCTCTAACAGCGACGTCTTTAGAGACGGGAAAGGATTTGGGGGGCAAGGAATGGGAAGGAATTCGGCCATGGCCTTTTTAAGGAAGCATCCTGGCATTTGCCTGGAGTGATTTGGGAAACCATGGAAACCCCAAATCTTGATGCCCGGACGGGGATTCGAGCCGCCGTCCTCCCGAATGCGAAACCGAGCGGGGCGGTGTAACGGTTAGCGTTCTCGCCTCGCATTCGGGAGGACGGCGGTTCGAATCCCCGTCCGGGCATCCAGATTTGGGTTTTCCATGGTTTCCCCAAATCACTCCAGGCAAATGCCGGGATGCTTCCTTCAAAAGGCCATGGCCGAATTCCTTCCCATTCCTTGCCCCCATCCTTGCCCCCCATCCTTGCCCCCCATCCTTTCCCGTCTCTAAAGACCTCGATGTTAAAAGAGACGTAAAGCAGTTACAAAAAAAAAAAAAACCGAATGCGAAGCCAGAATGCTATCCGTTACACCACCACGTTCGGTGGAAGCTAGTTCCGCTTCCAGAGTGACAGAGTGTCAGTTTGTCGTCCGATTCGTCTCTGTCGTGCATACCTAAGATTTTTCGCCATCTGAACTGTGGAGTGTCCCATAGATTACGTGAGGTGAAATAGGTAGGGGGGGGGGGCGACCGGCGAAGCCTAACCAAGGGGGGTGAGGGGGGGGTCAACGGAAATCTAACGTGAGGTTTTGGAAATTATTGTTGGATCGTAGAGCTAAAAAAGAAAAGAAAAAACAGTCTACAAAACAAGCGAAAGTCGATTTTAGCGGGAGGTATTTCGTCGAAAAGTTGGGGTGTAACCGGCTTTTGGAAGGGTCTCACCTAAAAAAAAAAAAAAGGTCTCAAAAATTTGTGAGGGCCGTTTGTAGGGGGAGGGGGATCGGATCAGATCTCACAAAATCTCACCAGAGAGGGGGGTGTCCGGAAATCCGGAAAACACCTTACGTAATTTATGGATGCACCCTAGCGTACTTTGCATTAAGAAAAGGAAAATCTTCCAGACGAAAAGATTAACGTCTCATTAAACAGGATTCAAACCGCAGTCCTCTTCTCCAGACACAGTGCTCCAGTCCAACACTACTTTCGACTTTCCTGACTGTGTTTCAGCAGGATTCGCGGTAAATTTTATTATGAAAATAGATGTTTCATGATTTCTCATTTAAGTTTGATAGTAAGTTCCGTTTGTCAATATTCATTCTTACCTTCTGTCTTCTTATGTCTTTGTGCGTAATTGATTCTCAAGGACAATTTGAAAGAAATACTTTTTAAGTGCAATGTTCTGACCTTTAATTCGAACCACTCCCAACCAAGAGAGAATTAAAAAGCTAAAATTCCTTGATGTTAGAGGACTAATTAAAACACCATTTTTTCCTGAACTTTAAGTCATTAATGGGTGTGAAGCATATTGTAAGGCTATGGTATTCAATAACAACTAAAATCTATTCCTTTACGGCACTATGTCAGTGTAAAAAAAAGACCTGGCATTTTAATCAAATATTAGTACATTATGTTGCGCCCGTTACCCTATTTAAGCGTGTTTTAAATTATTGAAATTCTCTTCTGTTCAGCGCAGTGTTAAAAGTGTGTAAATTACTTCTTTTTTATAAAAAAAAAAAAAAAAAAAAAAAAAAAAAAAAAAAACTTTAATTCGTATCAAGTAAATTTTTAATTTATGTTAATGGCAATTGGAATTGTTTGGCGTTCTGGAACAGATGCCGGGCCTTTTGTTTTCGTCGAGAATTTTCTGTATGTCTTATAAAATGTCGCTCTAAAAGCAGCTAGCAGATTTACTATGAACATTGCTAAGACGAAGTTAGGCTAATTTTGTCATCTGCGGTAAAGAGTTTAAGAAAGTGTTTCTGCAATAAAAGTGAAATGAAACGCATCTCGAGCTTTCCCATTTATAGTAGCCTTGTCATCACAGCTGTGAAAGCTAATTTCTCTGGTGAGGAGTAATCCCACTTAACGACTGTTTAGCCTGCAATTTGCAAGTTTATAAAACCACAACGCGTAGCATCTCGAGCTACCTTACATGTTAAATCGTGTAGGAAAAATCTGAGTCTTTAAATCTCAGAGAAACATTCCAATCTATTTTTAAATCTTCCATTTCATTGAATTACTGGCCACAACGGAGAAAAATTACTTATGTATGTAATATTTCTTTCTTTTTTTTTTTTGGTTTCTAAATTCTACGTTCCTCCTAACAGTAATTTATGGCGTTTTAAGATAGCAATCTGGTACACCATTTGCTTCATTTGGTCCGCCATTAGCATCTAAACTTTCGTATTTTTTTCCCCCCAACACTTACATACAGTACCAGCTTCAGTTTTGTATTTCTTCTTTTAATTCGTATTTGTGTGTGAATTGCGAACTTTTAAGACGAATTCACGTCGATCATCTTTTAGCACGACAGTATCCTTTCCCACAAAGATGCTTTGGCAATGAAGAAATTGAGAGATCTGAAATGCAAATTGTGGAACTTCCATCTGTTCTCTAGATTCTGACCCTCTGACTTCCATCTATTTCTAAATATAAAAATTTTTTTAGTTGTGAGACTTTCTGGGTCAATTGAAGAGGCGACAACAGGGGTTCTGAACCGCACTCCAGGGATGGAATCGCCATTTAGGGACCGTGCACAAACTACGTGACTCAATCCATGGGGGGAGGGGTTAGCTGGAAGGCTACGCTGGGCTATGGGGGGAGGGGGAGGATCCGAACCAGGCCACGTAGCTTTCTTTTCGTAACATTTTTCACGGTTAAAATGAGGAACTGAACTCACAACAGCATGTGAATATTTATTTCCCTCAGTTAATTATCTCTGTATGTAATTTACAGGGTGTCCAAAAAAGGACTCCCTGATTTCAAAATTAAATATCTCGAAAACAAAGATCGATAGAGGAATGCAGTAAACGGTATGTTTATCGTGACAGCTGTAAGAAGTGTATACAGCAGTTTGAAATAATAGTTACAAAAGCTGCTAACAGATGGCGTTGTAATCGCCATACGTAATGCCTAAATAGTGATCCGAAGCTCAGGGCGATCAGTTCCACCATTGAAACGTGAAACATTTTGAAAACATTGTGATGGGATTGTTTGCAAAGATTGTTTTCATACGATTATTTCACTTATGTATGCTGATATGAGCTGTACAGCGTACAGCGCTATCTGTTAGCAGCTTTTGTAACTATTATTTCACACTGCTGTATACACTTCTTACAGCTGTCACAATAAACATACCGTTTACTGCATTCCTCTATCGATCTTTGTTTTCGAGATATTTAATTTTGAAATCAGGGAGTCCTTTTCTGGACACCCTATATAATAGTATGACAAGAGAAACAGTACAAAATGTCTTCTGGAATCAAAAGGGAAAAAAAGCTACGTGCTACGTGCTACGTGGGGGGGGGGGGGTAGAGGCGAAAGCCACGTAGGGCTACGTGGGGGGGGGAGGGGGGTTCACAGGAGGCTAAAATGGAGCTACGTGGTTTATGCACGCTCCCTTAGAAACGTTGTCAAAGAGCGTTGAACTGAAGGGGGACTATGTAGGATAACCAGATTTATATCTGAACTAAAATACACAATATTTCATTACTTAAACTGGAATTTCCTACCTCTCCCTCGTATGACAATACATCGAGAGGTATCTGGTTCGATCCTCCTAAAATACTTTTGTCGGTACTTGATTTAACCTACACTCCTCATGAGACTTTTCCGTTTTTCAGGTATGTCATGACTCATAAATATTCTGTGGGAAGGAACTGACCAATATCTACACTGTGTTCTTAGCTTAGAAGCAGATCCAATCTACCATATAAATTTACGCATTTTTTTTTTTTTCCTGAATCGTCCCCAGATTTCAGAATTTTCAGAGAGGTCATTCGTTTCCATTATTTTTACGGCATTTGGTGTGGCTCCAATCTCTGAGAAAATGTGGTAGGGTCATCTACAACGGTACGGCCATGTACTGTACTAAGCAGCAAAAACACTTCAGTTGCGAGAGCGGTACTTGTAAGTCCTGAGGGCCGAATACACAAGTCCAGATGGTTCAATGCGGTATAAATGCTAGGAAGAGGGAGACATGTATTCGTATATTCTATAATGTTGCATATGTCTCTGTGAGTACATTACATTGATAATTAGTACACCAGTGTATTTCAGTGCCGCACACTGGATCGCAAGGTATTTCGGGGCAGGACCGAGTTCTGGTGGTCTTCGTATACCGGTTGACCTGATTGCGGTTTTCCGCAATCACCAAGGCCCTAAACTCCGCCTCATAAACTATACATTACACGAACAAAAAGTACAATTAGCTTATCCAGAACATATTTAAACGTTTTGCCCGGAAGGCGTCAGGCTCAAGCCAGCCATATTCCAAACACCTCGCATTCTGAAAAAGTCAACTGTGGAATAAATAGCTAAGTCCAGGAGGAAGAAGAAGACATTGGTAATCGCTGTACTACAAACTATGGAAACAATGTGAAATGAGAGACGATGAGAGTTTCAACTAAGCGATAGAATCAGGTGGCAAGCATTTTTGAACCAGCGTTGACTTCCTGCTGCCCTCACAACACGAACAACTTGCCCACTGCAATCCAGTTTTCGTTAAATTGCACCCAGTGCAAGGTAATGCTCTAAATATAACTGGAGCTATGGCGATACGGTATAGCGTGACGGCATTCCGCGTGCTAACGGATGAGTATAGGGTCAGTCAACCTGGAAGGTCGCAACGCGGCACCTGCTTCCAAGTACTGTGCGCTACGACAGGCGCGAGCCGCAACCACGCGGGCATACATCACGCGGCGAGTCAACGCACTCCGTCAGCCGCTTCACGCTGCTCAAACTCTGCTGTCCTCTCCACTAATCACCTCCCTCTATCACTTCTTCTTTCCTTTCTAGTGGTTATCACCTGTTACGACAATTCATTTAGCTCTAACCATCTTTCTTCCTCTCGACATAAGCCATGTGAGGAACACGAGAAATAACTTCATGCTATAATAACTTCTTTACTCACAGTATTTCTTCATTCTTTTACTTTGTTTTCATATTCTTCTCTCCAAACTGGTTTCTTCGATTCTGTACTTTATTACTGAAACCCTCAAACTACGCGATCATTTCTCTACATACCATCTTCTTCATGTTTTCTTATGATTAATGTCCGTTTTGACCTCAGTAAACGAATACGTGTCTTGCGACTTTTATCAAACAGCCTTTACATCAATCTTTCTGGATTCATTCGCACTAGGTATGTGTAGAAAGAAATTGTTATTTTTCTGGAAGTATTCGAAAGTTTTTCAGTTTAACCATCTTTATTTTTTAAGTGATACTTCTCTGGGCACGTTAGGTAAGCAATTTCTAGATTTACGCGTTATGCTATCGTGCTCAGAATGTCACGTTGATGCAAGAAGCTTCGATACCACCTGCTGTCACTAAAGCTCATTTTAAGCAGTGGATGATATTAAATGTGAAACATGTATTTCCTATTTCAGTTAGCATAAACCTTTGATTACAAAAGTATATTTACGAAACACAATAGAAGTAGACTAATATTAACAGTAATATAAATTAATATTAAGTACCTGGGTGACCAATCTTCGCTCGGAATCTTTCGATTTCTGTTCATATACAAGATTTAGAGTAAAGTTTAATCAAAGTAAAAGGCTTGGAGGCTTCCTAGGCGTTTTGAGGTGCACAGTTAACCAAAGAGAAGCTTAACTAACATCAGTAGCCTAACTGGTACCTGAACCTTCTACGTAATGAGGTTAGAGCCGTTTCAGAGAAACCCAATACAAGAATTGCTCCTTTCTTTTTGTAAAATCGTGTTACAAACTTGAAAAGCAAAACGTTATCTACCTATGAAATTTCATCCAAATCGCTAGAACCATTTCCCAGATCGTCTGGTTTACCACCTCATAAATTGCTTTTAAAGAAAAATTCTATTATTATCTTAAATACAAATCTTAATGCTAGTCAGGATTAATTAATGGTGCAAGATTTCTACGAAAACAATTTGATGATTGATTCTTATGTAACTCGACGAGACAAATTGAAATTAAAGAATAACATTTTTTGATATCTCGCTTAGCTCTCGAGATATAGTATCTCAAAATTACGTGGTTGGTTTGAAATACGGCATGGACCAGAAGAAAAATTTCGCTATAGCCAAATTTGATGATGAATTCGTACGTAACTCGACGAGACAAATCGACAATAAAGAATCTATTTTTTTAATTAAATATCTTGCTTAGTTCTCGAGATATTTTATCTCAAAATTAAGGAAGTTGCTGTGAGATCCGGCGTGTATCAGAAAAAAATCCACCAAAACCACTATGTATACTATAGTAGTTTTATTTTCTTCCTAGTGGTTGTTATTAGGATGAAATACGGCCTGGACCAGAAGAAACGTCACGAAAAGCACAAGGATATGTACCTATAACTGATTTTTGACATGCTCTATCTCGAAAACCAAGCGAGATATCAAGAACTTTAATTCTTTATTTTCGATTTTTGTCGTCGAGTTCTATAAGCATTCATCATCATATTGTGGTGCTACATTATTGATAGAACTGTCAATTAACTTAGACGAGAACATCAGTGCTACGTTCATTCACTGTGATAAAACTATGCTTATACCTCGCAATAACCTCACAACTGCTGATCAACCGTGCCTTTCCAAATGACAATTCCGAACAGAAGTAACCCTCGCAATGAACATTAATAAATCACAAGGTCAGACGCTTCAAAAGGGAGGGCTGTATTTATCAGAACCTTTTTTTTTTCGTATTTACACCCGTACGCGACTTTTTACGGAGTTTGTAGATTCATTAATATTTACTATCGCGTTAAAAACACATACGGTCAAAAATCAACGATGATCGCATTATAACTGCTAATATTGTTTTCAAATAAGTTTTGTAAAGTAAAGAAAATTGAAAAAAGGACATCTGAGAAAGCCAATACTTTTTAAACTTCTACTTTTAAATGTTCTACAATTAAACATTTACTATTTAATGATAGTGACTTTTTACAGTAAAAGTGATATTTATCATTGCTGTTCAAAATAAACTACCTTTCATTAATAAATACTTGCATCTATTTATTTCCACATATTATATTACCGTTCGGTGACTGACCACGATACTACTCGCACGGGTCAGCTAGTGTACAAAAACTATTCGTTTAAACATAAAATTCCTTGCTGTAATCTAAGAGAACTAACATCAGTCCAGCTTACTGGTACCTGAAACGTCTACGAGATGGCGTTAGCGGCGTTTCCGAGATACCAAATACAAGAATTGCTAATTTTTTTGTAAAATCGCGTTTTTGCAGGGAAGACACTTATTTGATAAACTTAAAAAAAAAATGTTATCTAAATATGAAATTTCATCCAAATCGTTAGAGCTGTTTCCGAGATCCAATATATATATATATATATATATATATATATATATATAAGAATTGCTCGTTTAAAGATGTAAGATAATAACAAGCATCATAATCATCAACATAGTATATGTAAATATCTTAAAACTAATTTTTATTTATTCTAAAAAATGTATTTTGCTGATGTATCTCACGTCTTAGTGATTGTAAGAATGGTTATCAGATGATTTTGTCCTAGTAGTTCTCCGATGCAGTACTCTGTAATCTACCCAAGTGTGCTTTAACTTTTTGGTAATTTTAATTTGTTTACTAGAATGAGCTGGAAAAAGTTTCTACTTACTGTACAAATGCAACAAAGATAGTATCGTTCGCCCACTCCAATGCGAAAGAAACACCAAAAACATTAAAAAATACACAGATAAAAGTGTGTATGACCCTTAGAAGTTTCACTTCTTGCATGTATACATACTGATATACGCAATTTAAAAAAAAAAAACACTTTGCTAAAGTTAGTTTAAAAATTACGTGAGGTGAAATAGGGGTTGGGGGGGGGTCTTGTATAACACCACCCTTGAAGCTTGAGATCTAGAAAAAAAGGTCTCAAAAAGATACGAGGTCGATTAGTAGGTCATTAACGGAAAAGATGTTTTTTCCACTGTAAAATGAACACGTGATAGGCCACCAAAGTTATCAAATTTTGTTACCAAGGTCACAGCATATTAATTACGATATCATTCAAAAATTTATCTCCATATTCGACCATATACTTTATTTAAATGACTGATACCTACATCTAAATAATATTTTGTTATATATAACCGAAAGTGCTCATAATTGATGGTGCATTGCATCCTATTGATGGGATCGGTGCTACCTGTAATAAACTGGAATTTAACGACTACACTATCTGTGCAAAGGGCATTGTAATGCGGCGTTGTAAAGTCAGTTCCATAACCTGAACTTATGTCAAGCAGTTCGTCTGACCTACAACACTCATTTCCGTGAAGTAATTACAGTAAGAGACCGTAATTGCGTGAGACGAGACTCGCACTTGGCTGGTTTTATTTTCATTTGGCATAACGCACCATGCAAGTAACCATAATTAAAAGCACCAGCAAGACTCGATGAGGCTGGCCTTACAGGGTGAGAGGCCGACATTCAAGAGCATACACTGCCGGAGCCAGCACTCAATCTGACGAAATAAACAGCTAAAGCATATCTCTGTGATGGTAATCTCAGTATTGTTCAGATAATGGTGATCTTCAGTCTACGACACCAATGAAGGAAAATTCTTGAACTAAAGTCTTGACAGTTGTTCTCCTCTGTAAAAGCAATAAGGCAGTTTAATTTACTTTATTTGAACCTTGGAACTCTTCAGTTAAACTTCCCTTCCGTAATTGGCTTTATATTAATCTGCTGGCAAGAGAAAATATTTTTTCTTGTGGAATGGTTACTGCAGTGAGTCTTTTTCTCTTTGAAATTACCGATGGATAATTACAGGATATGTTACTGGCCTAAGGGCAAAGAACCATCTGGTAATTAGTGCTATCGTCTCTGTCCGTCTTTAATACTTCCATTAATACTTTTAAGTCCCTTCAATCTAAGCATAAATTACTAAAATTCTGCAGAACGAATTCTTCTGGTAAACTGCAGGTACGTTCCTATTTCAGCCACATTAAGTCACGGGATAGTGACCTTTGATTCTGAAACCTCATTTCTTGTTCCCAAAAATCATTTTTGGTCATTTTTATACTTTTTAAAATGCATTTTTCGTTTAAATTGATCTCAAGAGATCCAACAATGACCAACTCAAGACCATCAGACCATGACACCACAGATGTAACCCGTGGAATCTAAAAATTCATCTTTTGTCCACTAAAAAAATTAATGTTTTGTTTGTGTCTATTAATTACTACGTTGTATAATACTAAATTCGTGATCCGTGACCATACACTTAGTGGACTATATCAAAGGACCATTCCAATATTCAGTAGGAATGTGGAAACCACGAAAATTCGACATGCGAATCCTTGACAAGGGATGTGCAAAAGTCATATAGAATAATAAGACCACAGGTTGCTGATAAATCATTACACTCAAGCTTTGTGTTTTCCACAAATAGCAAAAAATAATTGGCATTTAAAAAAAAAACACTCACTATAGCGGAATGAACCTTCAGAGTAAAATGAAAAATCAGTAGCTGCCAACAGAAAATACTGAGAAGTGTTATAGATTTAACATTACGGAAGGTTGACATTAATTGCAATTAAAGTATAGGACTTTTATTGCAATAATTTATGAAACTTATCAACGATGGGCATAATTATAATGCTCTAGATAGTCATTCCTACTGTTTTCACCAATAATTTCCTTGTATGATAACGTAATCCTAAATTGGGAATGTTTTGCGTTATTAGGTTTAACAGAGTTAGCGTTTGAATTATATCCTTATTTGATTCCATGGTTACTAAAAGCTATGACTCGTTCCACGGCTGCTTTACCCGACAGTCAAGCCACTATTGATTATTTACTATCCTCCCGAGCCATATTGACTTTATGTAGAAGAACGGGTTGAATAATATGAAGTAATGAATTTGCAAGAGGTGGCTCATAATTAATTACTGGGAAAATTATGGACGTGAAAAATAAGTGAAGAAATATTTTGGTAGGTGTTTTGAGTATCAAACCAATAAACATTGTTATGCACCTCGTTCGCAGTCTACATGTTTACATAACAGTTCCTGCACAAGTGATTTTCGTTTTAGAATATCGTGTATGGATAACATGCAAAACTGAAGAACTATTTATTATGACGCTTATAAGACCAAAGCGATGTATAAATATTATAAGCTATATTTATGAAAAACAGTAGTGATTTATCACTACTATGTTTGGAATTAAATAACTTCCAAAATAAACCATCTTTTCTGGACTAAAATATGAGTAAACCAAATATATTGAAATATTTCGCTGAAGGTAATATTCATTTTAAGTTCAGATAATTGAATAAGTTAATGTTAAGGTAATGTTTTATAATGAGAGGTTAATATTCACTTAAAGTTCAGATAATTGAATAATTTAAAGATAATGTTATGGTAATTTATTATAATGAGAGGCTTCCTATTTGAAAAGATGTGGTAATTCGCTACAAAACCGTGTTCTATGTGTTGAGTATAGGAAATAAAAGCAGAAGTGTGTAAAAAAGGAGAGAAGATTTATGGAGGGCAAAAGTGGGTGCTAAAAGGAAACGGGAGAAATGAGTGTGTAGAGAAGTATCCACTGGAGCAAGCGTTCCATCGCAATTACATTAAAATTAAAACAAGACGCTTACGCTTGGAATAATAGAAACAGTTGTATAACCTACACGATGTATCTGACAGTTCATGAGAAAGAATACAATGATAGAAATTACTTATCAAACAGGAAGTTACCTGGATAGAATGACTTTTTTTTTTAAAAAAAAAGTAATCAGTCCTTGAGTAAATATGATAGACGATATCGACGAATTAAAATTTCCATGGTGTAACTTCAAACTGAACACCAGCTTTACTGATCAGAGAGAAATTATATTTTCTGAAATGTCAGTGATACCTGAGAGCTGTAGTATAATGAAACAGGAATATATAATTAATATGCACCAATAATATATAAGGCATCAATCATATATAGGGTTAGAAAGCTTGATTGTAAATGTCAAGTTTTGTAAATTAGAAAATAAATAAATAAATGTCTTAACATGTTCAATAAATTTACGTATCATTCTAACAATGAAAATTCTACATAACCTCTCGTGCATGGCAGAAGTTCTCTGAGGTATGTAAACTGATATTAAATGTCTATATGAGCAATGGGATAGATTTCAAAAATGTTTTTATGAATGACTGGGTTTCCTGTACATTTTGTGCTATTTTAATTTATTAATAATTTGATGCTTTTCTCTTTATAAAAACACACAACTACTTGGAATCTACCTCAATGACCATTAAAATCCCTTAAATCCGTGTTTCATTAAACAGATTCAATGTATCATCTTCTCAGTGGAATTCACTTACCTGTTGGATTAACATACGCACTGGAAGGGGTTTAGCCAAATGAATACACATTGTCCACACTCCGTTACTGTCTTATAATCTACGAGCAGCAACAGGGTTGAATGAGTATGTCTCTCAGGAATGCAGACTCATCACAGGATGACTTAATTAAAACTTTTAAAAGTTCTTTCAAAAAAATTTCATCCTCAACTTATTCTTTAATTAGTTAATTAAATAACATGATACAAGAGTATCACATAGATTCAATTTCTTTTATTATTTTATTTTTCTCTTCTGGCTTACCTTGCTAATCGGTGATTCCAGTGGATAATTTTTCATCTCATATCTTCTACAGCAAGACAGCTTTCCAAGAACTCTTTCCATCATACTGGTTTTATCTTCAAAAATATTCGTACTTAAATATTTGTATTAGTGGTAGCTATAAGGAATAGAAAACATAGCTCAGACTCTTTCGTAGTTCTGATTTGAAGTAAGTATTAGTATTCCGCACTTCTAGGCGTTTCTTTAACTTCTTTCGTTGAGATCTTGACGGCCGCATGACTATGTTCTTAGAAATTAACTTTCTATGAGTGGTCTTTAATGAATTCACTATAATCAACATGGATGTAGAAACCACAGAAACTATTTTCCTCCTCAATATTATGTATTTTAACTATTGCAATAAGCTTTCCAGAATTCCGGAACAACCTCATGTGCTCAGCTTTATCGTTAGCTTTCTAAAAGCACCGTTGAAATATTTCCGTACGATCACACCACCAATATGGAAAAAGAGTGTAAACAGCCATACCCAATACCCAATTGTTCGGTTTCCTGTATTGATTTGTACATATCGTCATTATGGATGTGATACGCAATTTTAAATCTAAAATTTATGTAAGTAAACATTTTCTAGAATTTTGTTTATTATCAGCCAATTTAATCTACACGTCAGTACATGGTTACCGTCACATAATTTACCAGTAAATTATGATTTAATTTTCAGAACCTAATGAAATAAATTAATAAATCTAAAAATTTAATTAAATATAGGGAACTATTTAAAAATATAACGAAATTATAGTGTTTGTCAAGTTTATCTCCTGAATTGGATTTAGAGAAGCCGCTCTTAGAAATAGTAAGAAATTTCGGTGATTTTTTTTAATATGTATATCGCGAGGTATCCTCTTTGTAGTTAATAATTAAAGAAATCCTGGTTGGCCTTACCAATTATTCCAGGTTCTTTTGCAATCTGTTCTGTAATTGATAGCACGTTCTGACGATCTGTATGGCCACAGGATATCGTCTCATATGTTTTTGCTATCACCTCGCAGGAAAAAATTTAATTATATACTCTTCTCCATCTACTTTTTATTAACACATCTTAATTAATTCAAATAATTACACACTTGTCGTTGATACATACATAAATCTCATATAACAATATGCTTCTCCCTTGGCTAAAACAAAACAACCCACTTACAGCCTGCCAATTTCAACATAACAAAACATATTATAAAAACTTAAATTTACCCCTTTTCACACATACTACTATACTGTACGGCCTTGTATTAAAATAAATACATTCATATATTGTATAAGTCGTAAAATTACTAGTATTATTATTATTATTAGAATGTCTGACGAAGTGGGACCTCACAATATACACTTGTATATGATGGGTGATCACAGAATGTTTTCCCAAACCCGTTTCCTTCCTCACTTGTGGGGTGCAGATGTGTACTCTAATATCTATTTCTGATCGACATTAGAGCCAAGATAAAGAAAGTTCCGAACTTGAAATGTATATCAGAATCATAAATCGCCAGTGCAGGACCTGAATACAATCAAATGATGTCACCATTGTAACTTATAGTACAGAATCTTGTTTCCATATCTCTGAAGTACCATGTAAGTTGAGTCACTGTCCGATCGAACGTAGTCTTTGCGTCGTAGATGTGGATTTCTAGGTGGCCGCGAGACCAATTTCTTTAAGATGGCCTCACCTGTCTCGAGTCAGAGATCAGGAGGCCATGCCTGGCCGTAATTACAGCCGATATCCCCGCTGCGAGCGTGAAGCGAGGCAACGCATCGCGAATTCATCGGCGGCACGCACTACAGGAAGGCCATAGGGCACACGGCGAAGCGACCTGGGAGACCACTTGCCGGAGAAACTCGAACTGAAGTTGCTTTCCAACACCTCCTACTTGTTCCACGCCTAAATATACATTGGTTGTTCCGGCATACCGTAGCTTGGCGATTTCAATATCAATCTTGCACACCATCCGTTACAAAGTCTGTCATCACATACTTTATTTATTTATTTATTTATTTCTCGTGTCCAGGACATAACAAGTTGAAAAAACAAATAACATTAATTAATTAATATTAAACTATAAACACAATTATATAGAATGTGACCAGAATTCCGCAATCTTGATGGCCTTCTCGTTTGCCCTGTAAAGGTCGTCGATATTGCAGGTTTCAGGGAGATTCCTGCATATCAGAAGATGTTGTGGGTTCTGAAGCTCACCACATTCACATAGATCGTTGTCATTAGTGTACCCCCATTTTTTAATATTATATTTAAATCGGGACACTTCAGTTCTTAATCTGTTTAGAGCCATCCATATAGCATATGGCTGATTACATCCCGCAGCCCGTGCCTCTTTGATGTTCCTCCACTGTTCTTCAGGCAACGAATTTCGCCATAGTTCTAGACGGCGTGGTCCAGTAGAAGATGTTATGGCTGTAGTTGATTGTACGAAGCTCTTCCTTGACTTCAGCCTTGTGGGTTGAGGTTCGTGTCCAAACAAAGGGTGTCTGGGGTCTGTTTCTTGTTTCCTCTTCTCCCTCTCTGCAGCTGTTTTCCTACGAATCTCAGGTGGTGCTATACCCATGATTTGGTATATTTTACTAATAGGAGTTGGTTTTAGGCAACCTGTTACAATGCGACCAGTATCATTCAATGCTATATCAACCTGCTTAGCATGTGCAGAGTTTTGCCAAACTGCTGCTGAGTATTCTGCTGCAGAGAAACTAAGTGCCAGGGCAGATGTACGAAGCACATTTGGATGTGTTCCCCAGGAGGTACTTGTAAGTTTCCGGATGATGTTGTTCCGGGCAGATACTTTAAGTTTCAGATCCTCACAATGGGTTTTGAATGTGAGAGATCGATCAAGATTTACTCCTAGATATTTAGGTTCTGGTATCATAAAAGCAATAAAAAATAAATGCGTATGGAATAAAGGGTTCGACTGCTGAGTGACAAGGTTTCCGATATGCTACGCCTGGGATTCATGACTTGTCTGCCTTAATCTAAACCTGTAATCCTTCCGGGTAAGGAGGATCTACAGTTTAATGTGGATTTTGTAAACCACGGAGCGTCCTAGCATACGTCACATGCGCAAAGAAAATCTTTGCCAGAAGTGAAGGTCAGGTTTCCGCCGAGACGGGGACTCGTACCGGAGACCTTTCTATCCCGAGTCAGTCGCCATGTCAGCCACTAGCCGAGCACCCACTATAATAGAATGTCACAACCTTATAACTGATCCTACAGGAAATTTTGTACGAATTAATTAAACTTAATCATTCCGCCCATACTTTGCAGTAAGCATACATCACATTCGAAACACCTCTGTAAGAACTGATTTTCTATGGTAACGCCTATTACTGCTCCAGAAATTATTTCCAAAGAAATTTGTTGTATGTTTTGTTATGAATTATCTGTATGTTTGCACAACTTACATGTTAGTACATATTTCAAACAATTTCAACCGAAAAATGTTCGTATAGCTGTCAGCAACACAAAGTTCGTAGTAATAGCCTAAGATCCGGTTCCGTGATTTCTACGTCCATCTGTTATTTGATTGAAATTCAATTTTTATGTGTAATTATTAGTACCAGAATACCATCTGCCAGGTTACCTATCAAAATATGGCCTCAAGTATTATTAATTAAATTTTCAAAAAATTTCATTTGCTTATTTTTTAGCTAAATTATAATTCATTTCAAAAAGAGACATATAAATAACATAAAAAGTTTGTGTTTCCCATTTAAAAGTGGACGCAAATAGGGATTGCCAACTGTTGAAGTCTGACAGACGGTGCAGTGCGCTAACTCCGTCGCTCTTACATATCTTTATTAGCTGCCAACACCTTCTTGCGGCCACTTTTACATACGAAACCCAAACGTTTTATGTTATTTATATGTCTCTCTTTGAAATAAATTATAATTTTTTTTTTAAATTGAACGATTTTAAAAAAAAATTAATTAAAAGTACTTGCGGCCCCATTTTGACAGGCAACCCGGCAGAATCAACAATTATACATAAAAATTGCATTTCAATCAAGTAACGGATTGACGCAGAATTCATATAGCCGGATCTTGGACTATAAGAAGAAATCATAAGCTTAATTCCACAGCGCAAAAATATGTTTTACCGACGCAGTGTACACAAGCTGTCGAAGCAAATGATACGTTAATCTAATTAAACATATATTTTTCAGAATTTAACGAGAAGGTTAGTGTTGCTTTCTGATCTCTAAAAATTTAGAAACAAACTAGTATAAAAAAATTATGGGGAAAAATAATATTTTTACTGTAATGTAAAAGAATAAGATTCATTTTATCTTCATCTTTAAGGGATCAACTGTTCTGAAAGAATGATGTCAACACCGAAGAGAGTTGTGGATTAGATCAGTTAGAAAGTGTTTTAGATACTAATCGTAAGTCGCTCTAGTCCAAATGTATCTTTTATATACTTTAAACGTTCCAAAGACATGTGATAAAACCAATGGAATTCGCTGTGTCATTTCCGCGTTATTTCGTAATCATCGTTGGAAGAAATTTTTTCATGAATAATTCAGAGGCCAAATAATTAAATTTAATACGGAATGCTATCAATTCTGATGGTTAAGAGCCAAGATGTTCGCCTCACAAAATTGTATAAGTGTGGGGGCCATTTCGGACACTTAAATGGTGAGTATGCTGATGAAATTCTTGTAAAATACGTATAATAAAGAGCAATGAAATAAATCTCCGGTCTATAAAATAACTTACAACAGACATTCTGCGTATATTAAGACATAAATTTAACTTGTTTGTCACCTAATAAGCCTGAAATCGAGCGTTATAGTAACGGGAAGTTTTACGCTATGGCCAATAACGAATGCCTCCCATGAAGAACCAAAACAGTTCAACCACTCGAGGTGTGAAGCTGTTATTAAAAACGATTTTTTTTTCCGGACTATGCAATATCATTTCGGCGTATTGAAAAGAGAAATTAGAAACTCTGAGATGATAGTAACTTGACTGAAGACAGTAGTAACTGGTTTATATTTGCCTAATTAAAAGCATTGCCAAGGTTATAACAAGAAACTTTTCATTTAAAATCAGTAAAATATTCCTTTTCATGTAAAGTAATTAACATGACGCAGTAAATATGACTCAGCTACATCTGCAACGGAAAAATAAAATAGACTACTTATGGAGTTCTGGCTTGCATTACAGGGCATATCTTCTATCTTACGTAACAGGAAGGTAATATTTAAGACCCCTCTGACGTCTTCGATAAGCTGTGAAACCATAACTAAAAAATACATTAACAGCGGTTTTAGCAGACACGCGCTCAAGCCAGATTGTGAATAAAGGAAGTTGTGGATCAAGACGAAGATCACCTCAACTATAGGCTAGTTTTATGGCATCGTTATCCGCTTGGTACCATTAATCATCCATATAAAAGACAGACGCACCTGCCAGGAGCGTGCTTCACATTAAAGCAAGCGAAACGAAACCTACACATGAATCTATATGTAAATCATAATACTCGGTCTAATCCGCAGGTAGCTCGACACGTTTCCTTGTAAGGAGAGGAGTTGAGTGCCTGGCTTGACCGCCCTTCTTCCTGTTAGCACACCAAGAGGAACACCTGCAACTCTTTGGTACCAGATTTTCCTACTAATGCCTAATGTTAACTTCACATATTTGAATCAAAAACTCCAGGTTGTTCTGCTTGACAAATCTTTGTTGTTACATGGAATTGTCATTTTGGTATTTCATCTAGGAACGACTCAGACGAATGTTCAACAATTACCGCAACCTGGGTTGATGCTGTGACCAGACGGAAAAAATACGTCTTCGCACGATTATCCTTTCCAGGTTAATTTGATCTAGGAGTTATTTTAGCAGAATTTTTGAACTGACTAGACCAGTGATTCTCAAGCTCCACGTGCCCCTAGGAGCGATATTCAGCATTGTGCGTGTTATACGCTTCAGATACCCAGTGCCCGCCATTACGTAAATCTAGTCGTGAACCCCCTACCATCAACTGGTGAACCCCTAGCGGTTCACGTATTCCAAAATTGAGAAACACTGGACTTGAAGGTTCCGCAGTGAGAATGGAAGGAACAGGACCACCGTAATTTCGTATGTCCGCCCTTTAGTACAGGCACCTGAGTACTCGAACTTTGAATCATTTTTAATCTTTTATTGACCGTAGGTCCATAGGTTAACACTAAAACAAAACAGGATTCTTCCACCTAAGGGCCCATACATAACAAGGATTAAAAAATATTTTTTTTCGTAACTTGTATAGATGTCTAAAGATTTAGTCACAGTAAGAAATTTTTATTAGTCGTGTGCTTTACGCTATTAATAAAAATTGATTTGTATCAAATAATTGTTGTATTTTCAGATTTGCGAAAAGACTCACAGAAAATGTCCAAGTGCGGTGATTTTTGGTTGAGAGTATTAATTCGTTGTAATTGATAATAATTGCCGTATCGTTGACCGGAAGTGGAGGCATTTGTGAATATAGGCCTAATCGTAGAATCTGTTGATGAACTAGATTTATTCTTCACGTGTTTGATCCTACTGCATAGGTCTGCCAGGTAGAACAATAGTAGAATTTCTTGGGAACATATCACATTTAACTAATAAATTTTCGCGTCTTCAAAAAGACAGTGAATGAGTCCGTGATTTGATGGCGAATGCTGACTACAAATCTTCATTACGCCTAACTTTTTTTTTAATATATATATATATATATATATATATATATATATATATATATATAGGGTGTTACAAAAAGGTACGGCCAAACTTTCAGGAAATATTCCTCACACACAAACAAAGAAAATATGTTATGTGGACATGTGTCCGGAAACGCTTACTTTCCATGTTAGCTCATATTGTGGACGGCTGTGATACAATACGCCATTCTCCAGGGCTGCATCAGCGCATCAGGGATTCCATGCGACGGAGGGTGGATGCATGTATCCTCGCTAACGGAGGACATTTTGAACATTTCCTGTAACAAAGTGTTTGAAGTCACGCTGGTACGTTCTGTTGCTGTTTGTTTCCATTCCATGTTTAATGTGATTTGAAGAGAAGTAATAAAATGAGCTCTAACATGGAAAGGAAGCGTTTCCGGATACATGTCCACATAACATATTTTCTTTGTTTGTGTGTGAGGAATGTTTCCTGAAAGTTTGGCCGTACCTTTTTGTAACACCCTGTATATGGCCTTCGGCTTTTATTGCCATTTAGCCAGCTTCACAACATTTCATTATTAAATCTACTAATGATTCTTCAATTCTACGTCATTTTTATAGCTGAACATGTATTATCTCTAAAATGTTTTTATTCACTATAGTATGGACAACACAAGACGGACACAACATTTAATTAAAACCACCCATGCCCAAGGCCGGACTCAAACCGGCGACCCCAGCAACTCGAGGCCAACACGCTAGCCGTTACGCTGCCAGGGTCGACTACTCCAATCTTGAATTGCAACTCATCGGAGAACATATTTAAATACTCGAACTATGTTTATCAATTTTAATTACCAAACTATAGTATATAACTTATAATTCATTTACTTATAATGGAAAGTTACGCGTGATAGACAGGCATCTGACTGTTTATAATTTGTGTGAACGAAAACTTTCTCGACACAGCGCCTGATTGCAATAAAGTCTTCACTGGCTAGTGTAGTAAAAACAAGATATTTCGACAGCTAGCTACGCCGCCTTCCTCAGGTGTGAAATCATCTGTACTGGTCTGCTGACCGAGAGGTAATGGTAGCTGTCGGTCAATAAACAACTACAGATGATTGCACACGGCGGAGCTACTCGTCGAAATTTGTGTTTTTACAATACAATCCGCCGGCGGTACATCCTTGAAGACAGCATTGCTTGTTTTCTTTTATTGCTGAATACAATGAGACGCCATTCATCTGCAGTCCAGTGAAAAGCGGTTCTGCACTACCTCGGATGACCATCGTCGGCGAGTATGGTGGTGAGCTGGGGAGAGGTTCCATTCATCCAATGTTTTGCAGAGTCACAGCGGAGTTACTCCTGCCATCATGATGTGTGGAGCCATCAGTTACGACTTATGTTTCAGCTGGTAATGATTGGGGGACCGCTGACGGAACAAATGAATGTCATAGCCATCCTGCGTCCTCATGTTTACCTACCATGTGACAGTATTTTGGTACCTTTTTTCAACGGGACAATACTCGCCCACACACGGTGCTTGTATCTATGAACTGTCTGCGCGATACTGAGGTACTACCGTGGCCAGCAAGATTCCCAGATTTGTCTCCGGTAGAACATGTGTGAGGCAAGGTTCGGAGGTCAACTCCGTCCCAGTGCTAGTATTCAGGATATCAACGACCAAATACAACAGTTACGGGACAGCTTGTCTCAGAAGAGGATTTAACGGCTTTATGAAATCCTGCCAAACCGAATCAGTGCATGCATCCAGGTCAGAAGAGGTTCAACGTTATACTGATAAGTGGACTCATAATGCCAAGTTCTTTAAAATTTGACTCGATTTTGTAATCACTGAAATAACACCACATACCCACTCAACCTTTGAACTTCCAATTCGTTTCCTGCTCTCCATATAGGTGCTTATTTTTTTCCTCCAGGCAATGTTGAGTAGTTGTACTTTAAGTTTTCAGAATGATGAGTTGTATAAAAGATAAGTTTGTATGTGAAGTTTCGGAATAATTGTGTATTAAGTAAAACTTGAAGTGACTGCTGTTGGTCAAAACAGTTGACGAATCTCTTTCCGTAGACGAGACGAAGGAAGATGTAGAATTACTTTTCCTTTCAAGTAAAAGAAAGTATTTGATATAAAATGGGATGGGAGATATTGCTTAAAGTTTAACATAGGACGCAAAAAGTAATTTCTCTGCTACAAGGGTCCAAAGAAATCGACAAGAGGTAAATTATTGTATTTGTGACAAGAGGCGGTATAATTTTTGTGTAATATAGCAAGTAGGTATAAGGAGCAAAAATTAAGAAGACCTCTATCAGATATTGAGAAATACAAGGAGACAAACGGTATAGACATAATTCTGCTCCCAACACGGCATACATATTTCAGACTTTTGTAGTATAGATAAAAATAAAAGATGTTATATTACTATACTGAAAGGTTCGGTTTAACTTTATAACATCGTAAAATGTAACCGTTCTCTGAAGCCATGTCTGTTGATAATAAAGATCTTCAGTATGCACTCAGTTGACCTGTGACTCTTACTGCATGGTTTGCCAATTCATGACCGGGGGCGGCCAAGGCGGCGGGTGGTACACGAAAGGATTTACAGCCGTCATAATACACAAGTGTTTACTGCAACGAGCCGTGGGTTTTTAGTATAACACAATATTCATAACTCGTAATACAGACTTCGAAATTGTCTTTTCTTTTTCTCGCAGCTCGAACTTGAGTGTAAAATTTTCTTCTTCAATAACTTAGTACAAGAATCCCGTTCTGCCTACATACATATATGCACCTGCAAGGTCATAAAATCCACGGTAACATCTCTCCCTGTCAACTCGATGTTTTTTTTTTTCTTATGGATTTACGCCTCGTCGACGTCGGTGTCATTAGAGGCGGGATGGGACTGGGGGACAAGGAACTGGAAGGAATTCGTCCATGGACTTTTGAAGGAAGAATCCCGGCATTCACCTAGAGTGATTTGTGAAAACTATCGAAAACCCAAACCTGGATGCCCGGACGGAGATTCGAACCGACGTCCTCCCGAATGCGAAGCCAGAGCGTTAATCGCTCACCCACCACGCTCGGTGCCTTTGCGTTTTGATTATTTCATGATTTTATTTGTTCGTGGGATAGTTTATTGTGTCTGTTTATCTTCACAAATAAGATAATTCGCTTAGCAGTCTGCAGAAGTCTCAGATTGCTGTTATCTTCAAGATTAAAACAAACATATTGCAAGCGAAACTGATGTTTTGTTCTGCAGAAATCATCGAAAGCTAAAGCAGAAGTTTAATGCCTCTGACTGAGAAAGAGAAGATTCAACTTTAACGATTCACTTTTTTTTAATTTAAATACGCCATATAATAAACTGGTAAATCACTTCAAATTTGCTCACAATTCACACTTCTTGCTAGTGATTCATTTCAATTTCATGAATATTGGCTTCACGTAATAGCAAAGTAGACAGCAGGAAATCTTAGAATGAGCATATAATGGATGACATGACTTTTTGACTCATTTGTTTCTTTTACTATGCCGTTTTTACTAGATTTCCTGACAACATGATTTACTCAATGCAAAGCTAAAGAGATGATAATAGTGCTAAGATTATGTTAAACAGCGAAATGTTCGTTTTTTATTTTGTTTTAATTTTGTTAAAAAAAAAAGTTGTTACTTCAACTAGAAGCGAATAATTTTTCTTCAAATGCAAAATTATTATATAACTCAGCGGTTATAAAGATTTAGGAAGCGTTTTGTTTAAACATATTAAAGTCTCAACTCTCACTTTCTGTGATCGCTCTATCTTGCTTCTAGGACCATTAATAGTCTCTTGGTGCAAGAGCAGCAAGTATAAATAGTAGTTTTGTCTTTTTTTTTCAGGATACAATTTTCTTACCGGCTCTGAAAACAGCCTCTCTCGGGTTTTTCTGGCTTTCCGCTCGTCGAGGTCATTAGAGGCGGGAAAGGACTGCGAACAAAAAAGAACGGAATTCGGCAATGGCATTTTGAATGAACCATCCCGGCATTTACCTTGAGTGATTTGGAGAAAGCATGGAAAACCCAAATCTGGATGACCGGACGGGGTTTCGAACCCACGTCCTCCCGAATACGAAGCCAGACTCACCCACCACGCTCGGTGTCTTTGTCGTAGCCGTTTATCCTAAGCCTGTGATTCTACCAGTTATAAGGAAGTAACAGTTTAATGTGGAATTCGAAACACAGAAGCATTCTGTCGTACTTTACGCACAATGCAAGAGGCGAAAGTCGAGTTGAGAGCCTTCAAAAATCAGAGCCAAAAATCGGACTCGAATAGGGCAACTTAGGATCGCTCGTGAGGCGCTTTAGCCACTGATCCACCAGAACGATTAGAGTATCAACTGATAGTCTCCATTAGCTAATCGTTAGTTATTCCATAGACATGCATCCAACTTTGTAACAAAATTTAAAAACTTACTTCATTCAAACGTCATTATGCACTCAAAACATATCGCTATAGAGTTTTGTAACCAGTTTTATGTTATCTTTTTTGCATAAATGCACTTTTCTTTAGTGTCTACAGCACTGCTGCTACATTAGGCCAAATCACAACATAGTTAACTATCAAAATCCACATGGGGAACTACTGTTCAATCTTTCCTATTACCGTCAGGTTTAAGAAAATGATAGTTTACCCGTTGTGACTCCTGAAAAGGAACTGTGAACGGTCTATTATGTTTAATGATTTATAGCAGCCGTGTTCCTTGCTCGTAGCTGGACTCAGACAAACGAAGTTCCATCTCGTTTTCCTCCTTTTTCTCCCAGATACTCATGTATCATAATTGTGGGGCATTAATTAATCGTTAGGCAGTTAGGAGACTCATTAGGAGCACGAAGTTGTGTAACGATCAAGCGAGCCTATCCATCTCATTCCGTTTGTCTGTCCGCGAGTATTGCAGCACCGTAACCAGTAAGTAATTCTCGCAGTGGGAACACTTGTTTCAGTTCCAAAAACAAACTTGACATTTACTTCACAATACTCTTTATTTCTCAGTTTAAGCATAGGTATACTTTATGCTATGCAGTATTTGGAAAGTTTAGAGGAGATAATCTAAAAAAATCCGAGTAAAATAGCTCCTTGATAATTTTCAGTAACATTAATCATTGTATTCCGTATACTCCAAATCAAACGGTGCTTATTCAACGTAGATGACTGATAAGTGTCTGTCCTTAAAGGTTTTTAATTTTTTTTATAATAAAACTTCTTATACTGGAACAAAATTGAGCCTGAAAAACATTCAGAGCAACAATAAAACGGTAAAAATCGATGAAATAAAGATTTATGAAAAATAATAGGAAAAACATTACCAGGAAAATTATCAGACGTAAACATAAGACCCAGGGATAATGAAACTGATAAATGGAACATACTCCGGAACGTTCGTATAAACGCGATGCGCTGTAAATTACTGAAAAGTGACAAATAAAACCCTTAAAAGAACAACAATAAATTGGACGGCAGTTTATGATATGATGAAATAGCAAAGACTCAGTAACAGGGTTATTTTTCATTACTCTCGTCATTTTTTATTATTTTGAATTACGCTACTGTTTATGAAAATTGCAACACCCAGAAGGAAAGGTCTGAATCACAACAAAAAAAAGTGGGGGGCGGGGGGGTATATGTATAACATAGTAAGTGATTAAGAATGCAGAGAGATGGCGTTCACGAAGGCCTTGCAGCGCCCAGTAATACCATTAAATAATCATTATTCTAATGAACGATTGAGTTGATGGTTTACCATTAGAAATTGATTGTTTGCAGATGAAATTATGCTATATAAAAGGATCGAAATGGTAGAGGAGTGTGAACAGCTGCCGTGTGATCTGGACAGGATATCTAGTTTGGTTGGTAAACATGGGATAAAGATAAATGCAAAGAAGAGTCAGCTTATTAGATACACAGATAAAAAAACTAAAGGTTGATCATGTCGATGGCTCTAAATGTAAATATCTTGGCATAAAATTTGATAACAAACTCAACTGGGCAGGGCACATTTGACGGGTATTGGGAAAAGGTTTCAAAATACTTCACTTGTTGGAGAGAGTGACGACGGGATGTAAGAGAGAAGTAAAGGAATTGGGTGACAAAACTTTGGTCAGACCATTGATTTAATAGGTGGTGTACATTTTGGATATCAACTACAGGAGTTGGAGGGGGCGCAAAGAAGAGCTGCTAGATTTGTTTCTGAAAATTACTGCAGAACAGAATCAGTATCCGATATGAAAAAGTGCTCGAATGGGATTTATTGGAAATCTGGAGGAGGGTGAAGAGAGCCATGGGAGTGTACAATGCGTATAAGGTATGAGGCGTGGAATGATATTGGTGTAAGAATTAAAAGTAATGCATGGAAGGGAAAAGATGATCATGACCACAATCTGGTTCAAGATTTCGGGCACAAGGATATGGCAAATTTTTCTCTCTTAGTAAGAGCCTCAAGATTGGAATAAGTAACCAAGAGAATTGATGAACAATTACCAAAAACGTTGAAAACAATTTAAAGATGAAATTTGAAGAGGTCATAAATAGGTAGGTACAGGAAACGGGGGAAAATTGGCACCTGAGCGTTAGCTCCATTGAAATTACATTAAATTAATTAATAATTGTATATTGTCACGTCCCTAACCTGTAGAATTAATTTCATTATAATCACATGTCTCCTTCTTGGTGTAGCAATTTTCACACTCAGTAATGTTTTAACTGCCTACGCAAGAACAACTAATATTGAGGAGAAGGAGCCTGTCGTAGCCACCTTAACCTAACCCGGCAATCCTACCGGGTACAGGAGACCTACAGTTTAACGTGGAACCCGAACCACGGAAGCTTTCTGGCGTAGTTCACATTACACAGCAAGCTGTGCCAGAGGTGAAGGTCGGGTTAATCGCCTTTGAAAATCCCCGCCGAGACAGGGATTCGAACCGGGGACCTTTCGGATGCATTAACCACTGAGCCATCAGGCCGCTTATTTTGTGTTGATGATATGATCTTTGCAAATTTATTGAAGAGGTTTGTGGATTCTGAATCGATTGTTGACATACAGAGATAAATGTCAAAAATGATTAAATGCAGTGAGGTTTTTTGATGAAGAAAATCTTAAGCAACAACTTGCTAGGTAACCGGTCAGTTTTTTAGACATATACAAAAAATATAAGACTCAAGCTGGCTGCTATTGAGGCCCGCTACAAGATTATCGCTGGGCAGCGGGTCGAATAGGACGAGTGTCAGCGCTGAGCGGATTAACTAGCGGAGCTGATTAACACTGCCGGCCCGGGGCAATCAGAGCGCCCGCCAATTAGAAGGCTGCCGGCCTATCACAGGAGATCATTGTCCGATACCTGCAGAGCCGGGCTTCATCATCGAGAAGAATAGCAGCTGCTCTGATCTGTTTCATTACAAGACGCCGACACAGCTACACTTCGTCACGAAAACTAAACGTGATAACTCATTTCTTTATCATATTCGTTGCGCTTAACGCCACGTAGTCAGCCTCAACATTTTAATTGCTCCCACCAAAAATGAGAGGTTCAGAGCAGGTTTTCCAAACTGATCCTATCACAGAGTGCTTTCCCTCTCTTCCTGCCTCGTTTGTGTTGTTTTCTCAACAGATTCTGAACACTACTGTCTCTTCAACCGGCATGTTGTTTGCAGTGTTGCTGGTTGAAGACGCAGTGATGAACTAACACATCTCAAGACGGAAATGTAATATGAGAGGTATTGTATTATATTCAAACGGAACCATTCTGTACGAATTTTAAAACTCTGAAAACAATACACGCTGAAGAGACCTCAACGAGAGGCGAAACGCGTTCGACAATAAACAAAACTCAACAGAACTTGTATTCGCGTTTTACTAAATAGTAATTTATTGTTTTGTTCCAAAAATTCAGTTGAATAAATTATGGTCGGTCTGAAAATTTTTTAAAAAATAATTTTCATGGCATATTTGTTATTAGTTTTAAGAAATTCTCTATCAAATATTACATATTATTTTTCGACGAAAAAATTGATCTGCTGAGCTATCAGATTTCTCAAAATTACTTATTGGCGAAAACCATAAACTTCAGAAAGGTCTCTCCGGAAGGACGTATATCACTGTACATTTTGAAAGAATGAGTAGTTTCTGAAAGATTTTTTTGATGGTTTTTTTTCGCCAAAAGTGAGGCATAAAATGTAAAATTCAAAACCTTTTTAGCTTTTAATTTAATTTTTTAATTTAATTTAATTGCAATGGAGCACAGGCTCCGGTGGCAATTTCCCGACTCCCCCATCTTCCCCCTATCCTGCAGCCACCTACATTTGCCCTCTACAAATTTTATCTTTAAATTCTTTCAACGTTTTCGGTAAATTATTCATCATTTCTCTTGGTAACTCATTCCAATCCATGACACCCTTACCTAAAAAAGAAAATCTTCCCACACCCTTGTGCCTGAAATCGAGTGCCGGCTTGTGGTCATGTGGTCATGGTCATCTTTTCCCTTCCATGCACTACTTTTCATACCTACTCCAATATCTTTCCATGCCTCATCGCCAGTATAACTGTGAATAACACACAAGTTTAGTAAAAAATAAAATAGTTGTCAACTACAAATTTCTAAAGTAGGGAGTTCAGAAGTCATGATGGTTTTAAAAACGTGCAGACAGGCAGAAGACGGAGAACTGAATGTTTCCATAATGTTTTCTTCTTTCACTAAGAACGTTCGAGACCCTAAAAATGAAAATATAATCAATCAATCAGTAATTAGTGAAGATATTTTGGTGAGGAAACGTCATACATAAAGATTTGAAAGAAAATCCAGAAAGTAACGATAAAGATTCGCACTCAGGAGCGTAAAAATCTCGACGACAGAAGAAACTTGGAGAGATTAAATAATTTACACGAAACATGGGACAAGTTCAATAAAAGCTGCGAGTGTTTGAAGCAAAATAACAATATGTAAATTATCTATTGTGTTACTTTCAGAATAACTGATAATTTATAAATTAAATCTGTGTTACCGTAGTATATGAGGGTCACGGGTATATAACAGTAACATCCCGATTCACAGGAAAACGAATTCACTGCTTTGTCGTGTATATGTAGCGCGTTCTTTGATCTAGCGTTAGTCAAATTGTTAATCCATAAAAAAACAAAGGCAAATATATACGGAAGTAAAACAGATGTTGAGCTTCAGCGGTATGTTGTAAACAAAAGAAGAAGCAAAGGTAAAATTTTATAGTCCACCGCCATATGTTCTGATGTAACGTAACCAAATATTTGAAAGTTACATTAACACCACAGGCAGTATCAGGTCCAGCATATGGCTTGGATATTGCCGATTGACAGTCAGTGAGTATACACTGGCTTTATATGAGAAAGGAAAACACAGAAATACGTCGGTTTGAAACACTAATTTTTGGAGACATTATCACACAATGATTCATCTGCCGTAGATACAGAAATGTACAGATGTGAGAATACCGTTTACAGTAAGGATTTACTCTGTGTTTTCGTATATATAAACGCTGCAAACTGCTCCTAATCAAGGCCTTCCACCCTAATTTCACAGTTTAGAGATCTGACTAGAATCTCTACGGAATTTACTACTTACCAAACTACAAAACGAAAGAATAACTATAAATTTGCCTATTGCCTTTTCAGTGACAATTCAGTCCTCGCAAACACTAACAAACGTTGGCTTCATAAAACTGTCATAAATATTTTATAAATTTTGTTCCTTTCAGTTCATAAAATTTTCGAACAGTTTTACCTACCTTCCCTTAAAATTTATTTAATACACCGATGGTAATGATTTTGTCGTTTGTATATAAGTAAATAAAAGAAGTATCAATTACATATCCTTACTAGCATTTAACGTGGGTGCAGGAAAAAAGGAAAAGGTGTGTAGGGAAATTGTCACCGGAGAGTGCGCTCCATTACAGTTGAATTAAAACAAATTAAATAAACGGCGAAAATTCAAACCATTGAAAAGTAAAATAGTAATACTAGTGTTTATTTAGGGTAACTCTGGAATATCCCACCCATTTTAATGAATTCAAAATCTGCTCGGAACTGAAATACAGTAATTCTCAGAGTAGGCCCCACTTTTAAAAAGATAAAATAGAAGCTGACATTCAAATTTCAATCATCTGGTAGACCGAGCTGACGATTTTAGTGAACTGGTTGTCTATTGAGTTTTTGGACACTCAAAGCTAATCCAGCTGTCGAATTCAAAAGATACGCAACATTTCCCTGTGGAACAAACGGAATTTTCTTGCATCCAAAAAGTCGAAGATATCATTCTTCTGGGGAAAAGTAATGCTGATTTGAAGAAGACTGTAATAAAAGTAAATGGTCTTATGCAATGATCTGTAAAACTACAAAAGTTTTTAATATTTTTTCCATTATATGTTTACGAGTTCATTAGAGGTGGAAAAGTAATGGAAGCAAGAAACGGGTTGGAATTTGGCAATGGCCTTTTGAAGGAACCATCCCGGCATTGACCTGTAGTGATTCCGCGAAACCATGATAAACCGAAATTAGGATGGCTAGATGGGATTCGAACTCGAATCCTCCAGAATCCTCACACAGGAAGCTCGGTCATGATTTTAAGTAAAATCAGAACGATATTAATGTCTATACTGTTCTACATACCAAGTAATTAAGCTGAGGTCTCGATATGGTGGCTCAGTGGTTAAGGCTGTCTGACTGGGGTTCGAATGGTCTCCAGTTCGAATCCCCTGCCCCAGCCCGACCATTACCACTGGCACAGCGTGCTGTGCAATGTGAACTATGTCAGAACGCTACAGTGGTTAAACTTGCAGGTCCCCTGTACCCGGTAGGTATTGTCCGGGTTAGGTTAAGGCAGCTATGATCAGGAGCAGCCAATAGACCTGGTCATTATGGACCATACGGAATTATTATTATTATTATAGCTGAGGTCTTGTAGAAACTCAGGAACTGCCTCACACTGATGTGTGTTATCATAAAAATTTAAAATAATCACTACTTATTTGTGAGGAAATCAATCAGAATCAGTAACAAAGCTAAGAAAAGTATTGATCACACTGTCGTTTAACCGCGTGTCTTAAAACAAAAATGCTCTTAAGTGTTAAATATTCCATCTAATGTGATAAATGTAAAGAATAAATCGAAGATGTTTGGTAGACCGTCTGTGTATAATTTCAGTTTCTTTCTTGTCTGTAAAAATGCACACCATAGCCTATCATGGATGCGGTGACTCTTGTTTCGGAAGCCGCTCCAGTTTCGTTGTTTTCCCGAAGGTCTATGTGGAGACAGTGGCTTACTATCAGTCATGAGAGATTCCTTATAGGTTTTAACAATGACTGTGTAAGTTCCGTCACTTATATCATCGTAAAATTACAAAAGGAAAATGGATATGCGCGAGAAGCAGAACAAGGATACGAGGAATAGTTTCTTGGTGTCACCTTCATACAACAACGTATTAGCAGACTACCAGTTAAAACCACGATAACATTCTGTGATCTTCGACTCCCGTTGTGACTACTTTCTTGTTTCCAAGTAATAGAAAATCGCTGGTAGGCTTGAATAAATCGACAGGGCTTCATTTGAATAGTAAATAAGACAAAGATTATTGTAACAGTTTGCGTCCTTCAGTACCTCAGTGGATTGCTCTACAAGCACAGAGAGCTTGAGCCGTTTCTTGCTGCTTCTTCTCAAGGAAGGGAAGAAAAGTGATCCTTACCCATCACTGTTAGCATATGTATTGAACACAACGTGTTTCACAAAAGAAATTATAATCATGTCTACTGCAACGATTTACACCTGAATAGGCGTCTAACATACATCAAACATCCACTGGAAGATTCGACGGAACCACCGCTGCATGGCAATGGGTCATTTACCCACTTATTAAGCACCAAACGATTCCTCAATGGCGCCAGTAACAGGTTCACTGGATGTGAAGTTCTCAGAGGCGACACCAGATTCTATCTGGGAAGAGTAATGGTGATACACCTGCCCGACATGTGACCAGCGCATGACATCGTGTATTTCAGGCGGGCGTTGGGATGCCTTATCTTGTTATTTTGTTCTCATTACACGCGCGCACTGGTTGTTCCATCATAAAACCAGTTCCACGCGGACACGTTTCGTCGGTGAAACTTATTTTATGTTTCTATGTACAGAATAATCAGCCTAATTGGCAGAGGTCGCTTAGTTGCCATGACAGTGTCTGGCGCTCGATACGTGGTTTATAGCTGGTTGGCTCCATGGTAGAAGAAATTTAACATGTGGCATTTTTCCAGGTTACGAAAGTGGTGTTGCACAATTTCTGATCGTCAAATTGTGTATCATCATCCTCAGTCAAATAACAAACCTGTCAGTCCCACGTACGGACTTACGACACTGGTGATTCGTTCATCGCATGGGACTTTAAAGTTGGCGGCAACACCTGCCTCACGGGAGAGGAGGTGCTGAAATTTACAATTTCTTTTCTTTCATATCTTTTCTGAAATTTGCTAGGTCCTCCTTACTAATTACTAACAATTAGTCGAAAGTAGTATAATGTCGCCACATTCTAGTATGCATTTTTACTATATAAATCATAATGTTAGAGAAATTTATATAAATCTTGGCAGACCACCTACATAGTTTTTTTTAGTAATTTCCTAAAGTACGCAAGATTCCAAGTGAAGACAGTAATGCAATGAAGAACATTCAGTGTATCTTGTTGCAACGAATATTAAAGAATTACTAGACGACCCGTGCGAAAATTTCGCGAATAAAATGCGATGAACAGTGAGGTTGAATATAATGTCACCAAGTTCAGTCATTACTCTTCATACTCCTACTTCATTTATCAATTTTGGTTAGAAATCCAGGGAGATAAATGGCTCGAAACACAAAAAACATTTAGAAATATTGACATTTTTGCGCTTTATGGGTCGAATTACAAAAAATTCCTTTCTTAGAATGTAATGTTACCACGGCGGAAACCTTAGTCTTTAATACGATATGTCATTTATCTATATCGATTAGATATCAAGGGAAATATAAGGCTCGTGACACAAAAATAAGTTGAAGAACAATTTATACTTTTTCCCTTTAATAGTTGAATTCCAAAGACTTCTTTCTTAAAATATGATGTCAAAAAAGCTGAGACATTATTCCTCACAATCGTACTTGATTTATCGATTTTGGATAGATAATAAGGGAGATAAGTGGCTCGAGACACAAAAAACGCATTTTAGAAAAATTGACTTTTTTGCCTTTTATGGGTCGAATTACGAAAAATTCCTTTCTTAAAATATAATGTTACCACGGCAGAGACCATATTCTTTAATATGATACCTCATTTATCTATATCGGTTAGATATCAAGGGAGATAAATCGCCCGTGACACAAAAATCGGTTATAGAAAAATTTATACTTTTTTCCTTTAAGGGTTGAATTCCAAGAACATTGTTTCATAAAATATGATTTCACAAAGCTGATACATTACTCCTTATATTCCTACTTCATTTATCGATTTTGGTTAGATATCCAGGGAGATAAATGGCTCAAGATACAAAAAACGCATTTAGAAAAATTGACATTTTTGCCTTTTAAGGGTCGAATCACGAAAAATTCCTTTGTTAAAATATAATGTTACCACGGCGGAGACCTTACTCTTTAATATGATACCTCATTAATCTATATCGGTTAGATATTAAGGGAGATAAATCGCTCGTGACACAAAAAACGGTAATAGAAAAATTTATACTTTTTCCTTTAAGGGTTGAATTCCAAAAACATTCTTTCTTAAAATATGATGTCACAAAGCTGAGACATTACTCTTCATAATCCTACCTTATTTATCGATTTTGGTTAGATATCCAGGGAGATAAATGGCTCGAGATACAAAAAACGCATTTTTGCCCTTTAAGGGTCGAATTCCGAAAACTTTCTTGCTTAAAATACGATTTAACCAAAGTGGAGACCATAAGCTTTAAAATGACACCTCATTCATTGATTTCGGTTAAGTATGAAGGAAGATATAGGCTTGTGACAAAAAAATACCTTATAGAAATAATATATATGATTGAGCTGTGTAGGCTTGAAGGTAATCGTGGCCTTCCCGAGCCATGGCGACAGGAAGTCGCGGATGAAGGGTTTTGACGGACATCACTGGTTTTCACCTTGGGGTGGGCATCTCAACAGGCCGCTGACCTGATGTAAAAACCCGCCACCCGAATACATTCTCACCCCGGCGAACTTAGCCGAATATGACCGACCTATGTGATATACGTGGGGCAAATAAAAAATCGGGGATATCACGTGACATTAGGTGCCAACCTGAAGATCCAATCCAAATGAGCATATAACTTAAAATCCTGGGAATTTTCTGTTAAATGTGATCTTCGAGACTGCAAGGGGAGGAGCCAGAAATTTCCTCGCAGATCGAAGAGCGACGAGCTTCATTCTATGCTAGGCTAGTCTGTGGTGGACTCGGAAAGTTGGCTGTCCTCGCTAACTGCTGCAGTCCGACTCCTGGTGTCGGAAAACTGACGCTGCCGGATGGCATAGCGAGGCGATGGCTGGAGCAGATCTCGCACATCGACACCGCCAGTAATGCGATGATGCGCATTACCAGTATGGATGTGCCTGTATCCGCATTGTGAGACAAGTCTCCCATACCGTGGGTCATCTCCGAACACCGCAGACATCAGACGCAGAACTACAATGGTAAATTATTACGACCAAGCCATCTGATTGTGCATTTCGTGAAACTGAACCCTTAAGCGTCTTTGAGAGGATAGATCCATGTTCTAACTTTGTAACTGAAAACCCCTGAGCTAGCGGCGTAATTTGCCAGAACTAGTTATTTTCGAATGGTATATTGTTCATTCGTGGCGCCCATGATTTTTTGAAGTGTGAAGTCACAGTATTATGATACCTATGTCTGAGGTCGTCATAACATGTTTTACACATTGTTTCCAAATATCATTATTTCTTGCATATTAATTCTGAGATGGATTTAAAAGTAAATACACAATTGTTTGCTTGCTCATGACGGCTAATTGTACCTCTGAGTGTTGCTTTTTTTTATGATTTTGCCAATTTGTGTTAATGTTAACGGTAAATTCGCTCAGACTTGTAATCGCCAATGATAAGAAAATAAATGTCATATTGTGACAGTTTTCCCATATTCCAACTAACATCGAGATTCTTGCGAAAATAATATATTTTCACTCCTTCATAAAATCAAAATTAAAATCCCCATTTATTAATGATTAATCATAAATGTATGGAAGATAACTATAACGTATTTATCCACCAAGGCCCCTACTACAGTAGATAGCTCGCCAACTTCAACACATGGCCCAAGCGTTGTTTCTTGCGGTAGTGCTATCACCTAGCATATTATTATTGTTTGATAAACTACTCTCAAATTACACACTTCTGAGCAACGGATGTTGATGTTAAATCAAATTCATCAATATTTTCATTTATCTGCACAATTTATTGAACACTTTAAATACTCATACAACACAATACATAGTCGTCACTATCCAATTAAAACATTCCCTCGTGGTCTCTGCGCCATCTTAATACATGCCTTCTTTCTCGACTAACAGGACAGTAGTGCCAACTACAAAAAATTACATTACTACAAAATACTTAAAATTACCCTAATATCTATTCATACTACTTATACTGTGAAAGTCTATTATTTGCTAATTTATTTACAATTTCGGCAATGATTTGTGAGTGGGACCTCACAAACTAATTATTCTGGAAACACACATCATCAATGTCATGATATTGACGGTGTTTTTCCACCGCTAGGGAAAACTAGCAGTTTCATTTCTCTGGAACGGTTTCAGCTTCCATACTGAGTTTAAAACATACTTATTATATGTGCATAAAAAGACAAACTTCGTGAAAACAACAATCTTCCAGAATACACTATCTGACAGAAAAAGTATCTAGAAGGGAAAGATGAAGCGGAATGAAACTTCGTGGGTTATAATGGTACATGTAGTTATTTCAGTGATTACAAAATCGAGACCAATTTATATAGAATTTAGCAGTAGGAGCACACTTATTAGTATGACATTGCACCCCCTCTGGAGTGAATACATGCACTGACTCGGTTTGGAAAGGTGTCATAAAGCCGTTGTATCCTCTCCTGAGGCACGTCGATCCACAACTGTTACAACTGGTTTTTGATGTCCTGGATACTGGCACTGGGACGGAATTGACGTTCGAGCTGGTACCACACATCTTCTATCGGAGACAGATCTGTTTATCTTGTTGGCCACGGGAGTACCTCAACTTCACACAGACAGTTCGTAGAGACACGTGATCTGTGTGGACGAGCATTGTCTTGTCATTTGAGAGGTAACACATGAGGACGTAGAATGTCCATGATGCACCGTTGTACCGTCAGAGTTCCCTCAGCCGTGACCTGAAGTCATGCACGATGACTCCCCACTCAATGGCACCAGAAGTAACAACACTGTGCTTCTCCAAACATTGAAAGGATGGGATCTTTCCCCAGGTCACCGACATACCCATCGACGATTGTCGTCCGAAATAGTGCAGAACATAATGCGGCGCCACTCACCAGTTCCCAGTCACGGGACCACTTGAAATGCAACCGCTTGTGTTGTGGTGTTAACGGTAACCTACGCATGGGACGGTAATTCCTTAGTCCGGCTTTTGCTAGTCTCCGATCCATGGTGCGGGGTGACACAGAATATCGCAGAGAGTCATTACTTGTTCTCGAAAGACAAGTGGAAATTTGGATGAATTACGATGTGTTTGCTGCACAATACACTGATCCTCCCTAGTGGTGGTCAGATGTAGTGCACCGGAATATTTACGACGAGTATGCCTGCCCTCACGTTCCCATGCAGTCCAACATCGGGTCACTGTCACATCCAAAAGCCCCACAAATCTGACTACTGCACGATTAGTCCAGCCGACCAAATGCAAATTCACAATGTCAGTGGTTGATATCGTTGTCTCACATGAGTTAAAGGCATCTCCGGTTACTCCACAATGATCACTCAACGCGTGACACTGTATACTGCACCTATATATCATACCAGGTTTGATAAAAACACTAGTCACGAACTATACTAATACACTCTGGTGGCCGTTCTACCTACCACAGAGAATTGCAACCCTGACAATTTACATACCCGTCGATAGTGTGTTATGTAGGAAGTTACATTGGCATACAACCATATCTTCAGGGTGCTTCAATTTTTTTCTGCAACTACAAATTAACAAAGAAATTATTAATTAACTAGTGTAAGCCCGTTACCGTTTTCTGCGTATCGTCACAGGTCTTGAATAGTTACAGTTTTTAGGGTCTAAGATTATGACAGATTGACCTGATCTGACCAAATATAAACTTTACCTGTGTTTCACACTTAGGGTGAATAAAATCTCTTGAGCTTGAAGAACTCAGAAGTATTAATAAACGTAATATACGGACAGGGACTGACGGGGTGATCGTGCTATCGTATAATTGTTTCAAAGGTCGTAGACTCGAACTTGCGGAAATACAAACTTGACTTGTATTTGACCCCTAAAGTTTGCAAAATTTGAAGAATTCCTGTTTCCTTCGAAAGCATCACGTTGCTTTTTTTTATTGATACTAGACATTCATAATGTAATTTCCGGCCATAGTGTCTGTAATGGCCAGAGACCTTAATACAGATTCCAGATTATTAAACAGTTGAGCAACTGCGAAGAAATGAATTGCTAGAATTGGTAACATATTTTGTCTGATGTCCACTTTAAACAACATATAACTAACGTACAGCGAACATGAACAAAGACCTTTAACGAAAGTGTTCGGATAAATACGTAAAAAGTAAATAAATCGTATTGTATAAACTTTTGTCAAGCAACAACATTAGCGAAAGTTTTAATTCAATTGAACTTTAGCCAATGCAGGAATTACAATTGGCATTCGTGGTTACAGTAGAGACCATGCGTAATTTAAGTTTATTTAAAGTTTTTTATTGTTGCTTTCGTTAGCAACATGTTAGAGAAAACAGTTCTGCGTTTTTTCAGCCGTAAAGCTTGTAGATTTTTTTAACAATTTTTTTATGAAATGCTACGAAAAGCAAACTTAATTAATGTATTATGGCAATTAATTTGGTAGCAGTAGCATAGCTATTAAACTATGGACATAACCTCGAAATTTCTTCTAATGATATCTCTGGTGGCTGTTAATTTGCGAGCGAAGGCTGACACGTGACACCGTCCTCCAGCCAATAACTATGGAGGTGAGTGAGTGTGTGAGCTTAGGAAATTATATAGTAGATACAGTGGTCAGAAAAAAAATGGTTTTAAACCGCCATTGCATTATGTAGTGTTCTGGTGAAGACAACGAGACTAGAATAAACCATACTTACTAACTTGAAGAGCGTAGTCATTTAATAATTGGTGCTGAGTTTTGGTCTGCGTAGTTTTTGATATTAGTATGAGAGACTTGCAAGTGTAGCACACCAGTGGACGGGTCTTACTGCTTGTTGCATTCGTCAATACAAATAGCCTCAGTGGTTTGGAAACTTTTACGAGCTTAAAGTAGGGGTGAACCAGCACGCCACATTCGGCGAGGGCATTCTCGATTGCAAAACATTCACCCAAATGTGATCTTCTTAATATATGGCAGAAAAAATAATTATTATTGTAGTTCCCCAGCTCCATATTCATCATATATTGTTCTTTGCAACTTATTTTTATTCCTTCTTCGCAGAAACCATTTTAAATAGAGCCATTTTAATAATATCCAGAATTGAGTACCTTAGAGCTGAAAGGTATACTACAGAAGAAAGTTTCCAATTATGGGAACAATACCACTGCTGTCTCTCTGCCCAAGAAAACTAGTTTGAATAAACTGTATGGTTATAGTAAACCAGTCTCATTACTTTTCGGCTACAGTTCACAAATCGATCTTTATTCACGTTTTTGGTTCCGACATTACATATTTTCTGCTAATTCTAAATTTTAGCAAATTTCTTTCGATCAGTTTATTTCAGCCAATCTAAATCGCCATGGAATTATGGATGTTATATTTTAATTTTCTACATTTTATTTCATTTATCGTGAGGACAAGGTAAAATTGTTTTGGTCCTCTCCAATTCAAGTTTCGCTTTTAATAAACAATGACTTGACGTTTTAAAAAGTATTTCATGGTATTCTGAAACTTAAAAAACATAAAATAACACGGTTTTTATGTTTCGTAAATGACGATCAATAATGAGGAACGACGCTGTCTTCTTACATCGTCAATAATATGAGCAGTGATAGACCTTTGACAACAGTTTTTTTCATGCATATCTATATTCAACCGGAAAAAGGAGTATTATGCATCAATTGCAATTTGTCCATCTGTAAAACGAAATGGGAAGTTGTTGTGAATATAATCACCTGACTCGCTTTACTGCAAGGAGCGCTTTCTTCCCTTAACGGTTAGTGCGACAGGTCTGATCTAAAACAAGAACGCATCACAGCAGGTTGTGGCCGGCTTCCCACCTCTCTTATCACGATGATGTACAGCAGTGACGGTGGACCGCTACACATCACGGTGCAGCTCAAAATCTCGTTAACGACCAGTGCACCGGCCGAGGTCAGGGCGCTTTCTCGACAGAAGAATGTCCGAGTGGCCGCCGGACCGTTGTCCGTAGATTATTCCGGCTGTCGCTACTGCGTACGGGGCAATAAATCATGGCCGCGCCGCACCGCCTCCGCTCTCGTAGTAATTGCCTTCGAGCGCGCTGCAAGCAGTCTACACTTCGACTGCTGGTCACGCCGCCTGTTTGACGGCGTATCTGCTAATTATCGGCAGCATCCTTATCAGGCTAGACGATGTATATGCAAGAAAATCTTTGTTATCCTGTCAGCATCGCTGATCCTCTTCCTAACAATGGATCCATTCCACGACACTAGGATTTCGTTGGAAAAACAATTTGATCGAAATTAAGTACAGTCATTAATCCCATCCATTGTCAACGCATTTCAAATGTGCCCAACAGAACAAGTTTTTAATCGTCATGCAAATTGTTCTCTCATTCCTCGTCAACTTACCTGAGAAGCGTTTAAGAGCAACTTACCGAATTGAAGACTTTTCTTTTTTACTTAGTTATTTAAGGTTTTTAGATGTTAAGGTCTTTGGAACCGTAGAGGATGGAGGTATAGAAAGCGGATCGAGTTTCATCATGAACTTTCCAAAGAAGTGATTTCTTGAAGTCATCAAAAACTGGAATCGAACTCGTACCTTCCCAAATCCATACCTGAATGTAATCCGTTCTTGAAGAGTCAGGTAAGAGCAGTTATTTTGACAGCGAGAGTTTTTACAATCTCCATTATCCTTGGTGAGGTTGTAAAAGAGAAGAAAAAAAACCATCCTCGCTATATGACTATATGGAGATTCTCTACAGGAAATGATCATGGACGAAAAAGCGAAATAGAAGAAGAAAGTTTGTCGTGCCAATAGACATCAAATAAGGCACCAAAAAATGCATGAAGCTGCTCAGAATAGGAAGAAATGGAGAGCGTCCAGATGATACCTGTCGAAAGACAGATCCACTACGAGAAATGTTATCCTAATGTCGAATACAGTATTGGTGAAAAACTGTAAACTAAAGAAATAACAGTGTCTTGCAATTACAGTGGAAAGAATAGAGAGTAGCAACGGGTTTGACGTAAAAAATCAACCGTACAGTACTGCATTAGTAAAATATTTGCAACAATTCCTTCGCTGGGCTTAAAATAACAGACATTTAGCTAACAAGTGAACAGCAAAACGGTTCATATCGGATCCGGAACCATCTCCCCAACCACAGAAACGGATCCCTTCAATAGTGAAGGAATGTCGACTTAACTGTTACCAGACCGGTGGAAATATCCGGGATTAGCGATAACAGTATGAGTCCAATGACACACTAACAAGGGGAGGCCGTCAATTGTAAAAATCAGATTCAGTTCATACTGTGTGTAATAAAAGTTCATGGTCAGAGGTGTAATGTAAAAACGCAGAAACATGTGCTTCTTCGCCGTTGAGAAAACCGACATTATAATATTCCGCTGCGTTCAAATGCTATCCACGTGAGGTCGATTCCAAGGGTCGCCTCGTCGTCGCTGGTCGAATCTCACTGGAGACAACAATTTTATTTATTTATATATTCAAATATGTATACAGATAATTCCTGGCAATCAGTTTCAACAATAACACATATAATAAGTTTTTTAAATGCCTTTTCTTGTGGAAAAACCTTCCTGTCCCCTGATGCGGGAATGAACATATCTTCTTCAACTGTAATGTTCGAGCAACGATATTCATATTTTATACCTGTCGCAGAAAATATTTCTATTTTTGAAATGTAACTTGTTTGAGAACAATATAATGAAGTTCCAAAGTGTTGGTTTTCTTCATAACAAACGGCATTTAAAAAATTTAATATAAGCATAATTGTTGAAACTGACTGTCGAGAATTATCTGTATTTGAATCAATAAAAAACGTTGCCTGCAGTGAGATTCGGTCCGGCGACGAAAGGATTATGAGACTAAGAGCTTGCACTTGAAATTTATCAACATAGAAAGTATTTAAACGGAATGGTATATTTCAATGCCGATTTTCTCGACAACAATGGGAAGCGCCAGTTACTGCTTTGCCACATTATATCTCTGGCCTTGAGCTATTATTATGCATTTAATCTGAATTTTACAATTGATGGCCTCCCATTGTAAGTGAAGTTCGGGACGGGGGCACAGGTGCATTGCTGCTGGTAACATTATATTAGAACTCGGACGGACTAGATTAACTGAGAGTTGTCAATGGAGTTATGCACTTTAAACATTTGAATATATTTCTGATTACGATCCATGTGTCATGTAACTAAAATGACAAACGCTGCTTTCAACATGACATCTTCACCAGCCACTGGGGTGAGGATGATTTTAAAAGCCTGAGTTTGGGCTTGCCTTTATTCATTGACTCTACATTTACCCGTTTTTCAGTCTCATCGATAAATTACGATGCGCAAAAACCAGTTTCAGGACAGCATGCTCCACCAAGCCATCTTTGTATATTCGATATAAATCGACGTTTCGATAAAACTTCATTATGTTATTGAAAGTCAGATATTTTGAGATCAAGAAATAGATTAAAAAAAACAATAATTATAATTTGAGAAGAAAATGTGAATTACAAGAAATAGCATATGTTGACACAAAGGTTTAAAAAAAAAGAAACGAGGGAAACCAATATCACATAATGAAGGAGAAGCAACCTGAGAAATTAGGGTTTATAAGGCTCATTGAAATAATGTAGCAAAACACAAACTTATTTCACAGTTTTAAGGGGAGACGGAAGGCAGCTGGGCTCAAAAATTCGATTTTTAGATTTTAGCGTATTTGAACTGCCTGGTATTTTCTGAGTAAAACAGTTTTTGTTTTATAAAAATCCGACAATTTTTTCGTGAGTTATGATGGTTTTCCTGACGCTCTGTGCAATCTCGCATTTAAACGCCTCGCCTTCTGTTTGGCGCCATGCAGAGATATTATTTCATGCTTCTATTGTTTTTTATCGCTTCAATGTTTCTTACCCTGTATCTTTTATTGATACTCAATGAAGGAAGCAGCTGAAGAAGCACTAAATGAAAGTGATGACAGTGAAAGTGGTGATATTTGTGCATGTTTCAATGGCAGCTGGCAGAAACGTGGCCACACTTCACTAAATGGTGTTGTGACAGCTACATCATTTGATACTGGCAAGGTACTTGATGTAGAGATTCTAAGCAAGTACTGTAAAACTTGTGGCAGTGGAACTGAGAAACAGGATGGTCATTACTGTCATATGAATTATACTGGTCCAAGTGGTGGCATGGAAGTAGCAGGGGTTCTCAGGATTTTTAATCGTTCGGTTGCAAACAGAGGTGTCAGATACACCCAGTATTTAGGGAGATGGTGACAGCAAGGCTTTTGACCGGGTATGTGCAGAACAACCCTATGGTCCTAATGTCACAATTTCTAAATTAGAGTGCATTGGGTATGTCCAGAAAAGAATGGGTTCCAGGTTGAGAAGATTATTAAAAGAAAAGTCAAAAATTGTATTGGAAGATCGTAAGAAGCTAGGTGGTAAAGGTCGCCTGACAAATGTTGAAATAGATAGATTACAGAATTATTATGGCTTGGCCATCAGAAGAAATGTAGAGAATTTAGAAAACATGATAAAAGCTGTATGGGCTATCTTTTTCCATAAGCTATCCACAAATGAAAATCCTGTGCACTCTCTTTGCCCGAATGATCCTGACACTTGGTGCAAGTACAGGAGAAGTGACAGATATGACCACAAACATTCTTTACCTGAAGCAGTAATGAATGAAATTAAACCTATATTTAGAGACCTGTGTAAAGATACGTTGTTGAAGAAATGTATTCATGGGAAAACCCAAAATTTAAATGAATGTGTGAATTCTGTCATTTGGACCCGGTTACCAAAAACTGTATTTGTGCAGATTACAACCCTCAAATTTGGTGTTTATGATGCTATTTTATGCTTCAATGATGGTGTAACTAGAAAATTGGATGTCTTGGAATTATTGGGCATAAAATCCAGTGGAAATACTGCAAACTCCTTGGTACAAATAGATAAAGAGAGAATCCGCAAAGCCGATATTGCTAATTTAAAATGCACAAAAGAAGCTAGACAGAAAAGAAGAGGGACCAAGAGAAGAAAAGAAGATCAGTATGATTCAGATGATGCTCAGTATGGTGCAGGAAAATATTAGTGGTTAGTAAATCTCATTAATAATTATACTAGAATTCAATATTAAACTTTAAATTGATTTTTCTCAAAACTACATTTTTTATTTTCAGGTACCATTATTTGATAAACTAATGGGGTTAGAAAGATGAAATTTGGTCTATTTGTACTTATAATGGTAATAAATCATTACAAGTAAATTGAAATCCACCAAACAATCAGCAACTGTTTTATAATAATTAATGTACTAAAAAAGTTAAATTTTACTTCTGAAAGAATAAAAAAAAAATTTCCTTCAAAACCATAAGAGGTATTATGTTAATTTTACTTGTAAATTCAGACATATATGTTTTATATATTCAGTAAAAATTTCATTGTTTTATCACTTATAGTTCTTCTTGAAAGTGTACCTATTCAAAGGATAAAATAGCATTGGTAGAATAGGGATAAAAATTGCCTTCCGTCTCCCCTTAAATAACTTTCAGTAAGAATTATTGAAAAAACCAGTAATCTGATAATGAGAGTGAATGAAATAGGTAATACATTAATTTGTTATTAATCTCTGAATGATGCGCCTGAATTCACTGCATTGATAAAAAGTTTCGATGTTCCTAAATAAACATTGTATTAGACTTCATGTGAGATACTCGCTACGAAAGTATAAAATTACAGCAAAATTAACTTTAGGTGACTAATCAAGCTAAAACGCAAAATACAGTACCCTGCAGAATAAAATTAACAAAAATCCAAACAATCAAGTTTAGTAAACTCGGGAGTGCTTTGATAAGCTTACACATTTCTCTGCACATTATTCTAATTTTTAAATACATACAATATATATATCTGTATATATATATTGCTTTGCTTCTGGTTTCGAGGTAATTAGAGGCGGGGAATAACTTGAGGCAAGGAACTGGAAGGTATCTGAACATGGTCTTTTGAAGGAACCATCTCGGCAATCACCTGGAGTTATCTGGGGAAACTGGAAGGCCGGACGGGATTCGAACCCGCGCCCTTTCGAATGAAAGGTCAGAGCGTTACCTTTCAACCACCACGCTCGGTTGTAAAGATCAATAACATTGCAATATGTTCTAAGAAATATCCATTTTTAAGTATACATAATATGAAAATTTTGGCGAATTTTCGTGTTTTGTACTTTGCATATATATTTGTCATACATGGTCTAAGCCGAAAACTGTTCACTCCAGACTGTATTGTAATATATGATGGTGATTAAGGAAAATGAAATATATTAATATCGAATATCTGCAACAACCCCTTCGAAGCTTCATGGATTGGTTATGAAGTTGATGGATGAGTAATATGAAGTAACAGAATCTGTATCCAACTTAATGAGCCGTCCAAGCAACGCACGATTAGGATTTTAGAAAGTACTGAAAAGTGGTTTCTGTATGGACTACCAGATATTTTTATGATATGTGGCTCGTACAAGGCTTCCTGCTCCTCCAATGATTGAGATTCATGAAGAAAACCGCACCTACCTGGGCCTCAAGTTCTACATCCTTGATTTGTTCACCTCGAACGCAGATACCCCAGAAGTCCGTCACGGTTCTAGCTTGTGACATAAATCAATGAAGGTTTTGGTGAACCTAGAAGAAACATATGAACCATGAGCCACTACCACGGGGCGGAAATATAATAAACCCGTTTGATCCTAGCAATTAGGTTACAGAATTAATTTTTTTCTCATTGCTTTACGCCTCCTCGACGTGGAGGTCATTAGAGGGGGGAAAACAAGGAACGGGAAGGAATTCGGCCATGGCCTTTTGAAGGAAGGATCGCGGCATTCACCTGGAGTGATTTGGGGAAACCAAGGAAAACCTAAATCTTTATTCCCGGGTGGAGAATCGAATCTGCGTCCTCCCGAAACCTAGGTAACAGAATTTCGATTTGCCCACATACTCGCTTCTATTGTGAGTTACGTGGTAAATGAAAGCTACAAATAACGATCGAGCCGCGATCTCCTGGCGCACATAACAAAAACAAAGAAAGCCTTCGTTATAGGTAATGGCAGTTTAGATAATCCTAAAAACATTGGCTGAAATTGGAATCCGAAGAGGGGTCTTTTGATTCATCGTCAGGTATTTAATCACTGATTCCATAAAGTGCTTACTGTCGGAGCTGGAATGAGCAGCTTACTAAAGCCTTCCGAAACAGAAGGAACGTTTACTTTAGCGACCTTTTAGATGTCTTTCGGACACTGTCACACTGGGAAGGAAACAGGAAACCACCCCCAGTTTATCTCCCACGGGACGTTACCATGGAGAGGTAAACGCCCCTCATATGGTAACCGATATGACACTCATACAACAAGAATTCAATGTATAACTTGTAAACGTCACCGGTAAAATCTGAGTCTTTGCAAGGCTCTAAGAAAAAACCTTATTGAACCTTGTTTGCCATTAAATTCACATCTCATACTGTACACTCCGCTATGAGAGTTACTGGCAACTATAAATCATTTGTTCGGTCAAGGCATTACGGTGGTAGTTATGTCACAAAACCTTGGAGCAATGAAGTTTTAGTCCTCAGATATCAACTGTCTTAGTCACAACATAGCGTTTGCTGCGCCTGTATAAACGAATGGCAAGACCGCAGGCGCATGCTCTGGAATTTTCTGACAAGCGAGCCGTTCAACGGAATGTCTGTAACGCTGTTTTATAAACATTAAACACGTTGCTCGTTATTTATTTTCACAATACCAATGAGAAAACTGCGAGTGGCTCCCGCATTACGACCGGGAAGGATTTATTAGAGGTTTCACCTGCGAAGATAAGCGAGAGCTAGGCTAGCGGAGCGGCTTTCACGGTCGAAGTGGTCTCCCCAGCTCTCGATCTCTCGACCGTGACGCGCACGCGACTCGCGTCATCTCTTGGTGACGTCATCAGCCGTAGTAGGAATGGCATGGAAATGTACCACGAAACCATCACACTATCTCGAACAGAATGTTGCGGTCAGTCTTTTACTCATGCTGATATATCATGAGTCCCGGTTTCCTACGAATTTGTAATAGCTCATGTTATTATCTATCTATCATAAATATGTAACGGTGATGAGTTGATTAGGGCATCGCTTTGAAACTAAAGAATAGCTTTTAATGGAGTTTCCATCGCTTCATAATACCAGAGCTGTCTTAAGATTTGATGTATGTTTATGGCGCTATGTCGCTTTTCGCTGGAGCAGAAAATTAAAATCTGTTCTGAAACTTAACCCCCTTTTACTAGACTTTACTATCTAAAACTAAAACTAGACCACTGATCAAAAGAAGTAAAAAAGAACGTCACGTAAAGTCATAAGGGGAAAAAAATGATGGAGATGTTAATGTAGTCTGCTTTCTGCAACGTGTTTCGAATTAGTAAACCATTCCCGTGGGTGACCTGTAAGGCTTGGGCCTTGCATTCGGGGTGACGTGTTTTCAAATCCTCGTCTGGCCATCCAGATTTTTGTTTCCAATCGTTTCTTGAAAACATTCCAGGCGAATTCCGGAATGTTTCTTTCAAAAGGCCACCTTCCCATTCCTTGCCCGCCTTTCTCACCCGGTTCTAATGTTCTGGACGAGTCGTAAACCCGTGATAGTAAATAAAAAACAACAGTAGACTTAGTGCGCTGACGTTAGGTTTCACCGTATCCCTTTTCTTATTCACAACTCAAATAAAACCCTGCTCTAAAAATACAAACATTACAGTCGTATATATAAGAATCATTCACGCCGAGCGTGGTGGGTGAATGGTAACGCTCTGGTCTCGCATTCGGGAGGACGCGGGTTCGAATTCCGTCCGGGCATCCAGATTTGAGTTTTCCATCGTTTCCCAAAATCACTCCAGGTGAATGCCGGGACGCTTCCTTCAAAAGGCCAAGGCCAAATATTATCCTTTTCCTTGCCTCGCACACTTTCCCGCCATTAATGACCTCGGCTAGGCGTAAAACCATAAAAACCCATAAAACCACGATAGTCAGCAATTTCTCAGGCGGTTGGTATGGCACAGTTCTCTTTATTATTGTTCTGAAACTAAAGACAGCGACCCAGAAACCTTATCGCCGTTTAGTAACCCCGTTGCTAGAGTGTTCCCGTTATGCCAACAGTATTCAGCAAAAAAAATCATTGGTGCATACCACCTTCGAAGATAGGCTGTAATTACAAATTCTGTTCTACCATTCAGCAACCATTCTTAACCGTACATGATGTTAATACACACATTCCGTGTATGTAGACGAATATTCCTTCCGTAGAGAATTTATCACCAAATAGATGCAAGGAAATAGAAACAAAAATGTTTCTCATTAATTCATGTTGAAGCTGTAATTTTAGTTAAATGGCAAATTCAGTAATCAAACAAAATTACAGACTGAGAATGGAGGCTAAGTAATTATTTATTTCTAATGTCCATTTTCAATAAATTGCAGAACAGTGGTAAGTGTTCGTGCACTCTCATTAGTTAGTATTAAAAAATCTTAGAATGTAAGAATTCAATGGAACCGAAAACTGAAGGCTCAGAATACACGTATGGAATCCGAATGATAGAAATTTAGAGCGTAACGGGCTCACAGTTTTCAGAATATTAAATTAATCTGTATGATTCCATTACGCCCTCTACTGGAGTCGATATTACAGTGGACATTTCGATTAAGAAGGATGATAACGGAGAAAAGCAATCTGACTATAGTGTGATGAGTGATCACTATGGGATTTAAACTGACAGCGATGTTCGCCGGCAGTTCCTTGCGTCAGTATGCTCAGCCGTTCCTTCATCTGTGTAGCCGTAATAGCCCCAGCGTGCGCCAGGCTAACAGGCATTTCCTTAACACTAGCATGTCCAGTCGAATTCATTTTCTATCCGTTTGCCATTCAAAACGCGTTATCAGTTGCAAAGGAGATTTCTCTTGATGAAGCTTTACTCTTCATTCGAATAAGCTGGCAAGCGCCAAAGCTTTACCATTTGCACCATGCCAAATTTTGAATAATATACAGGCAAATGTCTATATCATTCATTTTTGTCTTAACTATTGTGAAACGAACTAGTAGGTATAATCTTGTTGGCGTTCCTAAAAATATGGCGCGAAATGCAGTATAGGGAGAAGAGTGCCTCAAGATAACGTATTGGGGCCACTGCTGTTCATTATTCTAATGAATGATTGTATTGATGAGATGAAGTCAGAAGTTATATTGTTTGCAGATGACATAATCATCTACAAAAGGATTAAAACAGTAGATGGCTGTGAACAGTTACAAGAGGATCTAAACAGGGTATCTAACTGGGTAGTTAAACATGGTAGAAAAATAAATGCCAAGAAGAGTCAGCTTATTAGGTACACGGATATAAAAGTAAAGATTTGCTATGATTATAGGGTAGGATAGGAATTGTTTGTAGAAGATCCTGACAGTAAATATTTTGGCATAACTTTTAATAGTAAACTCAATTGGGCAGGACATATTAGGCAGGTGGTAGGCAGAGGTTTCAAAGTACTTCCTTTATTGATTAGGGTGATGAGGGGATGTACCAGGGAAGCGAGGAAACTGGGTTACTAAACCTTGGTTAGACCACTGCTTGAATATGGTAGAGCGATGTGGGACCCACATTATGGGTATCAAGTTCAAATTGGAAGGGTAGAAAGGAGAGCAGTTATATTTGTTTGCGGAAATCACCGCATAATGCAGTCAGTAACTGATGTACTGAAGGAGCTGGGCTGGGAGTAATTAGAAGATAGAATACGGGAGAAGAGAGTGCTAGGTTTGTTCAAGGCTTATAATCGCGATAATACATGGATGGAAATTAGTAGAAGCACTAGGAGTTGATCATGGAGGAGAAGAGATGACCATGACCAAGCTGGCACTTGAATTCAGGAAGAAGGGAGTGTGAATATTTTCTTTTGTAGGTACGGGAGTCAGGGACTGGAATAAATTACCACGGCCAATAATTGAAACACCAAAAACACTGAGTTTCAAATAGTAAAGAGCAGGCATAGATAGCTGGTGGAGAAAAAAAATCAAGACATGGGAATGTAGGGAGTGTAGGAACATTACCACCGCACCGTGTGTGTGAAATTAAATTAATCTAAAAATTAATTAATATTATATATTTCATATTATCTTCACAATTTTAACAAGTTTTGAGCAGAACGCTGAAATTTGATCAATGATAATTGATGGCTAATATGCCAGAGGCGAAATTTTAACAACCGTCATCCGGTATGGATACTGTCCATCAAACTGCCGGATAATAAATTACTGATATTTAGATTTATGAAAAGGAGAAAGCGTTCCTTGCAAACAAATTTTCTATTTACAAGGAAGTGAATTGTTTTTGCAAAGAGCACGTTGAAGAGAAAGTATTTTCCTTTACTGGTATCGATCTCTTGATCAGTTTAATGCTGGAGAGGCGGTCTTGCACAATAGGCTATTTGACAATATTAAAAAAATATTATAAATTGAACTCATTCTCATAGATTAATGCTTCAGGAAGCTAATTTTTTCAATTTTGAAAAGAAAAGTGGATTATTTTTAATAAAAAAAGCGAAATAAAAATTATACTTTTCTTACCTCTGGTCACGTGACAGAAAACGCTCTAGGATTGTTCGTCGCTTGAGTGACGTCACACGTCTGTAAACGCTGCAGCTAGGAATGGAGCGTTTCCTATTATCCAAGTTTTCAACTATTTTTATTGTTTATTGCTGGTCATTTCTTGTTATTAATGAAATTTCATTTTGAATACAAAATCGAAAACATTATATAAAAGCCTACAGCGGAAAAATAACGAAAATAGACGCCTACTTTGTGGGGCTGGCTATAGAAAAAAAATACTTTTATTCTATTGAGCTTAAAAATGTAACAGCTTCTATTTGACACTCATTTATATTTAAATTGAAAGTTAGAGAGATTGATTGTTTTGCGTTAGCAAACCATACGTCGAAAAATTCTGTACGCGAAATTTGTGCAGTCATGCTGAAAATAAAGAAAAGTTGTATGGGTGTCGCAAATATGCGCAAACAAATTCAGGTATTTCTTGTAGCTAATACGCAGCTCTTTCAAATAAATATAGTAAGAGATCGGTATAATGTGGTATAATGAACTAAAACTCAACATGAAATTGGCTCAGTAGTTTTTTTTTTTTAATTAAAAATAATCTCGTTCTGTTTTAATGATGCTATTGTATCACGGAAAAATCATGAGTAAACTTACCTTGAAGCTCGTCAAAAGCAATAGCAACACACAAATCACTACTAACACCCAGAAATACAGCGTAATCATCGACCAAACTCAATGGATTAGCGCGGCCGACTGAAGCGCTTGTTCGGTGGATCACAGGAAGCCCATTGTTCAAACTATTTTTTCTACTGTTAGGCGTGAATTCGTTGAAAATAAACCTTTGTTCCCAGTAGTATGGTTCATCTACTTTGAATATAAATAACTATTTTGCCTGCGTAGACAATTATCAAAACTGACTTTTGTCCCTCTAGATTTAGAAAATATCACACTGTGCGGCGTCCTTCCGGATGCGAGGCCAGAGCGTTAACCGCTCACTCACGACGCTCGGAATAACTGGATGTTGTGGGCCATTTTTCTTAATTGCAGATTAAAGATTATGGATAAATAATATTTTTGTCAATAAAACTGAATTTGTTTCTTTATTAATTTACCTACCTCGTTTCACTTCATCTCACATGAAGAAACTGTGAAGCGTTTACTTTTAACATAAATAGAAGCAATTAAGAAGTAGTGTCAGGATAGCTGCATGATTGAAGAGTGGTAATGGAATTCAGAACGTCCTACGTTCGAAGAACCATGGTTGGGATAATATTTTTTGTGTGAATTTTTTTCGGTATTTGTTTGCTGTGTTTTTGCACTACCATGTTTTTATTCGAAGAATTCATAATAGATGCTAAGCGTCATGCAAGTGTTTGAAACAAATTGCTACCTTACATGAAAACTTTTAATTTTTAAACTTACCAGAGAGAGAATATCATGCAAAAAATACAGGTGCACGGCCGTGAACAATGGAATTTATTTTAGAAGTGACATCACATGTAGAAATTTCAAGCTAATCTTGCAACAGTTCCGGAACGCTTTGTGTCCTTATAGTTGGAATTTTTACGTGACGATACAACTGTAGGTTACCTTCCTGACATAACTGCGTCTATTAGGCGATATTTACTTTTAATGTGCAAGTCATTTTCATTTAAAAAAAAAAAAAAAAAAAAAAAAAAAAAAAAAAAGACTTTTTTTCCGTGTGCAAGTAACGTCGAATTTCCTTTTTGAAATCTTCTTTGGTTGTTTCAAATGGTTGTAAATCGCTTGTTATCCAAAAATTTGTGAATCCTTCAGAAAAAAGAAAAATTGAATTGATTTTCTGGTGGATTTTCGGGAAAAAATTATTATGCAATGCAACCAACAGCAACTAGTATCCAAAGAAAATGACAAAAGAAAACCAACTGAAAATATTCCGAAGCGAGGATCGAACCTCAGGACCAACCCTAATAATTCTCGCCTTAAACAACGTATTACATTTACTCTACGAAATTGCGGTGTAAATGAGATTCACAGAAAATCGTAAGTGACTTTGTTGCAATATCAAATTGAAGTTGTTACATTTTTAAGCTCCACAGAATAAAACTCAGTGGTTGTTTCTATAGCTAGACCCACAAATAAGGCGTCTACTTTCAATATTTTTCCGCTGTAGGCTTTTCCAAATTGTTTTCGATTTCATATTCAAAACGAACCTTCATTAATAACAAGAAATAACCAACAACAAACAATAAAAAATAGTTGAAAACTTCGGTAATAGGAAACGCTCCATTCCCAGCGGCAGTGTTTACAGACAGGTGACGTCACGACTGCCGTTGAACGCGCCACGCAGCAAATGTGCGTTTTGGCGGGCTTTTAAATTCTTTAAATTTTAACATTGAATTTGTAATGAATTAAAAGGTACAGTGCCATTAGGCACTAAGTGATCCCACGGTGTGTGTGAATATTGCCGATGCGTCGTGTCAACGAACAGAAACGTGACGGAACTAAAGCGTCCAGATTTACACGCACCTTGGGGGGTGCTGACAACGTCCTTCTCAACGTGGACATTAAGCGGATTTATAACCCCCATAAATAACTGAGACCCGCTTTCTATTTTCGCACGTTTCGGAAAGTTCCCGCCGAAAACTGGCGCAGACTAGCAAAAAAATAAACCTTAGTGACGTTTCCTAGTAAATGAGTGCTTTATGAGAGTAGGGGAAGACGATCCAGCCAATAGAGAAGCCGCCTCAATTTATTGCCGTGTTGGTGTTTTTTCTTGTCTGTTCTGGGGCCAATGTGACGCTGGTACTTTGGCGCGGATTGCGGTGATTCGCCAAGAGCCGGACCCGACATCGCGTTACGAGAAGTACAGAGTCTTGCTCGGAGGAGAAGGACGGACGACGAGACATTCTGGTGCAGATCTTCATCTAGTACGGCCGAAGTGATTTTCGCGGAGTACGAGTCGGCAGCTGGGAACGCTGCCACCACGCTGTGCCGGTCGAGATAGCTGGACGACCTCATGTGGCGCTGGTCTTACCTGGTCGCTGACCTGGGCTGTGAACAATGGTAAAAGCTACGGCCCGGACGGAAGCTCATGCAATCGTTCCACCCAGTAATGACCCTGAGATTTTGCAATGACCCTGAGATTTTGCTCTAACTGTTTGACATTCAATGATATGTAATTGTTAACCTCAGAATAAAAACAAACTTCGTGTTTGACTAATTTCACAATAATAAATTGTACACCCAATTTTCAATTTTCCTATTCATTATAATAATATTTCATGTGATTAGCTGAAGATTAAGTATGATTTTTGATATTCCAAATTGATAATTTTGCTAATGATAAAACAGTATGACCCAAAAGTAAACGTCCGCAAGGTAGATGTTACAACATGGCGCCCAACGTGGGGCTGTCGAAATATGAATGATTGCAAGAGTTTCTATGTAGCATTGATATTAAATAAATGATGAAATTTTATTTCAGTGGAAACCAGATGATCCAGCAGAAAATTTTATTTTATGTTATATGTGATATGTTAATGCTATGCCATTGAATTATTTTATTTTAGTCCTGCAACGGAGATGGATGCAGTTTGAAAATCATACTATATGATGTATTGTGTTGATACATGTTCAAATCGACGTTGAAAATTGTTTTGTTTGTCAATGGTGGAAATATGATGTGACGATTGTCTTTCATTCGATATGTTGTTGTGTTGTTGAAATATGATTTTTGGTTTTCTTTCGATTGTTTTGGTTTTGTCGAATTTTGCTAATAAATGGTAATGGCTTTGTTGAGACGATTTCTCGAGACTGGTGTGTAATGGTAAGATTGTTTCGTCGGTTCAGCGTTGAAAAACGGCATGTTTGAATGTCTTCTGGGACGGCTATTACTTTTTATCTTTTTCGTATCTTGCTTATTCGTGTTTTATGTGTGCTGACGTGTCGACAAAATATTCATTGTGATTTACCTGTGTTATCGGGAGTAAAATTACGTTTGCTGGAAATCATATGTCACGAGAAGTGTTACTGCACGTATGTGTTTTTAAGTTGATGGTTGATTTTAAATTAAAGCGGGCTGACATCTATTTTTGGTTTGATTTCTTTCCATATGATCACTAAGATCTCGCGTTATGCTGAAATTTTTTCTAATTGTTTTTTAAAACAAATTCAAGGACTATTAATACGTGATTTATGTGCGCAAAGGTAAGTTCAGTGATTGAATTTTTAATGTCTTTTGGGGATATGCGGAGGCTGGTCTCAGTTCATTTTCTTTGATACCGTTGTGTGATCGAAATTTCTATTGATTCTGATGATCCAGTTGCTTGTTCAAGTTGTCTATTTTATTTTCCTTGTGGTATTCGCGGAGTGTTCGTGGAGATTGAATTACGGGGGTCGTAAAGATAATTTAAAGGAGGTTTGACTAACTTTTATGGCGTAAACGATTATCTAAATTAACACTGATTTCAAATGCGATCGCTAAAAGTTAAATTGAATGCTGCTCTGGAGTGGAAAGTTTATTAAAATGGCAAAAAGTTTGAATCAAACGGAGTTAGGAAATCTTGACGTAGCGATGGAAGGAAATAACGCGAATTTGATAGATAATCCGCGATCATGAATTTTGAACAAACTCATAGTGAAGCGGGTAATATAGTTTGCGCTCCCATCAATGATTCCCGGGACGAAACTGTGAACCCATTGCAAAGCAAGCAGGACGTAATTCTAGCGCCTCCGCTAAATGATTTAGGTATTTCTGGCCAGATTTTGAGGATGTTACAACACATTATCGAACAGCAAGAAAGATTCAATGAGCAAATGAGCGAAATACTTGAAAAATTTCCTGTCAATAGAGCGGAAACGAATGAAAAAACTGACACAAAATCGGATGCCTTCGGAAAGAAACAGGTTGAAATAATGAAACAAGTTAAAGTTGATTTGCGAAAAGAAATGTCGGAAGTTGATGGCTTGAAAAGTAATAGTAATGGTCTGGATGGAATAAGTATAATTCTTCAAGAAAATAAAATGACTGAAGATGAAAGTTCTAAAGAAATAGGAACTAGAGATATGGATAGAGAATCTAAATCTGATGTGCGCATAATAAAATCAGGCAGAAAAGTGGTTGAAACTGGGAAGAAACAGGAAGACCGCGTGTGTGAAGATAACAGTTTTGCATTTTCAATTACCGAAACTACAAAAATCAGGATGGTGGAGGAAATCAAGTCCATCCGGCAAAAGCTGTGCGCTATCATACCAAAACCAGGAAAAGGAAAAATCATAAAAATGAAACCAAGATTATATGTATATGGTGAAAGAGGATATTTGAAATATGTGAAATTTTTGCAACTGCAAGAAACATTTGACGTGATCCGACGGAACCGTAACTGTTGCGATAGGCTCCAGGTAGAACACCACAGGTGGGCTGGTCTAACGACCCAAAAAGTCTTTCACAGTGAGCTAAAAGGAATTCCCGGCTTGACTGCAGTGCCAGAACATATGTTTCGCCAGAATGTTTGTGTAGACATAGGGACAACAAGTGACCAACAAAACCGTAACAGATCGTTGATTGTCGATGAACAGATATGTTTGATGCATCGAATGATTTTTAGTATCGATGCGCGTGAGAGCACAAATTTTGATTGCGAAAAATGGATTCAAATATTACATGGCCGTTTAAAATATTAATAAGATGACGGAGCCAGTTTTGAAATTCCAGATTTATGTAAATGACCGTGCAAGATTTTGGTTTAAGTTTGTTGTAAGTGAAATGTAAATGCAGTACAGATGACGTAGTTTTAAAATTTGTATTGCTAACTAAGGAAATGCATCAGAATCCGTAGAGGTAATTTTAAATTGATAAGGTAAAGATATTTTAGTCTAAGAATGACATTTTAGTTTGTTTGTAGAAAACATTTCAAACCTATGACGAGCGGCAACAATAATAATAATACAACCATAGAGTGAAAAATGAAACGTTGATTGTTTATTAATATAAAACTTCCATACGCAGCAAAAGCTATTATAAAAATAATAATAATAATAATCCTCAGAGAAATTGTTAGAAGTGAAAGATCATGTTTGATTACGGTTTCAATTCGAGACGGGTTTGCCAAAATAGTCGCGACGATTGTAAAATCATTAATATTCCGTGTCATTGAGTTGTGGATTAAAATTGGTTGGAGTTTGACCTATTAGAAGAATAAATATTAGCAGTGTGTTGATTTGTTAAAATATTAAGAGCAGAAAGTAATGACGTGTTCACGATAGCGCAGAGTAGATAAAGTTCGTTAAATGTAGATCAAGAAATGATCGTCTATGAAGAGTTTATATAAATGAAACGAAAATATTGCGGACCGTGAAACCGAAGAAGGTATAGGCCAATATTATTGTAATGACGAAAAAATCGTCAGTTTGAGTTTAGAGGGTGACAGATAGTCATCGAACTTAGTAGTCTAAGCTAGAAAGAACATGTACTTAATGAGAGTAGGGATTGTTACAACACGCTAATAATTTCAAGAAGAGGAAATTCGAAACCATGAATAGATGAAACACTAATGACACGAAGTTATTTAAAGAGAAATGGCTAGGGATGTAATCGTTTGTTGATTAGAAATAAAGTGTTGGGTGAACTATGATACGATAAGAAACAGGAAATACTGATGAAACCGCGATGAAAATAAATTACTGCGTATAGAATCAGAGGATATGGTGTTAAACAATAAATTTTCGAATACAGGGAAGAAGATTTAATTAAGAAGTATGGAAATGTTGGTTGCCGCTAGAAATATGTCATTACCTTTAAGTCTATGGTTACGAGGGCTTATAAAAAGTAGTAGTAAAATTAACAATACGAAACAATCACAGGAAATAGTATCTAATCACCTATGTGAATAAACCTATCAGTGCGGAAGATGTTGAGGATTAAATATAATTTTTAATCTTATGGAATAAGAGATTTGAAGAGATCGTTTGACAGGAACGGTAAATTTAATAAGTCAAACTTAGCTAATATAGCCGCGAACCGAACGGCAGACAGCAGTAATCTTTGTCCAAACGGCATAATAGGGAGGCGACCCTCCACTTGGCCGAGAACAGGTAGCGACTGTGGGACCGAGTCTTATACCTGCCCCTTAAAAAGTGAAAGCGTTCGCGGAATCGCAGTGGGGTTTGTTTACTCGAGTCAGCTGGCCTTTCAAATATGACCAGAGACGCTGTTAATGCCTCTGATGTTATGGAAAACATTCAATAAAATCTGTATTTATATTAAGTAAATGGAAAAAGATACCAGTCTGGGAAATTATTTCAACAGAGGTTGTTAAAAAAGGGAGGCTGTAATAAAATTTTGTAATTAATTACAAGCATTAGGATTTAAAATGCTAGTTCATGTCATGTATTGATTAGACAAATATAATTGTTAGGATACTTTTGTGATGAAAAAGTGAATTAATAAGTAATTATAAGAAGAATTGTTAAAAAAATATAGATAATAAATAATTTTGCATATTATAAATTTTACGCAAAATAATGCACTTTTGTCAAAAAATCTCTTTACTCGGCGAATAAGGTGTACCAATAAACAATTTAAACCATTTTCAAGAAGTAGTCAAATACCCTATTCTCAATCACCAGATTGTGCTCAAAAGTCTTGGATTAAATCCCAAACCTCTCTGCAGTGCGTATGGAGAAGAGGGCGTACGGCACAGTAGACGGTGAACGATTTTGAAGCTTTATGACGTCATAAAAACATAGCTGCTAGAATTCCATACAGCGGTGTGATGCGAGTACTGTTTCCGAGCGAAACTGTTGGTGGATCTGAGTCATGCCATCTGCCGACGGCAGTTGCGCAAGCCTCTTCCGGGCTCTCCGCAGCCTCGTCAGCGCCAATATGCCATCACCGTCTGTCAGCAACAGTTGGCTGAAGAGACCAGTTAGCAGCACGGTGCTCCAACCTGGCTGAGGTAATCAAAAGGCACGGCACTGAAGGCAACTCCACACTACCGCAGTCCCTCGTCTTATTGCAACTGTGTGATACAACAAACTTGACATAAGATAGACTCTTTTCTAATTACAAAGCTACCCGCCTCGTCCGCCGTGGCCGCTGGAACGCCATTATGTCGTGTCGAGGCACTTGACTGCTTGGAGCACAGATGGCGGAAGAAATTTTCATCGACTCTAGTAGGTGAGCAATAACGCTCAGGTTTGACATTCGGGAGGACGCGTGTTCGAATCCATTTTTCGTTTTTTCAAGGTTTCTCAGGCGAAAGCTGGAATGATTAACCCAAAAGGTCGTAGCCGAATTCTTCCTCATTCATTGTTACCAGCTGTTTCTCGACTCTAATAACCTCAACGTCGACTGGGCGTTAAGTCGTAAAGAAAATAAAAAAAGTATCATCAAGCAAATGCGTACTTGCAAAAATACGGAAATACTTAAATTTGTGGGTCTATTCAGTGTATGAGATGATTTTTCCTTTATACTATCCTCAAATCATAATCATCACAACAAGAATAAGCGATAATTATTTAATTAATAAGTGAGCATAAGCACTCATAAACTAACACAACTAATCGTATGTATTCTCGCACGTTCCATCAACTAACTAAACTTCACTGTTAGCTTACTTCTATGGGAGACTGCAGAAGCTGTGGTCAGTCAGAGAAAACCTGCGATAAAGAACTCACCAACCAAATTACTCAAAGTACTGTAATCTCTGGAATAACGAATATACAGAATATGAGCTGACAGTGAACCCGGATAATTTCATATTATCACACGGTTTATTAACAATATAATATAGTGCATCTTCGCCAGTCTCAGCATTAAAGCTGGTCGGTTGGGGGTTGTTGTCCTGAGACATTTCCTCCCTCAGTCTTCTCTTGAGTGGTCTTCTCTTCACTTCTGATTGGTCGTCTTGGTGGCGTATTATTAGTTGGTCCTTAGCGCTCCGTCAGCACCAATGGCCTGCTATGTTTGTCAGCGGCAGTTTCATATTCGCCGAGACAACTGACCAGTGGATTGGCAGAGTGATGTGCTGCTCTGTAGAATTTATAGGCATGTTGCCGGAACCTGTCAATGAGCTTCTCTGTTCCCGACGCCTCATGGACTGCGACGGTGGGGAAACGGTTGGGCAGATGTAGTGCCCGCTTGAGTGTTCTGTTTTGCAGCACCTGCAACTTTCTCAGGTGGCAATTAGCAGCGTACCCCCAGACGGGGCAAGCATATTCAATTACCGGCCTAATCAAGGAGCAATAAACGGCAACTCCTAGGTGAGGTACCAACGAACTTTCCCGGTTAAGTATAGGGTAAAGAGAATGGAGCCGAGCACTTACCCTTTGCCTGATGTCCTTGATGTGAGCTCGCCATGTCAGCTTACAGTCAAGTGTTACACCAAGGTAACGAGCAGTTGGTGCCCAGGGAATGGTTTTACCTCTGAGCTGAAGTTGAAGGTGAGGTAGTTGCTCACTACGGCGTCCTAGGCGTCGCGTCAGCATAATCGCTTGCGTTTTGACAGGGTTTATACTTATCCGCCACCTTCTGGCCCAGGCTATCGTCTGCTGAAGAGCTTCCTGCAATCGTCTCGTCGCGATGGCTCTGCTACGGCTGGATGTAAAGAATGCCGTATCGTCGGCGTACGTGGCTGTTTTCACATTCACAGGTGCTGGAATGTCGGCTGTGTACAGGTTATAAAGAACTGGTCCCAGCACTGAACCCTGTGGTACACCTGCACGAATGCACCGTCGTGTTGACATGGCATCACCAACCCTGACGCAGAATGTGCGCCTTGACAGATAGCTGCGGATCAATTTTACGTAGGGTCCAGGCAAGCCCCATTCGTACAACTTGCAGAGCAGACCCGTATGCCACACTGAGTCGAATGCACGGGCGACATCGAGCAACACCAAACCACAATAGCTTCTCTCGTTGAAGGCCCTTGTGGCTGCCTCTATAACACGCATCAACTGCTGCGGTTCCTCTCCTGGTTCAAATGACTTCGATGTTAACGTGCCATAATAAGAACGGAGATTTTATAGTGTTGCAAATAAAAATACTGATGTATTTTCCGAATATAAAGTACAATAAATGCAACGTTTATTATACGATCTCTGAAACGTATGTTAATTCAGCCTTTCCACAGGACTTTGGATTGGTTTACACAAAGTGATCTGAGGCCAGCCCTTAGCTGTGATTAACAAGATAAGGTGAAGCAGATAAACGATAGTAGGAAATTTTTTTTGGTAAGTACTGACACATCATAACCTGAGTGAACGGACCTGAATTTGAAGGGGATTTTTAAAACTCCTTGTGCACTGCGACATTTCGCTCTTCTGGAGATCGGACCTGACTGACAAGCAAATAACGAGCGTACGACTGTCACGGTTGGGATTTTCACGACAGAAATAAACGGGCCATTCCAGGCGGCTTATCCGCAATCTATACGACGCTGGTTAACGAGCCGCTAAAAACAAGGAAGGCCGAACATGTCTGGCAGCCCGACCTCGTATGTTGTAAATGGAGTACAAAACGTGTTACTACAACGTGGTGTCCCTCATTATACACAGGTCAGCTACCTTTCGCGAAGTTGTAGTATTCGATGTAGAGCTAAGCTTCGTTAAAGTCAAAAAAAGTTCCAATCCATTGTACCCAAATTCCATGCTCTTGAAAATCTCAACTATGTCATTTACCACGTCCATTTTGTTGAATTTATCAATCCAGGTGGTAGTGACAGATTTCTATTAGCGATGAATTCTCTTCCCAGCAGTAAAACTTATTTTCTGAGAAGCACCAGTACTTTACAAGGTAAACACTTCTAGATGTGAAAACAAAATAATTCTAGGAAACTTAATGCTTCTTCTTCAGCGGCAGAAAACTGGTTTGTTCCACAAGTAGCTCTTGTGGCATATGTCCTTTTTGTAGATAACAAATGAAAGAGAAATAAATTTGAAACTAATATAGCAACAATAATCATATAAAATCACAGTTATTAATTTAATTGTAGGTTTCTGAATTTAGTGCTCCGTTTTTTAGATTCGACGACAAAAATTCTAGTTTTAGTCACGACAGAAGTGGATTGTGCAGAAAATCGAAACTCCATCACCCAATCTTGAGACCACGTGAATTTAGTTTTGACTGTTATTTTTATTTTTATTTGACAATTGAGAAGACAGTAATACTTATCAGTTAAGAATTACGTACACTACATTAAAACTTTAATTACAGTGATGAAGTGCTGAAAACTCGTAACACTGTGTATCCAAAGAGAAAATATTTTTAAGTATGTGAATATAGCAATTTATACTTAGTAATTTAAATATGAAAGAAAGAGGACAAGATGCAGAGTCAAAGCAAGAAAATGATACAAAAACACTAAATTGAAATACAGCTATAGCGGAAGAGTGGTTGATGGAGAGAGGGAGGTAGAAAAGTGTATCTAAGGCAGCTTTACGACAACTCACTTTTCCAAAAAACCATAATGTTCGAACATTAACTAATAAATGAAGTTTCTGTTCGCTTATTCATTAACTTAATAATATGATTTTTATATGGAAATTTATTCTTAAAGAAGATTGGTTTCTTCGTCAGTCTTGATAGCTTAAGTGATTTATAAGAGAATCTAGATGTGTAGAATTTATGATAAGAGGTGAGAATTTCAATTGGTTCTTGGCTAGTGAAAAGAGTAAAACAGAGACAGGGGGGAAAAAGCATATGAAAAGAAAGCAAAACGGTTTTAGCACAAAAAGTCCTGAAATGCTCGTGAAAACCGCATTGTGCGCAGTTCAATCCTTTGAAGTACGGGTGTACTGTAAAATAACATTTCAGTTCACTTATACCGAAAAGTAACCACTTTGCGGCCCAGCGAAGACTTATAACATTTGTAACATAAGGTTGTAGTATACTGCGGTCAAGGCATATGAATGTAGATTAAAGTCACTGTCGTGCACCTGCACTATGAACTAAAATTCCCTAGTCTTCATGTCCGGAAGGTTAGGTAAGATAAATTCATTTTGTATACGAGATAAACAGCGGGAAGCGGTGGGAGGTGCAAGTTTTAATGTTTAGTTTGAAAGTAAGTACTATTTATATATATATATAAATACATTCGTATTTAATTCAAATAAGTTAATTTAGAATTCTGTATTAAATTTATTTTTTAATTTGTTTTTATTCAATTTGTTGTTTTAAATAACTTTTTATTTTAAAACTTTAGTGGAGCGCTGTCTAAAAACAGTTCAGTCGATGTCTATTTTTAATCTTTCTCTATTGCGTACTTTTGTGATTTTGATCATCTTTTATCGTACTCTTTCATATTGTTATTAAAACTTCCCAGTTTGTAATGCCGCAGGCTTTTTCTGAGGGTGTTTGGTTACAAGAACACAACTACAATAGGCAGCACCTTATCTATCGAACATCAGTCGAAAATTGAACGTGCTTAGCATCACTTGCTAACCTAGTTCACTTCAGTCTCGGAAACGATACAGAAAGCACGTTTCAAATGTTCGATTCTTCAGTAAATTATCGTATATTTTTACTATCAATGCATTATCCAATATTTTGCGTTAAAAGGTTTATTAATTTAATAATAAGTAATCGAACTTGCTTTATATATAGTCTATACCAGTGGTTCCCAATTAGTGGTATGCGTACCTCCAGGGGTACGTGAGGTTGCTCCCGGGGGTACGCGAGGTTCTCTCTTGACTGAGGTATACAATAAGACAATTGAAAAAAAACAACAATTACGCAAACATTACTACCGCCAAAATATATTTTAAAACAGTCAAATGGTGTGTGTGTGAATTACATTTCTGTAATGCTGTGGCTGTGCGAAGCACTAGACTGGAATGAACGCAGAGGCAAATGTAGCTATAAGGGGGTACGCGAGGTTCAGCTCTTTCTTGAAGTGGTACTCGGGAAAAACTATTTGGGAACCACTGGTCTATACGGACCCGCATCACAGTTATAGCCTAGGGGCACACATATCCTAAATGCGACCCTGAAGAGAGATATTTTTCAGATCCCTCGTTAATAATGCAGTAAAACAGCTCACAAAAAAAGAATGCGTTTATTTTTTACGTCATATAAGTATGTTTTTTAAAAAATTAGAAAGTTTAGTTACACAACAATATATTGTTGAAAGTAACTTACATTTCACTTCTGTAATATCTACTGCTAACTGTTTTTATGAGTCTATTTTTGTGACTGTGCTTTTATTATTAAGAGTTTTTTTTTCTTCTGGTTTTCGACTGGTTTCATGCAATCCTCCATCCCTTCCTACCCTGTGCTAGCCTCTTCATTTCTACATACTCCTTACAGTCCACGTCCTCAATTATCTGCTTCATATATTCTAATCTCTGTCTTCCTCTACAGTTGGTACCTTCGACCGTTCCCTCCACTAAGAAATTAACCAATCCAGCATGTCTCAAAATATGACCTACCAGCCTATCTCTTCTTTCTGTAAGCTTCTTCCATAAACTTCTTTTCTCACCCATCATTTCCAAAACTCGTTCATTTCTTCCTTTGTCTGTCCACCTAATTTTCAGCATTCTTCTGTAGCACCACATTTCAAATGCTTGAAGTTTCTTTCTTTCCGGTATTCCTAAAGTCCATGTTTCGCTACCGTAAAGTGCCGTGCTCCACACATAGAGTTTAAAAAAGTTATTTCTAATTACTAGATCAATATTTGAAACTAAAAGGTTTCTCTTTTTCATGAAGGCTCTTTTTGCTAGTGCTATTCTGATTTTAACATCATTCCTGCTTCGGCCATTCATTGTAATTTTACTTCCCACGTAACAGAATTCACTTACTTCTCCTATTACATCCGATCCTATTTTTATATTTAATCTACTAGTATTGGTAACATTTCTGCTACATTTCATCACTTTTGTCTTGCTTTGATTTATATTCAGTCCAAAATCTTCCTTCAGTATTTCGTTCACGCCATTCAGTAACTTATCAATATCCTCAGCCCTCTCTGCTAACAAGACAATGTCATCAGCAAATCCTAGCATACTGATTTTTTCTCCTTGAAAACTTATGCCACATGGAAATTTTTCTTTGACTTTCTTCATTGCTTCTTCTACATACAAGTTGAATATTAACTGGGATAAACTACAACCTTGTCACACCGTTTTTAACTGATGCATGTCTCTCGTGATTCTCTACTTTTATTACAGCACTAGATTCTTATATAATTTATAGAGTATTCTTCTATCTCGATACTTTAGACCTGACTTTTTTTTAAAAAAAATTTGAACATCTTGTCCCACCTAACATTATCAAAAGCTTTTTCTAAATCAACAAACGCCATAAAAGTATCTTTGTTTTTCTTGATTCGCCCTTCAAGTATTAATCTTAAAGACAGAATTGCTTCCCTTGTACCGCGATTTTTCCTAAACCCAAATTGATCTTCACCTACTATCTCTTCTACTACCCTTTCCATCCTTCTGTATGTATATTATTCTGGTCAGTAATTTTGAAGCATGTGTTGTTAGACTAATGGTGCGATAATTCTCACATTTGTTGGCTTGTGCTTTCTTTGGAAGTGTGAAGATTCCCAAACCCTTACACCCCATTGTTAAGATAACAACTATTTATTTTATCCAATGATGACCAATGAAGTTAGCGCCTGGGCATTCTGGAAGACGCGTGATTAAATTTTCCTTCAGGACAGGCAGTTTCAGTTTCTCTAAATCACTCCAGGTCAATGAAAACCCAGCGTCGATTTCCCTCCATTTCACTGCTATGAATTTCACTTCTATTTATACTTACCGGCTATCTTCTTTATGTTTCCAGATTAGAATTAAATGCTTTTAAGCAATGATCCTCGATGCACAATTCGTCATCCTAATGATCCGTCTGAAGAACCACATAGCTGCAAATTTCAGTTGCCAAGAATATTTCTAAATACAGCGAAATCTGTCTGATCGTCATGTTAGGGGAAGTAATATTTACACAGGAGACAGGGCTCTGGTTAGGACATGGATCTGGTTAGCTTCGCACTCATCGATAAATGACGAAGCAGGTTTTTTTTTTTCTCAGAAAATTAAGTAGTATGAGAGAAATGCGCTTTCCAAGCAAGAGATAGACATTCCTAAAATGGAGATTACGATTTCATGGTGAGTTCAGATGCAATTTTGTTAATTTCAGCTTAAAACACGCATTATTTTCTGTTAACTCTTTTCAAATGTTGCTTTAATTCAGCGTTTACACATAGTGGGAATGAGAAACAAATTTCTAAATCACTTTTACATTGTGAACATTTCACATTAAAAATAGCATATTCCTAAGGAGACAATTTCAAAAGGCCTAATTTTTCATTCACCTCATTATTTATTTGATTAATATATTGACATATTAACGGAAAGTATTGAAAAGAGTATTTCTTATTCAACTTTTATTGCTTTAAACTATTTGTTACAGGGGAGAGGCTTGGCATACATCATTATTATTACTAACTTGGCCCTTTGTCTATAAGAAGGGATCACTTACTCTGGAACAATCATTAACTTGTCGGAGGACTATGCCTGATGTCTAGTGAGCAGTGGAGGATCTACGAATTTTCCGAACCGGGGCAAAAACTTGATATTGCCGCCCCTTCAAACATGAATTTGTCGCCCGGGGCAGTACGAAGCTGCTATTCGATTTCACCGCCTCCCTGACTGTTACAGATCACCACAAGAATTTGCCATATACCGTCCCTTCAAAAATAATTTTGCCGCCCCGCTGAAGTTGCCGTCCGGAGCAAGCGCCTCGGTTTGACCCCACCTAGCTCCGGCACTGCTAGCAGAGGCGGCCCTACCAAGTTTTTCAGGTGGTGCGAGATCTCATTGTGGCGCCCCAAATGTGCTATTGCTTATTGGTGATTAATCCCCACATAGTGCTCTAAGGCTTCTTGAGACTGCTTTCCCAAATAGCTTTGTGGAGATGAAATTGCCACCAGTAACAGTCTCAGAAATAAATAAACTCATTAAACAATTAAAACCTAAAAATTCTTCCAGCTATGACAATATTTCAAGTAAATTACTGAAAAGATGTTCTGACTGTATCAGTCATGTACTTGCTCACATTTGTAATGAATCCTTAATACAAGGTGTTTTTCCCGATAGACTAAAATATGCTGTTGTAAAACCATTATTTAAAAAAGGAGAAGTAACGTGTGTAGACAACTATCGTCCCATTTCATTACTTTCAACATTCTCAAAGGTTTTTGAAAAAGTAATGTATAGTAGAGTAATAAAACATGTTACACACTATAATATCCTCACTAATTCACAATTTGGGTTCAAAAAAGGATCATCCATAGAAATGGCTATATATTCATTTTTAAATAACACATTTGAGGAACTGAATAATAAAATGAATCCTGTAGGAATATTTTGTGATCTTGCAAAAGCATTTGACTGTGTAAATCATGAATTACTTTTGAAAAAAATGGAATACTATGGTATTTTTGGGACCCCAGGTAAATGGTTTAAATCATACATTGAAAGCCGAATGCAAAAAGTTTCAATTTTTGATTCTAAAATAAGTAAAGATGCTTCATCAGACTGGGAGAAAATAAAACATGGAATTCCACAAGGCTCTGTCTTAGGTCCCCTCCTCTTTCTGTTATACATCAATGACCTTCCTGGAAATTTATCCGACATAGTTAAGAGTGTTTTATTTGCAGATGACACTAACCTGACTGTGCGTAAAACACCAAACAGTACTATAGAATTTAATGTAAATGAAGTACTTAGAGTAGTAGCAAATTGGTTTAAGGCAAATTCATTAAAATTAAATTTTGAAAAAACACATTATATTAGGTTTAAAACAAAAAACTATGCACAGCCAGATATATGTATAAACTATAAAAACAACACAATCTTAGAAACAGAGAGTATAAAATTTCTTGGTATTAAAATAGATCAGAAACTGTGTTGGCATGATCATATCACTACACTACTGACAAAGTTAAGTAGTGCTACCTTCGCAATACGATCACTTTCTCTAACAGCAGATCTAGAATTAATGAAACAGGTGTACTCCTCATATTTTCATTCAGTAATGTCATATGGCATAATTTTTTGGGGAAACTCTTCACAAAGTAAAAAAGTTTTCATAGCACAGAAAAGAGCTATTAGGTTTCTGTGTAGGGTAAAACCAAGAACTTCTTGCAGACAACTGTTTAAGAAACTCAATATTCTTACAATGTATTCTCAGTATATATATTCTCTCATGAGCTTTGTCATAGAAAATTTTAACCTGTTTACACCTAATTCACAGGTACACAGTTTCAATACAGGAAACAGAAATAACTTGCATAAAACACAAACATCTCTGTCATTAGTACAAAGAGGAGTTAATTATTCTGGGATACATCTGTTTAATAAACAACCTAATCGTATAAAACAGCTTTCAGATAATAAAGATGTATTCAAACAAAAACTTAGAGATTATCTTATTGGCAACTCCTTCTACTCCATTCAAGAATTTGAAGAAAATAATTAATTGTACTCATGACGTTTGCAAAACTCAGTTGCAAAAATGTATGTTTATTATTATTTCTTGTATTTGTAAAATATGTATATATATATATATATATTTACTATGATATGACTCATATTATGTGTATATGTATCAACAATGACATGTTTCACATCCCAGAGGTACTTCCTCAGCAGGGATCCATGGAACAAGATTGATAAATAAATAAATAAGGTGTCCATATAGATACACTGAAGATAACATACAGGTTTTACATCCTATTAATTTCATTAATGTAAAAGTTTGTTTACTTGGATGTTTTAACTGTTTCACGTCGAAACGACTGAACTGCTTAGGATAAATTTGGAATAATGCATTGGCCATCTACTTTTACTCCAAATAGCAGTTCCCGTGGGATTTGGATACGAATATGAATATGAATGCTTTAGGAAAAGATAGTCTTTATGTAATAATAATAACTCAAACCTCGGAAAGATTATGATAGCAGCGGTATGAATGAGAAACAACAGTGAAATGGAATTCTATATATTTGAAAAGGTATATTTAAGCTACTGTGGCGAACACAATGCTCATTTCACTTACACGTAAAATTCACAGTTTTTAATATTTTTCTAAAATAAATAAAAATAGAAAATATATTGAAATAAATATTCCTACATTTGGTACCGAAAAATAAAGTTTACCAAAACTTTTCCAGGACCTTCGTAGACTAATGCTTAAACAGGTTAAATGAATATATTTTTTTCCCCAGGTAAAACAATTTTCAACAAGTATTTTTAATTTTTTTTTTGCCCCACTCTGTAGCTAATCCTGGCTACGCCATTGGGATGTTGTGCATGATCAACGCATTCTCAGTTGTATCGATCATGTGCTATTGTAAACAGTTCTTCTGGATCTGTTGCTATGTCATTTACAGCTCATACTAAAAAAGTCTTTACTTTCTTTGGCATCTGACTGGGTTAATAATAGGAAATGTTCCAGTCTGAAAATCAACTTCTAGCTGTCTGTTTTTAGAGCTGGCACTCTTTCTCCAATTCCGATCTGTTTTTCAACAACTGTGAATAGTTTCATAAATCCACTTTCAGCCTGCATAGCCTTTGTTTACAATGTTTACTTGAAACAATGTATTATACCAAGACACCACTGTAATTATGAAATCAAATTGCTTCGTGATCTGGTTAAGTGACAAGTCATCTGTTGCGGCAACTGAATAATTCGTTTCAGAAGGGCGTCATGAACTAAAGAGTAGCGATGGTAGAAACTCTATTCCCAAAACGAGTTTCGCAAATTTTTTGGCGATAGTCCCTCTAAGTGCTTGAATTCCACTTCCCATCGCATTTTTAATCTAGAGAATAAAACAAATATTCTTCAAAGATATCCGGACAAGGAAACTGATGTTTTGGTGGTACTTGCTATTACCAAATTTAATGACAGTTACATGGATTAAAAATACCTGAAGATACTCGTTCAGAATTTTGCCTTGTACACATTTATTTCCTCCTACCAAATTGAATCCACTACCATATCTTTGGCCTCAACAATCGTACATATCCAAATCGAACTTTTACAAAGTATCAATGATAAACAGGGCAACGAGTCCAGCTTCCAGGCCATGCTTCCAGCATGGAGGAAGGAAATATATGGAGGAGAAGTGACGTTAAATTGGTGAAGCAGGCTCGCGCATACGTAGTACCGGCAGCGGCGATATTGCGCTTCCAAACAATTGCGATATTCCCAGTATATCCCGAAAACTAAGCAAGATATCGAAAAATATTATTCTTTATTTTCGATTTGTCTCGTCGTGTTACATAAGAATCGATCATTAAATTTGACTTTTGCGAAATTGTTCTTTTCCATTTCAACTCAAGACACCTCACTTTTGATACAGTATATCTCTAGAACTAGGTGAGATATCAAAAGTTTTTGTTCTTTATTTTTCATTTGTCTCGTCTTTTTAAATAAGAATCCATCATCAAATTTGACTTTGACCAATTTTTTCTTCTGAATTTCAACCAAAACCATTTCACATTTGGGACAGAATATCTCGAAAACTAAGCAGGATATCAAAAAATTTTATTCTTCATATTTTATTTTTCATATCGAGTTACATAATAATCCATCACCAGATTGCGGCGTGACCTTTATCCTAGAGTCCCCTTGAGGTTTTTGTACATATTCCCCGTGTCTGTATGGAAGCGGCCATGCACCCTCCACTCCGCCCATGCCCCACCACTCCTCCTCCGCCCTGCTTCACTTCAATGCGTGGTGAAGGTCTCTTGCGTCGTCTCCATATATTTCCTTCCTCCATGGATTGCAGGTCCCAAAGAGTCACTTTTCAGATTGTAAGCACAACGAAATACTCACGCGCTTAGACTTCGTCTTCATTTGTGTAAAAAACAGCAATGTCAAAGATAATTGTTCGGCGTGACTTACAACAGGGGTTAAATTCTACATGTTGGAAAAATATTTAGATGACCCAACTATAGTCAACATTTTATTACGGACTTCATTCGTTTTGAATACATTTGCCAATATAATACGACATTAGTCTCGTTATTAGCAATACGGCGGAGATGCTCCATCATCACAGGATCATATTTTCCTAGCAGTTGCAATATAACTAGGAAGTTACCCTCATTAGAAGTATTTAGTATTTCAGATTCAAAGCTTCCTCTGAACAAGACATCATTCATTAGAGTATAGCAGCCCACTGTGATTTTTCGTCTTCAGTCTGTATTTACAAATGCTTGCTAGTACATTGAAGTTATTTAACGGAATCAACGCTTCTATCCAACTGAGCATGGAGTGATTGTGATCTGAGGAAGTTTCACGAGTTTTGAGACGCTCTGATAAGTAAATCCAGTCATCAAATCCTTCTTTTCCCAAATAAAAATGAGACCTTCTGCTGAATAAATGATATATAAACTATGTACTTTATCTGCAGATTTAGAATAAACAAGCTATGTGCTTTTATAAGTTTCTTCATTTGGTGTTACTCTTTGAAAATATGTATTTGAAAAATGAAGTCCATGTTTTTTTCCCTTGGATTTATTCGTTGCTCGAATAATTATTTCATCTATGCCAGCAGAGTCAATGAGCGACAATTATGAAATATTGTCATAATTTGTACTTCGAAGAGTCGACGGTAGTGGTATATCTTGTATAGCCATTTGTTATCTGTTGAACAGCAGACGATACGTTCCAGCCATAGATAAATCTTCTTGCACATGCTGCTCTTTAACATGAGCCTCTTTTGAATAACTCCATTACAAGTTTTCTTCCGTCTCGTGCTGAACTAGTTCTGGTGACGACGATTCTGATGACTTCTAAAAAAAAAAAAATGCCAGCGTTTTTGAAGCCTTCTCAGTTTCGCTTTGGTTTTATTAAGTATTGTGCGCCATACAGTTTTTTAAGTTTAGGGACATGTCTTTTCTATAAAAGACAGATATGCTTTGTAAATATTTACGATACCAACGTTATTTGTAATCACCGAGGATTTAATATGGTAAAAAGAGATAAATATGTTGAATCTCGCCCCATGTACAGGTACCCGCATGCATTATCTTCAAGACTACAGCCGAAAAGGCAGGAAACAGGTGCGGGAAGCGCGATGCGGCACGGGAGAGTGCTAACTTTGGAACGAGTTGTGATTTTCATAATTCGAGTAACTCGAACTGACTCCAGTAGCAACTCGAACTGACTCTATTCTATGATAACATACGACTATGCATTAAGCTGAAGCTCTTACTTTTATAAACTCTTCTGAATGATGGGTGTTAAAATAATATATGAACAGCAAGCTGGGTGATTGTAGAATTTTTTTATTTTTTGCGCAGACGATCTCTCGCTGCCTTTTCGGCGCCCGGTGCGGTCGCACCGCTCGCACCGCCCTAGGGCCGCCCCTGACTGCTAGTGGCTGCAAACTGACGGTCATAGTGAGATATGTTAACCCGACAATACCTTGCAGAGTAGCTTGTTATGGCTAGAAAAAAAAAAAGAAGAAATGGAAAATAAGCAAACCACTGCTGTTAATCGTCAATAGTTACATATTTGACGGAAATCAAACTGGAAACGAAAGCCATCCACTCCAATTACATTCATAGATTCCATACCATACCATACCATTGGCAGTTACGTTTTACCTACCAACTTCCGGGTATTTTTCCTCCACTCAGAATCAGTGTTGTTACTAATACTATCCATGTTCCTCGTCTTTACATCACACGGTGATCTAAAGCAGCTGAGGGTTCGAAATCTTGTTCGACCGGCTTCCTGGCAGATCCATTAGGTCCTGGTCCCAAGAGGCAATTAAAATACTCAGCGCCACTCGCTCACCAGCCGTCAGCGTGACATCTGACTGGACGTAGCCAGCCTCTGTAGGTGGTACAAACCAACCTCTTTCAACCTCTAGGCAGCTGGCGCTGATTCCGAAACATCTGCGGAAAAAATAATCTTCTGTGGTTTTAATGTCCCAGTGACGAAGTTTCTTACCTGCTTTGCATTCTGCATCTGTAGTAACAGCCTAACCTAGACCGGCAATGCTTCATACTAACAAAGCAAAAATTTGCCATGAGGTGAAAGTCAGTTTTAAAGGCCCGTAAAATTCCGGCCTATTGTTTCCCCGTCACGCGTCTTAACCAACTGAGTCACCAGACACCAGAAGAAAACGGAACACTTTTTTGAGGCAGAAGTTTCTGGTGGTGAGGTAAGACTAAAAACTGAATAAAGGCTGTGTCAACTTAAAGTCACTTAGGAGTATAGAATTCTTAGATGATCTTCAAGGAAATTTCAAGAAAAAGAATAATATGAGGAATATGTAAAAATAACCAAGTACTTTCTCAGATCAACAAACTCAACGACTAGTCAGTATCTTACTGTAAATGTGTAGATGCCACTTCAATGCTTAGTATGTTTCTTAAGAATATGATTCTGTGCTGTTCTTCTTTTTTTCTTGTTTGATGTCTGGATATTCTTTTTTCTTTAGTTATTTCCTCTACAATTGAAGTAAAATACTTGTTACATATTCTACAATGTTCCCCTACTTCACTATACAAACAACGGTTTTCTTTTATACCTTTTAAATTATTTAAATACTTTTCTGTTCCATATTTTCATTTCATAATTGGAGTTCTTTATTTTCTCTGATACATGCATTACATAGGCGTCCCTGGTAACATTTCATACTATTTTAAAATAAACTTTATAGTGACTTTTCAGTGTATAGTTATTAAATTGTCTTACTTTTATGTAGAGGTCCCTTTCGTTTCATTAGAAAATCTGATACCCTTTGTAATCCACCACTTTCCTCTCATTTGATGCTGGCTAACATGCTTCTGGATACTGAATACAGACATATTATGTTACCAGGGATTACTTAAGTCAAAACCATCATGAAAAACATTAAAATCTAAGTACAAAACTTCAAGTATTATTTTTGTTAAGAAACCTTAGATCATGTGTCAGTGATAAACATTTGATTAATTTTCTCAATATATTCTCATTAACTGTCACAGAATATTGAAAGTATCACTTTGAGGTAATTGTTTTTAGTTAAATCTATCCTGCAAAAAAAGAAAAAAATGATAGGAAAGGAAAAGTAACCAGTCACTACACAGGTAGGTAGGAAGACCACACAAACACAAAAAAATCATAAAAAACACTAAACACACTTTACAATATTTCATTTAGTAACTTTATTCATGTAGGAGGCAAGATTTGCCTACTACATAAATCATGTGGTAGATCCGATTGTGTACACTTTGTCTCACCTGCTACGTAAATGAGGTTACTAATCAAAATATTGTGAAGTGTGTTTGCATTTTCATGTTTGTCTGGCCCTCCTTCCTTCATCTGTGTTGATGTGTTATTATTCCTACCGTCTTATTTTCATTTCTTATTGGCTGTTTCATTGTTGCCACTATCAATTTATCCCAGAAAAAAGTGTTGTCCAGATGGCTGTATGCATCTGAGTGAGAACGGAATAAATGAAATCAAGTGAATGTGTAGACCCACACGGTAACCTTTACTCCAGTAAAAAATATAGACTTGCCTTCTGTCTAATGTACTCTATGCTATCTATTACAATTCACACATAATTTTTGTGTTTACTATATTCATGTTTAGCAAAAAGATTTAGTATATTCATTTTTACAAATTATGTATGAATATTAGAAAGTTATACACTACTTCTTCACAGATTCCAGTACCATGGATAACTTCTTACTTGGTCATCCTAAGTAACTTCTACATCTTGACTTAAATTTCATAGCCAGCTTTGAAAGGCATTCATCATCTAAACCGCCTCTAATGACCACACTGTCGACGAGGCGTAAAGCACAAGCAAAATAATAATAATAATAATCTAATGGTAGAACAGCTGCAGAATATCTAACTGGGTAGGCAACATGGAATTAAGATAAATGCCTAGAAGAGTCAGCTTATTAGGTACACAGATAAAAAAAGGGGTATTTTTATGATTATAGGGTGGGGATAGAATTCCTTGTTGAATGCTTGACGTGTAACTATTTTGGCATAAAATTTGAAAATAAAAACTGGGCAGGTTGTAGGAAAAGGTTACAAACCCCCATATACTGAATAGAGGGAGAGATGAGAGGATGTTCCAGAGAAGTTAAGGAATTGGGTTACTAAACTTCGGTCAGACTATCGCTTTGAACATGGTGGTGTAGTTTGGACCAACATTTTTGGTATTAAATACAGAAGTTGGAGGGTGTGCAAAAGAGAGAACCTACAATTGTTTGCAGGATTACCAGAAGACCCACTCAGTAATTGATTATTATAAAGGGGCTGTGTTGGTAGTTATTGGAAGAGAGTGCTGGAAGTGTACAAGGCGTATGTTGGTGATGAGGCTTGGAAGGATGTTGGTTAAAGAGTTAGTAGTGCATGAAAGGAAAAACACTGCCATTAACACAATGTGGCACTCGATTTTATGCATAAGGGAGTGGGAAAATTTCTTTTGTGTATAAGAGTACCAAGGGTTGGAATAAGTTACCATTGGAAGTGAGGAATAATTTACTGAAAATGCTGAAGAAATATAAAATTAAAATTATAATAAAAGAAGATGGGAGAAGAATTTAACACTGAAAGTATGTAGGATAAAATAATTAAATAAATACAAAGAAAAGTGTAATTAGATGACTATGTAAATTCCCATAACAGCATGTGCTCCGTCAATAATAATATTCAATTCAAATCATGCCTGTTGTTTTTGTAATGATATATTTTGTTATTAAACGTCAATATTTCTGACTTCTTGTTTCTTCATTGCATTGGATTGATCGAAAGTATAGAGAAAGTACAGAGAAGAGCCGCTCGATTCGTGACTGCTTGCTACAGTCCTTATGAAAGCGTCACAGAACTGATTAGTAGATTAGGTTGGGAGTCTCTGGTAGATAGACGACACACGTTTCGTTTAAACTTATTGGAAAGCATGCGTACTCCAACTTTCACTCATGAGTGTAGTGAAATACTTCTTCCACCAACCTATTTGAGTCGGAAGGACAGGAAAGATAAAATTAGAGAAATAAGGTGCCGGACTGATTCTTATATGAATTCTTTTTTCCCTCGTACCATTAGGGATTGGAATGCACAGCAAAGAGATTAGCTTTGGTGCTGAGCACCCTCTGCCACCCACAATTTTGTGAATTGCAGAGTACATATGTAGATGTAGATGCATCTATGGTCTGCATTGCTATACCCTACAATACTTCTTAGGAACTTAATTTCTTTAGCTTGTATTTCTAGTCTTATTTTATTTGGGATATATACCTTCTCAATGTCATTATAGGCAAGAGAAGATGAGAGGCAAAAAACAAAGTGATTAAGTAATGGCCTATTTACAGTAATCATCCTGGCATTCACTTTAAGTGATGTCAGAAAACCATGGAAAAATCAAGATCAGGATGGCCTAGTGGGAATTTGAATCCACTGCATCCACTGAAATGATTCTGCCCATCCGCAAAGCTCAGTACTTGTATTTCTTTCTCCCTATGAAATGATATTTTACTTAAATATAATAGTGTTGAAATTGACATGGTTGTCTAGAACTTCATTTGTTTTTCACAAGTTCTACTGTCACATACACCTCTGAAAAACTTTATAACTGATATTCAATGTTTCTGCGGTGTCAGCGTGTGAAATTGTAACCCAATAACGCTTCCAGACAAAAATCTTCCAACCATATTTTTCTACATTTTTTCCTCTAAATGCTGTGACTTCATTTTTATTTTTACAGATTTCGGCTTTAGAATTTAACACATGTAAAGCTAGCTTTCTGTTGCTCAGATTCTGACAACTAACTATCATAGACAAATAAGGTTCTAAATGAACGGTTCCTCTGGATTTTCTACCTCTTCGTGACAGTTCCTTCCATTACTGTACCATATTATCAAAATACAAAATGAACATACATTACTGGAGACAGATAGAAATCTTATCTAACCTCTTGGTTGGATTTTATTTGCTTTGCAGCTTCATCAGTTTTGAAGTCTAAAATATTGTAGTAGTGTGTTTGAACAGACTTTTGATAGCGAGTATGAGATATTCTCCTTTTGTTATTTCACTTCACCTTATGAAAGGTCTTGACAGAGATAATAAAAGCAATATGTTTTCAAATCTAAATTCATATAATTTTTTTGTAGCTGTTGTATATTAAATACTATGGCAATACATGTACAATCTTATCAGAAACATACTTATTCTTCTCCAATGAGGATCTCTGCTATTTAATGATTAACTAAATATACTTCACACCCACAGTTCAGCACGTTAAAAATCCTGCAGTTATCAGAATTTTTTCAGTCACCCTACTTGAATGACAAAGTGACGTTAGCTTCACCCATTCTACAGCAATTGCTTTTCGTCTATAACAGGTACATCAATTGAGGCAGTTTGTGTTTTAAAAATATTCCACTGGATTTGAAAAGTTCCAAATAAATACCATATGTACAGGTTGCTTTCTCGTTTTTCACCTGATTTAAAGCACTTGTTCTAATATTGTATCAGTTACAATGATATTTTTTGGTCACATCTACAGTTTCCAATGCACGAGCCTCCCGGGGAACTAACCACCAAACTTTGTAACGTTTACTCCACATTTCATTTTCTATTAGCTGCATTTTCTTTGTTTAAATTTTTCAGCATTTCTTTTTTTTCTACAGTCCAGCATGTATATTAATCTCTACAACATATTTCTCAGCTTTATTGTTGGAGTTAGTTGTACTCTAATGTGCAACTTTTTTTTTTGGACAGATACTGCATTTAATACTCTTAACGAAACTTTGGTCAGAACATTGCTCGAATATGGTAGTGTAGTATGGGACCCTCATTTTATGTATCAAATACAGGAGATGGAGAGGGTACAAAAAAGGGCTGCTAGATTTGTTTCTGGAAATTATCACAGAATGCAATCAGTGACAGATATGATAAAGGAGCTGGAATGGGATTCATTGAAAGAGAGGAGGAGGATGAGGAGGGTCATGGGAGTGTACAGGGCATATACTGGCGATGAGGCATGGAAAGATATTGCAATAGGTATGTAAAGTAGTGCATGGAAGGGAAAATATGACCATGACCACAAGCTGGCACTCGATTTCAGGCACAAGGGTGTGGAAAGATTCTCTTTTTTAGGTAAGGGTGTCACGGATTGGGATGAGTTACCAAGAGAAATGATGAATGATTTACCAAAAACTTTGAAAGAATTTAAAGATAAAATTTGTAGAGGGCAAATGTAGGTGAGTGCAGGATAGGGGGAAGATGGGTGTGTAGGGAAATTGCCACCGGAGCCTGTGCTCCATTGCAATAATAATAATAATAATAATTGTCATCATTTGTGAATGAAAAGATATCGTTAATTATTGACAGTAAATTGAAAATATGATTTGTAATGCCACCACTGATACATGTAACTGTAAAATAGTATCAAGAAACTAAAGAGTGCCAAAATGTAAACAAAAAACCAAACCATAAACAGATTTTTAATACCAACAGGAAATTGATATATTATGTATGTTACTACAATCCACAAATATCTGTTGATATAATGCTACCTTATCCCATGTGCTTCCCATATTTCTCCTGAAAGTGAATTTATTTAGACTGGTTAGTCTCGTTTATTATTTTTTTTATTTTGCTCACATATGAAAAGCAGGAGAAGTTTCAAGCCATTTTTATAGATACAGAAATAAGAACAAAAAAATTCAACAATTCTCAACTATTAAAACTATTTTTTACCAGTATTATGGATTGGATCCCCCCCCCTTTTCCCTGAAATACCAGAATCTCACATATGAAGCTTTGCAGCCCAACAAATTGCTCCTATTTTTAATAAGTTCTACAGTGTCCTGATTTGCTAAAAGAAATTAAAACCTCGTCTTTTAACGAATTTTCACACTCAGAATTAAATGCTATTTTATACAATTAAGTTACATTTGTACACACAACTTGGATTTTATCAAATGTAAAATGATAATAGAAACAAAGTGTTGGAAAGCATTAATAAATAAATACAAACAACCCAACTTCCTTTCAATATCCAAAAATAACAAACAAATACTGTTGCTACATTTAAAAAGAAACTCTTTGATGTCAAATGTGATAGTATCACTGGTTTTGACGGTGAAAATTGATACATATTTAGAAGAAAACATTTTTTTTGTTAAACAGTTTTATTACAAAAAACACATAATCAGAATACAATAAATATGACTAACACCGATATAACATACTCTAAAACATTGTATTTTACATTTAGCACTGTTTCTAATAAAGCTTGCTTCTTCAAAATTATTAATAATTTATCTGTAATACTTACAAAAAATACTTCTTTTAGTAAGCTTCATTTTAGTAAAATTCAGTCTGAATGTTATTCAGAATCCTCCAGATTCTTATATACATGTTTATTAAGTGTAATGCTGCAATCTGTGCACATTATTTTCTACGAATGGAGGAACTTATACACCTACATTTCTCGTTTGTGAATCTCTGCCATTTCACCACATTTGGCAAGCAATGGTGCCTTCTGTTGTTCTTATTTAAGTAAATGAACCGTTTGTTATTAATATTAACACAGCAACTTAATATATTTGCTATTAACCTATAATTTGAAAGGAAAATGCATTACTTTGAAAATAATAGTTGAATAATTAAAAAGATTGTTCAAGTTACAAGCTAATGATTTAGCTTCCCTAATTAAGAATTAATTTTATTTGCTGTTATAAAACACTGTTCTACCACCTATGATCGCCAATAAATTAAAAAATTTACAATACATCTGATGATAACTAATAAAATAAAATTGGCAGTGGTCTTTTGATGTATAATTCATAACTGTGGAGAAAAAAAAATCTTGAGAAAAAAAAATAGGTTACAAAAACCAGCATATGCAGTTTTTACTATCCTTATAATATTGCACATTACATTCTGCAACAACTTCTTACAGCTGTTTCTATGTCAACAAGGCATTTCCCACATAAGTTTATCATCCTGGTCCATAAGCATAAAAGCAATAATTTAGAAAGTAAAAAGCACAGGAAATAATTGATACACACCATATTTGGTGTACACTTTTGGGCTAACACCAGCAATAAACCTGCAAAAGGAATGTAGCATAAAACTTAGCAAAGAAGGCAGCGTGTAAGAGGCAGGATTTCTGGTGCCTTCAGTTTATGAATTATAAAGTACATTTCACACATATAAAACAAATGTTAGAAGGTCTACATCAGCTTAAGAGTCTATATAAAGTCTGGTCGATTTATAACGGTGTCATGTGATTTGAAGTATAAAGTCTTAAAGATAAAAACAAGTTGTAAACATGGAGTCTTTTTATAAAATTGTAAGAGTACATGAAAAGAAAATAACTGATATTTACACAGTTTAACATTCTCTGATGTGTATCATCAACCTCAACAATGTTTCAAACTGTTCAAAGTTGCTAAGTTCTGATATGAGAGATAACTGACAAAGGTACACCACATTACATTTTACCTACCATCTAGACGTTTCCAACATTCTTCTTACAAACAAGGAAGTCATTTGGGTCGAAATTTTTTTACTGGTATATGCAGAATGAATTAGTTCTGAAAAAGCATCTCTGTAAATCCACGTAATTCTATAGGCAGTTCAAGCGAAATTGTGTGCACAGTAGCCATAATTTATTGACGTCTTACTGATGAGATAACAGGTTTCATGCAATTTGCCCTTCTATCAATCACAACATCTTCTAGCAAGTTTCTTCCATGCTATCATGAGTTTTACTTTCCAAGAGTTTTTTTGAACCCATCACTATTGAAAACTTTAACTATTCACTCTTCCTCCAGGCACTTAAGCACATTGCTCAATGTATTTGAGCTATTAATCTAACGTTGTCTGACAAATTAATTTTAAATTATGTCTCAACACTAATTCGTGCTAGAAAATTAAAGCAGCAGATTTTTTTGTATACATAAAAATGTTGCGAAACCAAAAAACCGTTATGCCCCGATTTATAAAGTTCAACGAAGTGATTCATTTTTGGGATTAAAACCTGAAGATGCTTTGAGAGAGATCTCTTAAACAATAAATTACTGACACTTGGGATAAACTGAGAAACAATTGTAACATAACAATTCATTGAAATAAATGAAATTACATATTTAGACAAATGAAGGCCATAATATTAGGGAAATAAAAGTTTTTAGAATTAATAAAAATGAAAAGAATAGAGATTATTTGCTTTGATATGTTGGAGAGATAGAATATCTGAAAGAAAAACGAAGAAGTGAGGGGATTGTTGGTAGAGAGGGCGAGGGAGAAAAACTTATCATAATCAAGCAGAGGATTGAGAAGTTTGGAAATAATAGTTGCATAGTGAGAAAGTTGCAGAGGGAAAATTTGGTATATCTTGTGTAGAAAGGGAACCTGCTAATCTTTTGGAATGAACTTTGTTCAAGAATATTCTACACACAGTCAAAAGTTGTTATTGGCATAAGAGAAACTTAAAAAAAAAAATTAAAAGGAAATGAATAGCAAAATGTACAATGTTAATTCTTGTATAAAAAATCTTTCATTACAATCACCATAGCGTTGCAACACAATCCAAAAAAAGGTGCAGTTCCGTTTGGATGGAAGAGTGCAAGCAGGCCGACTCAAAATGAATGGGTCAAAAGAAAATGCAGGAAATGCAGGAAGACTTAACGTGGTCCTAGCTGGACTCAACTAACTTACATCCAAACAAAATGTTGCTCTCACTCTTAAGATATATCGATGAGGATGTCTTTTGGATTATTTCAAAACTGGCCACTACAGTAGCTGTGACCACTTCAATGAATAATGACAATTTCCTCTGAAATATAAACTGATTAACAATACTGTTTGTCCTGGAAAGGTTGACGTTCAAAAGAGGAATAAGGAGGAGGGATATTTGATCAATGCCAGTTTGTATATACTGCGATTACATGTTTGGACCTATAAGAAAACCATAATGGACCAGTGTCTATCTTCGGGTGAACCAATGATTGTAGCTTTCAAACCTAGAAGACATCACAGCATCCATCCTCCAATGCACATCATTATGCCTAGTACCTCAAGAGAGATCAGCTAGAAAATTATATTTTGGTAAGATAGCACATATTTTTGAAGTCTGTGCTCCATAAAATAACAGCCTGTGACCAATCAACACTGGTGTAAGAATTTCATGGAATTCAATGCTCTCCTTTTTTCTTGTGGCTTTACACCTCATCAACATTGAGTTCATTAGAGGAATGGGGGCAAGGATAGGAAAGAATTTGGCCCTTTTGAAGGAACCATCCCAGCATTCAGGGAAACAAACTAATGTCCTCCTGACTGCCAAGTCTGAGCATTACAACTCACCCACCATGCTCTGTCCAATGCTTAAACTTATGAAGTATTGTACATAAAACAGAATTGATTACTTACTCTTGTTTCAACCATTTTGCTCATTAAATCTAGGCCACAATTGACTGTATTGTATTTGTTTCAATGCTTCCTATAAGTATACGTTGCCTTCTGGACGTGCTTGTGAATAATTTTTCAAGGAAGTACTAATACATCGTTCATATATGGATGTGACAAGGCATAGAAACCACATTATCACATGTCACAATTAATTTGATTCTTTCCATAACTACCGTCCCTTTTCTTTTAAATCTTCATTGTGCCATTTCTCAACTATAGATGCCAGATTTTGGAGCCAACAGATTTTACCTGTGAAATCATGATGTGCAGGTGTACAAGTATAAATGTAGCATTGTTAACAGATTACAATTGAATTTTAGGAAAAATAAAATAAAATAAATTCCAGTCCATGTGATGTGGCCAAAAATTTTATAAACCGTGGCAAATACCAGTCAATAGCAATTATTTAGGGCATAAACTCGCACGGAAAAACTATTTGCAACCAAAGACTCCATGGCGAAGGAAGATCAAAAAAACTTGCACAGACAATTTGACATGTAACTATCGATGTAGATTTAGCGCAGAGAACTTTTAAAACAAAAGCCTGGAGAGACAAAATTTACAGCTTAAATCTTAAATTAATGCCGGAAACCTTTTAGTGTTAATGATTAGCAGAGTTTACAGTTGGGTGATGCTCAACATTCTTTCCAAAAGTAGAATGAAGCATTCTGTAGTGGCCTGATGTATAATCTAAAAAACATTTCTTCAAAAGTGCATCATTCTTCTGATGTTGAGATCTCATGTCAAATCAGTGAGCTGTAAAAACCAATGAAAACATAAGTTCTTTGCACAATAACAAAATCCTGTTTATTTATTTATGTTTTGTTATTAAAATTCATATTTTTTTTTAATGTAATAGCTTTTTCACTTCAAATTGTTATTATAGTTTGAATACAACTACATTCTTCACTATGGACTTACAGAAAATCATTAAATCTGTAAGGGGAAAAAAATGGAAGATTAGGAAAGCATGAGTGTAGGGGAATTGCCATTAACGCAAGTGCTCCATTGCAACTAAATTAAATAAAGTGATTATCATTATTTTTCCAGAAAAACTGCAGCATTCGTAACAGGGTTTAAAATGTATCAAACGTTCTCCAGCCTTCCTCCAGGGAAGCATGCCAATTTGATGTGATGCTTCCAAATTGGTTTCAGACTTCATCTTCCAGCGGAAGGTGAAGTTGACAAGCAACTTCAAAACATCGCATCAAATTGACATGCTCCCTTAGTGGGAGGCTGGAAGAACACTTTATATTGTTAATACACCGGGAAATCCTTAAGTTATTCAGGGATTAAAATTAACAAAAAAAATTCTGTACCGTTTATAATTTACAAGGGTGGAATGAAAATAAAGGCACACATGCTTGTAGAACATGAATAAAATCATATAGCAAGATCAGGTGGTGGGAAGTACATTAAAGTAAAATTCCTAAGCTTCAAAATTATATATATATATTTCAATACTGTCACTGTTAAAGCTAACACATTTCTCCCAATGTGTAACGAGTTTTTTTATTCCATTGCTGATGAATTCTTCAGGCTTTTCTCAAAACCAGGATTTGACAGCTCCCTTATCCTCATTGTCTGAAGTGTAATAATTATCCCCGAGGTATCTCTTGAGTAGTGGGGGGACAAAAAATTACAAGTTGCAAGATCAGGGGAGTAAGGAGGGTGTGGAATCAGTTCAAACTTCAAGTTCTGCAGAGGTGTGTGGACGAGCATTGTCATGTTGCAAGAGTATTGGTGACAGGCTTCCCCCAATACAAAATAATAATAAAATAAAATAAAATGATGTTGGAGGCATTTTAGATTCTGTTTGTAGTCTATGCCCATTAATATTCAACTTGTACGTAGAGGAAGCAACAAAGAAAGTAAAAGAAAATTTCAATGTGGCATAAGTGTTCTGGCAGAAAAAAAATCAGTATGCTACGATTTGCTGATGACATTGTCTTGTTAGCAGATAGGGCTGAGGATATTGATAAATTACTGAATGGCATGAACAAAATACTGAAGGAAGATTTTGGACAGAATATAAATCAAAGCAAGACTAAAGTGATGAAAGGTAGCAGAAATGATACCAATACTAGTAGATTAAATATAAAAATAGGATCGAATGCAATTGGAGAAGTAAGTGAATTCTGCTACTTGGAAAGCAAAATTATGACCGAAGGCCGAAGCAAGAATGATGTTAAAAAAAGAATAGCACTAGCAAAAAGAGAAATCTTTTAGTTTCAAATATTGATCTAGGAATTAGAAAAAAAATCTTTTTAAAAGCACAGCACTTTACAATAGCGAAACAAGGAAAATTGAAGCATTTGAAATGTGGCACTACAGAAGAATGCTGAAAATACAGTGGACAGACAAAGTAAAAAACGAACGAGTTTTGGAAATGATGTGTGAGGAAAGAAGTGTGTGGAATAAGCATACAAAAAGAAGAGACAGGTTGGTAGGTCATATTTTGAGACATGCTGGATTGGTTCATTTGTTAGTGGAGGGAACAGTTGAAGATAAGAACTGTAGAGGAAGACAGAGATTAGAATATATGAAGCAGATAATAAAGGACGTGTGTTTTAAGGGATATGTAGAGATGAAGAGGTTAGCACAAGATAGGAAGGGATGGAGGATTGCAATAAGCCAGTCGAAAGACTGATGACAGCAAAAAAACAAAATGTACTGAGAAGAATTTACCTTCCAGAAAATCGATTTCAACCTCGGTGACCATTCCAACACGCAGTCAAAAGAATTATTTTTTGGGGGGGGGGGAATTCTTGTGTTTTGAACTTTTTCACCTGTGGAGAAGATGCAAGTCGATATTCAGTGCCCTGTCTTTTCACTTACAGGTCGTAATGATGGCTGTAAACTTGTCCCCCATCACAATATTAGAAAGAAAGTTGTCTCCATCATGGTAGCACTACTTGCAGTATTCCAATCAATGCTGTATGTTAATGTCTGTGATAGGGCATGAACCAATTGTGCACAGATTTTACGGTAGGTATCCCATAGTTCAAGAATGAAGCCAACACGGTTCCTTGAATATTCCAATATGGTTTGTGATATACTTTTGAGTGATTCACTGGTCATTTTGAATCAAACCATCAACGGGTTTGCAATGTTTATCATCTGTGGCAGTGATCGGATGTCCACTGCATTTTTTATCAATAATTATAGCTTTTTAAGGCTCACAAGCACAAAATTTTACTGCCCACTAATTTACAGTAGACCTATCAACAGCATCGTCACCATCTACAGCCTTTAAATGATGATGAATTTCAATAGAGTTACTTTTTCAGCAGTTGAAAGTTTAATAACAGCTCACTGTTTAACTCCTGTTGACATAGCACTAGAAAATGTTTCCACACTTCTGCTTCTCAAAATGCACTGTATAAATTCAATGACTTCAAACCTGCACATGCGTATTGAGGGAAAATGTTACTTCCTCATGCCACCGGGCGTGCTTCTGAAGGTCATTTCGTTCGTGCTCTACAGGCACATGTGCATTTCTTTTCAGCCTACCCTCATATTTCACACTCCTTCATTATACAGTGAACATAACTATACTGTAGAAAAATACATAATTAAAATTGGTCCAGATGTTACATAGGAAGGAAAGGATATGGTGCTTTTTAGCACTATTCGATACTCTCTAGCTTTAATCTTATCACGTTTCCATGCGATTTGTGATGGGACAGTTAAATATTTCTTAGTTTGAGCTTGTTTATAATTTTGAATCAGATTAATTTGCACTGGGCCCATTGTGAGAAAGTATTTTGGAATAGTTGGAAACAAAAGAAGAGAGGAAAAAGAAAAGAAATAACAAAAGAAGTAAGTTGGTTGTTAACAATTTAGACTGAGTGAGAACGGATGCTTTTGGTTCTCAGATATTGCATATGAGTGACCTTGTGAAACAAACCTTCAAACTTCAAATAAATATGAATTCTGATATGAGCTATCAGTTGTGAATTTTGGAGCTATTAGTTTGAAAAGGAGCATTAAATAGAGTGGCTAAGACAAAGACTTTTTTTCAACTTAATTACAACTATTTAATTAACTTAAAACCATTACAGACATTAATAATATTTTGTCCATGATGGATTGGTGGAAATCCGCGACTGTGGTATCAAATTTGTGTTGATATTGAAAGCAGCAAGCAACCGGTCATAATTTTTTGTTATTATATTTATTCAACCATTACCGGTTTCGAGCAAGATGCTCATCATCAGATGGTTTGCAATTTTAATGTATTTAAATACGCAGATGCAAAATTCGAGCGTGTGTCCTATAACAACAGAAAACTAGCATTTATTGAGTGAGAGTAATTTAATTTTGGGTCGATGAAGGTTAATCTCAATTACATTACTTACGTTAGATATCTGAATATTTTTGAAATAAAAAATATTATTACTGATACCTCGCCAGGTTCTTGGAATTGTATATGCATTCAAAAAATGTTCAATTAACCTTCATTGACCCAAAATTAAATTACTCTCTCTCAATAAATGCTACTTTTCTGTTGTTATAGGGCACATTCGAATTTTGCATCTGTGTATTTAAATAAATTACAATTGCAAACCATCTGATGGTGAGCATCTTGCTAAAAGCCTGGAATGGTTGAATAAACATAATAACAACAAACTGTGACTGGTTACTGCTTTTAATATCAACCCAAATTCATTACAGACACTTTTTTTTATTGCACAGATTGTTTTAAACCTTTTTTCGCATTAGTTCATGCCAACTTTAACTTCCTTACTTTACAGTGAATGCCAGTGCATGCAGTGTGGAAGAAAAATCTCATACATCACAGCAAATACCTGCCTGGGACAACTATTCATCGCAGAAGCTCACAGTGCAAAGCTATTTGCAACAAAAGGAAGTTAAAGTTGACATACTATCAAAACCACTGGAAATTAAATTAATATTTTAAGAGACATGAAAAAAACAGTCTCAGTATAATATTCAATACTAGCTGTTACCCGCGACTTCGTACGCGTGGACTTGGAGTTTCAATTCCAGAATTGGATATAGAAAACTGTTAGTAACGTAAGATTTGTCCCAAACAACACCGAGTCGACATAATATGATGGAAAGCCATCATTATATCATCCTATCATCTAATCTGTCTCATGAAGAGAATCAATTTACAACATATTTAAAAACAGAAAAGTAAGCGAAGGTGCGGGGATGTGTGTGTGTGTGTGTGGGGGGGGGGGGGGGTTTAACTGATGGCAGCTTTATTTCAGCTTGGTTTTTTCTTCTTTATTCAACATGAGCATCTGAATCTTATAATCTAATAGCAGCACATTGTCTTCTAGACCTGCACCTTAGGCCAGGTTTACGTGCGTAAGGCATGTCAAAAAGGAAGACAAATTGGTGCCAGAAACTTTTATACAGACACAAATGAATAGTACAGTGCAGAGCAAATTGACTTCTATACTAAATAATAAGTTTTGTTTCTTATCGAAATTTATTAATAAATCAAATACTAACAGATTGCGTGACTGAGCAACCAACGTAACATTACAGACTAACACACGAATCTCTCTGTCTTTCATCATTCGATAAGTTCTTAAAATTTCGTGACTAAAACTGTTATTCATGCCGAAAAAATGTACTGTGTCCTTCCTACACTATTTCATTGTTAAATTCCATCAATATTGATATAGCCATTTAGTCGTCAAAACGTAGCAAAAATACAGAATCTTACTTCCACATTTATAATATAATAGCTGGTACCCACAACTTCGTTCGTGATTGTAAAGTATTCATATTGACAGCTGTAGACATCTAACCACCATAGTGCACGATGGGACACTCGATACTATTACCACACACAAATACAAGTCTTCTGCGCTATGTAGTTCCGGCAGCAAAGTAAAATTTACGGATACACACACGTCTTTGGATGAAATACGAAAATATTCATGATCGACCAATTTCGAACACCATATCTCACACACTCCTACAGTTACCAAATTTCGGCCAACGTTGTGATCGATGGGTGACTCTGTGTTACTACCACACACAAACGCCAGTGATATGCTATTGATAGTATTCACTTAAAAGTGATACACCGTGACACATGCGTCTTTGGCAGAAATATGAAATTGCCGCAGGTCGACCATTTTATCCCCCATTTCTCCCACACCCCCATAGCTACCGACATCTAACAACCATAGTGCACTACATGAGATACGATTCTACTACCAAAAACAAACAGCAATGCTCTATGCTATGTAGTTGTGGCAGAAAAGTGACATATGCGGAGACAGTCGAAATTCGAAAATATCCTTGGTTGGCCACTTACAACCACCATATCTACCACACTAACACAGTTTCTGAAAATCGGCCGCTGTTGTGATCGAAAGGTGACTCTGTGCTACTACTACACACAAACGCCAGTTATCTGTGATCTATAGTTTTCGCAGATAAGTGATACACCATGACACTTTTGTCTTTGGCAGAAGTATGAAATTGCCACAGGTCGATCACTTTCAACCCCCATATCTCCCACACCCCCATAGCTACCGACATCTAACAACCATAGTGCACTACATGAGATACGATTCTACTACCAAACACAAACACCAATGCTCTATGCTATGTAGTTGTGGCAGAAAAGTGACATATGCGGAGACAGTCGAAATACGAAAATATCCTTGGTCGGCCACTTACAACCACCATATCTACCACAGTACCACAGTTTCTGAAAATCGGCCGCTGTTGTGATCGAAAGGTGACTCTGTGCTACTACTGCACACAAACACCAGTTATCTGTGATCTATAGTTTTCGCTGAAAAGTGATACACCATGACACTTTTGTCTTTGGCAGAAGTATGAAATTGCCACAGGTCGATCTCTTTCAACCGCCATATCTCCCACACCCCCATAGCTACCGACATCTAACAACCATAGTGCACTACATGAGATACGATTCTACTACCAAACACAAACACCAATGCTCTATGCTATGTAGTTGTGGCAGAAAAGTGACATATGCGGAGACAGTCGAAACACGAAAATATCCTTGGTCGGCCACTTACAACCACCATATCTACCACAGTACCACAGTTTCTGAAAATCGGCCGCTGTTGTGATCGAAAGGTGACTCTGTGCTACTACTACACACAAACACCAGTTATTTGTGATCTATAGTTTTCGCAGAAAAGTGATACACCATGACACTTTTGTCTTTGGCAGAAGTATGAAATTGCCACAGGTCGACCACTTTCAACCCCCATATCTCCCACACCCCCATAGCTACCGACATCTAACAACCATAGTGCACGACAGGAAAGACGATTCTACTACCACACACAAATACCAAAGGTCTATGTTATGTAGTTGTGGCAGGAAAGAGAAGTATACGGAGATACGAATTTTTGGTTGAAATATGAAAACGCCCTGCACTGACGAACTTTAATCATTATATCTCCCACATCCCCACAGATATCGGCATTCGGCCAACGTTGTGCACGACAGGAAACTCCATGCTACTTCCACCAACAAACATCAGTGATCTGTGCAAGGTAGTGGTGGCTGAAAAGTGAAATATAGGAAAAAACACGTCTATTTTTATATATATATAAGATGTATCTATTTCTATAACTTAAGCTTCCTAAAGGTATTACTTTTTTATTATACTTACAGTTAAGAAGAATGAGGTTGCTGGTAATGATGTTCTGACAGCTCGTATGTACATATTGTTTTCTAGGCAGTCATATATACGTTTAATCCTCATCACCAGTTTCATCAATGGACAATTTATCTACAGATGATTGTTGCAACATCATTGTTTGACGCTGAATCATGGTCAAGAGAACTTTTGAACTTTCCACAATCTGGAAAACAAAAGCAATGCAAACTGAATATCTAATAATAGCAGACTAAATGATAGCTGATGAAGCCTTCAAGGTTAGCAGAGAATTGACAAATTTCTGTTATTATTTCTTAAGAACTTAAGATTCAAATAACTTCAAAAATGCTAGTGTCAAGAGTTGTTTTATTTTATTTTATTTTTTTTAAAAAAGAAAAACAAAAAACATTTATGAAATGCTGAACTCCAGTCCTTCATACTACTGATTCAAAGAAATTGTATTGTTTTTGCAAGTGTCATAAAACCAAAATTGATGATAAAAATAAATGTAATTCAATAATTATTTATTTATTTTTAGCATCTTAGATAAATATAGGCAATAGTAGAATGTAGCATTTAAAAAACTGTTAATGGTAAAAACATTAACACCAGACTTTATCTTTCTTCAAATACAGTGAATGCTGTAGCAGGACTCTGAAGGAAAAAATAAATTCCCATTGTGAATAGTTTCTAAACATTTAATAATCATCATTTTTGGCTTTATTTTTTTTATACTATTTGGAGCAAGACAGACAAAGGGGAGTCATTTTCCTCTGTGCAATGATATGTTGTAGGCAGTGTTAACAGTAATTTTGCTGAAAAGCACACTGTGGGCTATGTTCCTCAAATGCAGTAGCAGGGTTAGCGCTAGGAATTTCGGGCCCGGGGTAAAAGGGCAACCTTAACAAAATTGAAATTGGATGCTGGGCAGGGATTAATTTGAAGATCCTGTTAACAATGCCTACAAGATATCAGCTAACAAAATAAACAGCAGTTTTGCTCATATTTTTGGTGTGAGCTATGTTAATCAGCTACAGAAGTTCAATTTGTATACCTAATTGAGTCATTGAGTGGTGGGCAACAGTATGATTATATTCACCCTGTTCGACAACTGTCTCATCCACTTGCAAGAATAAGATTTAATAGCCGACCTCGGTAGCGTGCCAGCTCCACGTGGCGAAGGACGCCGGTTCGAATCCAGCCGCGGGCATGGATGTTAAGTGTTGTGTGTCTGCGTGAATGTCTTGTCCGTCCTGTGGCGTCCATACATTGGAAAAAATACACATTGAGTTGGCTGTATGGCCTCCGTTGCCGAATGCCATTAAAAAAAAGATTTAATACCAAAATACTGTGTTACTTGTGTTCATAAATCCCAGCCACTGTCATGTCATCTATAGCAGTGGTCCACAACCTTTTCCCACTCGCGGTACCCATAAATCTCGCAGCACACCTTACTGGTCGGGCGGCAGTTTTATGTTACTATTAAAAAAATAATTGTACACATACCTTCAATTGACACTTGTGCCTGCTTAAATGCACAGGTGGCTGATCCATGGAGAAATTTCTTCATCGACGGATTTGAGTGTTTCCCTGTTGGATGTTTTAATCTCAGTAAACATCGAGAAGCTCCATTCACATAAATATGTAGTTGGAAATGGCAATAACACATTTACTTCCATGTCGGACATAGCCGGATATTCATTCCTTATTGTTTGCCAAAATGTATCTAAAGGAATTTCAAAGGTCTGTCAACTTTCCGATCCGCGAGTTCCTCTTGAATATTAATGAATATTAATTTGAAGTTGTTCCAAATTTGCAACAAATAGATCACAAACCCAGTTGAAATCTTCAACACATTCTCCAAAGAACTTTTTGAATCTCTGCCGCAGGGCTTCTAAATGTTCTATAACAGAACTAAGTCCATCACCATTTTATTACCGTCATCAAGTGACCATACAGTCTGGACACATGAACCATTTTCAATCCTCTGTAACCACAAATCCAGCTTATTCTCAAATCCTTTAATCTTATCCATACTAATGAGAATATTTTCGTTCCCACCTCGCATTTTGATACTCAGCTCATTCAAGTGTACGAAAATGTAGGAAAGATATGCCAACTGACATACCCATTCACCATTTGTGAATCAATCCGCGTACTTATGTATTTCAACAGTCAAAAATGCCTGGACCTCTTCTCCAAGTTGAAATATTCACGATAACACCTTTCCTCGTGACAGCCAGTGCACCACTGTATGTAGCAGGAATGTAATGTGTTCTTAACCCATTTCCTGACATAAAACGGAAAAAAGTCACGAATTTAGCGGCCGCGATTTTATGAAGTTCAGGACTTTTACTACTTTGTCCGGCACATCTTTCAGAGAAGATGACAGAGATTTAGTGACAATAGCTTCACGGCGAATGAGACAATGATCGCATCGTATGTTGGGATTTCCTTCGAGTACTTTAGCTGTAAATCCTTTCTCTGGGCCTTACATATCAGCCGCTCCGTCTGTACAAACACTTCTTCCATGTTAATTCCTTAAGGAGCAAATATTCATCAGTCAAACGAAATATTTCTTCACCGGTAGTTTGCTCTGGAAGTTCTTTGCAAAAGAAGAAGTTACTTACAATTATATCTCCATCGAAGCCTGCAGAAATTGTCCGTGGCGGCTAATATCTGTGGACTTGTCGATCTGAAGTGAGAACTGCTGACGATTTTCTCCTTCGTATCATCTTCAATATCATGAGAGATATCGATAACTCGGCAATTGATTGTGTCAGCAGAAAGAGGAATTTTTGAAATTTCACTAGTAGATTCTAAACCCAGAACTATTCTCACCATCTCTTTACAAACAGGCTTTAACAGCGTTTCAATTATTGTATGTGGTTTCTTTGTCTTTACGATAAGTTTGGCTGCCATATAACTAGCTTCCTGTACTTCTTCCGAAACACATACTGTAGCGGTCATGAACGTTCTTTTTTTTTTACTTATTTTCCAAAAAAATAATTGACATCTTTACTTAACATGTTTTGTTTCAATTTACTAGGAACCATAGCAGCGCACTCGGGAATTGAAGACGTTATTTTACCACACCAAAAAAAAAAAAAAACCCACAGGATAAGTAATTATCACTATCTTTCCGCTGTATCAACTTCTATTTCTTTCTTTCAGGCTCAACGTTTTCACTAGTTGCACTCCGTTCAAGGAATTTGTCCATCTTGAAGAAATAACATAGTCTGCTAAGTGTAATAGAAAATATCAAGACCAATTACTAACAGTTTGATGGAACTGGAGTAATTTTAAGAAGCGGGATTTTTACACTTCAGAGAAGTTACATATACCGCGCCAATTGTTTTTACATTGATGTCTAACAATGCGTCTGTGCAATGGTACAGAAACAAAGTATTGTTGGAGAAGTACCGACAAGGTAATAAAATAATATAAGGTTTGGAAAGTCCTGCTAATCCAAGCAGTTTAGACTGAGGGAAAAGCACATACACAGTAGTGATGGGCAGACTGATTCTTTTTGATGAATCATTTGGAATCGATTCACTCCTTGCTGAGAATTTTAAGTTATTTATTGTAAAAACAAGTTATTTTATTATTTAAACAAATCAAAACACTAATTTTGTAGTAAAAATATATGCTATTTACAAAAGAAGATCACACCAACTCTCTATTACTATTTACAAAAAGCATTTTCGTTAATTTTTATGATATGAGCCGACTTTGCTTTTCAGTCATTAATTGTCCAGCTTTTGAAAAAAAAAAAATCTGTTCACAAGTTACAGATGTTGCTGGGATGCAAAGTCTTTTTAGTACAAATTTGGAAATATGTTCTTTCGTTCATCCCAAGAGTAAAGAGAGTCCAAATTTCTCACTAGAAGAGGTTTGGCTAAATATTTATGAACCTTTATGATAGCGGAAGCCTTTGCATCTGGGACATGAAGTCCCTGAAGACGGCCAACGGACTGATCGAACTCATTCCAAATAGAAGAAACTGGTGTTGGTGGTGGTTTAGGTAAAAAGAGCTTCTCCCTCAGATTCCTCAAAACCAATTTTTGGTTGAGCCCTTGAACGTGATGACATAATTAGTCCCTTTACCGTTGTAATAACAGTATTATAAGAATCCTGGAAATGACCGACATCCCCAAATCCTTGAACCTTGGTTCCAAGAAAATGGACTGGCCAACCAGTTCTACGGATTCTGTTCTGTCGAATCGTTTTTTCAACTCTTCCAACAATCCCTCCGCCAATTTCCTCACTTCCTCCAAAAGTTGTTTATTTTCTAGATGTAATTTTACTCTATTTCTCATGCCAAGACCCAAAATTCCTAATTTTGATAGGGACACCGTTTCTGAAGCAGAGACCTCCCGTGTCACTTCAAAAAATACTTCCAACATATTTACAGCCTGCGTAATAATTTCTCATTCAGACTCTGTAAATGTCACATGAGAATTCACAAGTGCTAATACTGCAATTATACACTCCTTAAGAGTTAAAAATCTATTTAACACAGTGTATGTGGAGTTCCATCTAGTAAGAACATCCTGTTTCAATTTTTAAAGTAGCAATACCCATAGTTTTTTGCATTTCATGCAATTTTGCAGTTGCATGGCTGCTTTGCTTAAAAAATTGTACCGTTGATTTTACTTTGTCAACAGTGTTCTCAATAGAACTTTTAAATGCAGACTGAATGGCCAAATTAAGGCCATGAGCAAAACAGGTTATGTGCCTCAGGTTTAAAGAAGCAATTGCCGCTTTTTTGTTTGCCGCAATTGTCAGTTACCACAGCACACACTTTAAACCCTATTTCATATTTATCAAAAATCCCTTTTACCCAATTAGCTATATTGTCAGCCGTATGTTTATCTGGGAATTCGCTACAATCTAAAAGGGCAGATTTCAGATTTGTATTGTTATCAAAGAAATGTGCAGTGATGGCATAAAAACTCATGGTATTTAAGTCTGTCCAGCCATCGCAGGTAACACAAATGGCGGGTGTCTTTTGTACCATTAGTTTAACTTTCTCCACCATTTCGTTGTAAACTGATGGTAAGAGACTGGACAAAATGGTTTTTTCTGCTGGGTAATTTATAACTGGGATTCAGAATTTTCACAAATTTTCTGAACTACTATGCTAAACGGTTGGTATTCATTGCATATTAATTTTAATAATTGGATATCAATGTCCAGACTAATTTTGAGGGGGATACGTTTATTTACATCTAAAAACTGCCTCATTGTTTGCTGGGCAAAGTCTTTTGGCAAGAGTGTAGACTGAGATGACAAAGCAAGGGAAGAAACTGAAATGACATCGTCAGCCTGTAAAGAGGATATGTCCGTCACAGACTTTACAGTGGTGCCAAAGTCAGAACCAAACCTTAATATACCTGAACAACCTGACTGTGGTGGTTTTGCTTGTGCGGCTGAACTTGAAGCTGAAGGTGACCGTGATCGAGACCGAGAATTCTGTCTTTGCATGACGACTGTTGGACTTTATTTTTTGGCATTTTCCTTTTTTATCCACTTTCTGGAAATGGTATCAAATCGAGGATCTATTGGTTCGTGACTCAGCCATTATACCTGATGACAGATGAAATACGAGTTACTTTAAGAGTCTAAAAATGGCAGATGCTTACATTATGAGAGTGAATTCTCTGTTACTTGCCTTGCGTTAGAATAACTGAAGGGTGAACTGCAATGGTCTGATATGTGTTTTGTTATCCAGAGAAATTACCTATACAATTTTGAAAGAAATTGATTAAGCTTTGAGTAAAGTTTTGATGTTTGACAAATTATCTTTTTAAAATTAGGAAACACATTTACTGCCACGTAAGTCGCTCTACATTTTCATGCATGCGTGAAAGTACTTCCGGATTTCACTAACAGATAATATTCTAATGCAAAGAAATTGGTGCCATATTTTTTTCTTGAAACAGTACCTATCGATTACTGTAGTTTTAATCGATATCTGCTGCTCACTTCCATAGTAAATCAATTTTGAACAATTGCTTGTTTACGTGCTACGTATATAGTGGCATTTATGGATGCTGATATGTACTAACGAGATTTTTCATTACAATAGAAGAAACACAACTTTTAATAAACATATGTATAATCAGATGAAATTTCTGAAAATGAAAATACAATATTTTTTGAAAGTGATAATGGTTTGGCCGTTGAGATTAACAGTGGCAATGTCTAGGTCACACCAACTCTTAGATACTGAAGCTGATGCTGAATGTGGGGTCTATATGCTTAGATGAGTTGAGTGAGTAATATAAAATCCTGGAGATTGTTATATCAGATATCATACTCCCTGAGTATAATAAATATACCCTTAAATTCAATACAATAAAGTTATTGGTTTAAGAAATATTGAAATTTTATAGCAACTCGTAAAACTCCTGCTCCCAGTGCAAATGACTGCCACAAATATTGAGACAGTCATATGCATTCTTGGCAGTGGATGTGTTATTTTAAAAAACACAAACACAAACAAACCACTAGGCAAGGTTAGAAAGGTAAATGTAGATAATCAATATCTGAAATAAGAAACTGGAGCGGATTCGGCAAAAGTTTTGAAATCTGCCAGATAGTGCTTTTCTGAAATTAATATGCATATCGCTAACATTGTAGATATCTGCAAACAATTAAATCAACGTTTGTTTAAACGGCCTGATATAAATTTTATATTTATTTTCTTAGTTCCAGTATTTTCATTACATTCATCTACGACACAATCCACCAACGTCTTTTTGTTTCACCATTTTCCTCATAAAAAACCTTAATATTGAGCAGTACATAAGCCGTTTCGGCACATGATTAATTTTCGTTACTCTCCAAATCATAATCTTCGTTCATTTTTATTGCAAAATATTTGCGTTATAAACAAAAATTAGAAACTGAAGAACAACGAAAACTCAGAAGAAGAACACAATTAAATTAAATACTCGAGTCCATTCGCCATTTGAAAAAATCCACACAACGTGGGAATGGCACATGGCTCTGAATTCGGCAAACTTTACCCTATCCTGAAATTATGCAGAAATACTATATTTCTGTTCTGGTAAAATATATGATTTGTCGGAAAGAGTGCCCCAGGTAAATTATTTATAAATTTAAATTTATGATGTGGTAGCATCTATAACATTTTGGAAGGAAACTAGTTCCATAGATACGAAAAATATGTATTTAATATATAATAATTTTAATTTTCATCTTAAAAAAAAACAACTTTATTTTCTTACAAACTAGGCTTATGAGTCGAAAGGAATCACGAGTTAAGCAAATAGGGTCAAAACTGAAAAAGAGCTAATGAGCCAGAGGTGAGCGGAGAGCAAATGAGCCGAGAGTCGTAAACACTGACGAGTTAACGACTCAGAACCTGTACGAGTCAGGGAGTGATTGTCGAGCGACAACGGCTCAACTCCCTCTTACCAACTCTTGAGTGAACTGTGACTCTTCCAAGTGAGTCGATTCAGAAAACAGTTCTTTAAGACGAGTCAACTCTTTGAATCGATTCGCGATTCTTTTGCCCACCTCTAATACACAATAGATGCGGCAAATATAACAGAACCTCAAAGCACAGCAGTAGAGCCGAGGAATGAAAAAAATTCAAACATGAATAAACAAAACTGACAGCAACTGTGAGTAAATAAATGACATATAATTCCTTAGAATACGATAATACCAAACAATTCATGGCACATGAAACTATAATATAAATAATAAAAAAACTTGACAATTAATTCCTCATAATGGGTAAAACTTCGCGGCACACCTTTCACGGTCTCGCGGCTGGACCACTGATCTATGGTATTGTGTTGGGTTGTATTTTTCTATCCTACCTTCTTTTCACTGCCTTCAAACACTTTCCTGATCATTATTATTCTTATGTATTTAGAATCAATTATTAATTTTGTATATTAGTAGTTCTGCAATTTGGTATTATATAAATTAGTGAAGAAAAATAGGCAGAATGTCTCTTCTTCAGTTTTAGCCATCATTATGCTTCAATTTTTTTTTAATTAATGCTAGTCCCTCCCCGTCCCCCCCAACCTAAATATATTTGTCTGTAACTCCATACACTGAATAATTGCAAAGATTATTACATTCCATAGAATTTCCACTTGATTTTGTACATCAATTTTCATTCGTATACCTTCAGCTACCAAATTCACAGTTATATTTAGACCACATTATTTTCAGCACAAAATATTTTACTAGAACTTTTACCACTGACTGCTTGTACTTATATGAATAAACAAAAAGATTTCAAATTAACTCAAAAACAGGTAAGAATGTTTTGTTTACACCCAAAATACAAACCTATATTAATAATGTTGAAGATATTGTCAAATAGTAATTAATAGAAGTACAGTTAAGACATACATCAGCAAACAACTTTAAAAAGAATAGGATATGCCATGTATGTCTACTACTTTTCCACGTATTTTAGGAATTACTCAAACTGCCATCTATCTGACTTATTTTTATCATCATGGCAGCATTCTTGTCTTCATCACTGCTAAGTGATGGTTTCTCTCTCTCTCTCTCTCTCTCTATCTCTTCGTATTCATTCTGCCTTAAGCCTCAATTTTCTGTTACATTATTACCATCAGTATTTTCATCTCTGTTAAACTATGTAATTTAATTTGGTGAAAATAAATTATCATGTTGAATATCATATAACAAAAGGCAATTTGCTACATAGGATGAATTATATTAGAGGTTGTTAAATGATGCATGTTATCTGCAGCGGAAAAGTTAGTTCAAACAACATAAAAATATACAGTACTCATAGGCAATTTTAGCATAGCATTGAAAAAACACGAGAAGAAAGCTTTTTTAAAAAGGTATATCCATTCAAAATTTTCATGAAAGAAAGCACTGTTTACTGAGATAGCATTAAAAGAAACAAGAACGATGCCCATAGTATGGCTTCACACACTACCATATGTATTCCAATCAATAAGCTCCAGAAAGAAGATTTTGTTCCTGACATACAAACACTGAAGTATTAAAGAATTCCCTATCATCAAATCTCATACAAAGTCATTTACCCTATGTATGGAACAAAGTGATTAGATCAGAGGGGTAATATGGTGTGAATGATCCTTTTTTGTAACATTTTGGCTTGCCAATATTATTGTTATTAATGAACTTTAGATGTCATATCTGCATCTAATTGCAGCTTATGAACAACCACAGAAGGAAAAAAAAATCATAACCTATAAGCACGTATCTTAAAACATTTTAAAAGAGATGTTGTTGTTGTTGTTTTTGTGGCTTTAGGGCGCGTCGACAGCGAGGTCATTAGCGCCCTAACAATGACCAGCTAACACTTTAGCTAAAACAATACTAAAATGCCATCTGTATGGTCGACTGTAAAAGGGTCGGCCATACAGACAGCAAATAAAATAGTTCACAAAAATAATACATGGCTTTAAAAGGGCCACCAGGACCTAAGAACAAAAAACAACTGGATGGCTGTAAAGAGGCCGAACAGGTTCACAAGATAATTAAAACCCCACATGTCTCGCTGGCTGTATAGTGGCCAGCTAAACAGGAATTATAAAGATATAAAAAAATAAAAAGCCAATGCAAATGGATGGGTGGCTGTAAAGAGGCCACCCATATATTTTAAAACTACAATACTGGAAGAAATGCCAAATGCATGGCTGGCCACAAAGAGGTCGGACATACAGACAGCTAAAAAGGGTACTAAAACGATCCCTGCAAAATGGTCATAAAAATTTAAAGTAAAAAAAAATAACTGGTTCACTGTAAACGGCCAACCAGGTTAAATGATAAAGGAAACTCGCTGGCTAGTTCCTTTAGGGTGCATCGATAGTGGGGTCATTAGCGCCCTATTACCAGCTACCTCTGTGGATTAAGAAAGTACTAAAATACTGTCTGCATGGTCGATTGTAAAGGGGTCGGCCATACAGACAGCAAGTAAAATAAGTCATAAAATCAGACGTGACTTTAAAGCGACCACAATGACTTAAAACCATACAACACCTGTAAGGCTGTAAAGGGGCCAAACAGGTTCGAAAGAGGATAAAAAACACTACATGTCTTGCTGGCTGTATATTGGCCAGACAGACATGAATAATAACAATACAAAAAATAAAAACCATGCATATGGATTGGGTGGCTGTAAAGAGGTCACCCATCAGTCTTAAAACTGGACCGATCTGCCTAAAATTGGTTTCACCCGCCTCGGTTCGGGTGGGTCTTCTATCATTGCCTGCTGAGGAACGGGATCAGGCTCGTCCACCAGCATTTCTATTTCTTCTGGCTCCGAAGAGTCAGACGACTCCGACTCAGTTGACTCCTGGCTGTTCTTCTTCTTCTTCTGCTTCTTCTTCGCCCCTTTCCCCTTCTTCTCCCTACTACTTGGTAGTCTGGGAGGGGACGAAGAGGGGGATTTCACAAAGTGAGTCGGGTCCGTCATTCTAAACTTCGGGCCACGGATCTTCTGATTGCCTCCATTCTCAATTGTAGCTGTTGGCAATGCTACCACCGTGATAGTACGTGGTGGTATTGGAGGTGGCGTTTTTTCCGCTATCAGTGCTGGTGGATCCTTTTTCGCTGCTGCTGGTATGGTCGAGGACGCAGACGTGCTGCTACCAACGTCCGCGGTCTTAGATGTTGTGATCTTAGCGGATTTTGCACCGCATTTGCACTGACATGAGCACGTTGTGCTAGTGCTCATGTCTGCAACTGACGTCTGGGTAGCAACACTCTGCTTCCTGACGGGAGCTGAAGCCATCTTAGCAAAAGTAGTTCCAAAAATTGGAGCGGCGAGCGACTTGGCCTTCTTTTTAGCTTCCCCATAGGGAATCCGCTCTTTGGTCTTCAGCTCCTGTATCTTGCGCTCTTCAACATACACTTGACACTCCCTACTCCAGGCAGGGTGCGACCCGGAGCAGTTGACGCACACCTGTGGGAGCGTGCAACTAACACCCGGCTCATGTGCGCCCTTCCCGCAATTACCACAGGTTGGGTTTCCTTTACATGACGGCGTCGTATGTCCGAACCGCTGACACTGGAAACAGCGCATCGGGTCCGGAACATACGGACGGACGTTCAAATTAATGTACCCTGCTTTGATATTCTTTGGCAGTACTGGAGTGTCAAACGTCAGGACGAAGGTGGCAGTCTTTTCAATACTGCCATTTACCCTTCGAGTGATCTGACGTACCTCGACCACTTTCTGTTCCTTCCATTCCTCAACGAGTTCCTCGGTCCCTATGTCAACTAAGTCATGGCAGGTAACAACGCCTTTGCTGCTGTTAAGGGATTTGTGGAGTTCGCAGGTAACGGCGAACTCCCCGAGCTTCTCACAGTTCAGGAGTTGGGTAGCTTGCCTACTGGAAGTTGTTTCCAGCAGCAGCGTCCCGTTCCTCAGCTTTTTTATGGTATTTAGGGTCCCTACCAGACCCTCTAAACCCTTAGAAATATAAAAAGGTGAAACTTTTTCTAAAGATCCTTCCACTCGTTGCATAACTATAAAAGCATTCGCAAGCGAACAAACTTTTCTGTTACCATTGCTTTCTGAAGAAGGGGGGCTATCAACCCTCACCCTCTTCTTAGAATTGGGTGTATTTTGATTATTCTGCGGCACACCCGTACTGCAGGGTTTTTTGTTTTTATTGTGAGGCTTAATTTTGATCCCACGAGTAAAAACAATATAGAAGAAAATGCTACTACAACAGGGGTGCGCAGGTGCCCCTGAGGTTGCACGTTAGCGGGTGATTTCCCTCATCACTCATTCGCCTCCTCGGCACATGTCTGACCTTGAGGTTGAGGGGTTTTTTATAGAGGTTTGTTCCGTCCTCGCAATCCGGGCGATGAAGCCAAGATTCCCGTTCTCCTAGGCACACAACGTTCCACCGCCACGCCTTACGGTGGTCGTTGAAGCATGGTAGGAGCTTACGGTGTGGGAAACTTGCGGCGCTCACAAGTTTCCAGCTCGGGCACCGCGGGTTCGCCAAACCCGTACCTGGCACTTGCGTACCAGGCCCCTGCGGGGTTTTAAAAGAGAAAATAGGCTAGAAAAACAAATAACTATTCCTTTACAGTTGATATACATCCCAGAGTTTGCCAATTTTCTAATGAAATCAAATGGGATGGCCAGATTACCTTAGAGCCTGATTAATGGTATGTTTCAGGAAGCAGCACTCTACTTCATGAAACATCCATTGAAGTTATTTGAGGTACTTAAGGAAGAAGTATGGAGGAAAGCATTCAGTTTCGAAGTAATTTTATTGCATCTGAATTATTAACAAAACTATGATTTAACTGGAATAATAATAATAATAATAATAAAAAAACTGATCACCTTAATGTATGCAGCCTCTGTTTCACCGATTGTACGATCCAACTGATCCCTTTGGTTTATTTTCTTCACTAATGTTTCATTTATTTTTTCAAGATGGAGAGATAATTTCTTTACTTCTTTTTCAATTATACTTTTATCCTCTTCTGCTTCTCCTATTTCACGCTGAAGCTCTGCCCTTAACCATTTTAGTTCCTCCAGACCTTCAGTTAAAAACAAAAATATTAGTTCTAGTAACACTATAGGAATAAATGCCATAAGACAGCATTTATATAGAAAGAACCCAACACTCATTAACTTAATTGTAGATCAAGATACCACTAAAACAACTTTTCACCACATGAAAAAAAGTTTCAACCTAACTGCAAGTGCTAGAAAAGCAAACAGTTTCAAAGTTGATATGATCCCTGTACCAATAGTAAAGTTGTAGTGGTATCACGATCCAAAATTAAACATCCTCACCAAACTTCAAGGGAGCAGGACAGCAGCAACAAATAATCTTATATCTTTAAGCGAGCAATTCATATATATATATATATATATATATCTTGGAAACGGCTATGATGATTTGGATGAAATTTGATATTTAGATAGCGTTTTGACTTTTAAGCTTACCTAAATAGTTGTCTTCCCTACAAAAAAGCGAGTTTACAAAATACGAACAATTTTTTTTACTCGGTATCTCGAAAACGGAACTAGTGCCATCTCGTAGACAATTCAGGTACCAGAAAGCATACAAATAATTTCTCTTTGATTTCAAAGAATACTTAAACGAACAGTTCTTGCATACTGGCTGACCTGTGGAAATATTAGCACTGCAAGTTTAATTGTAAAACATTTAAAAAGGAAGATAATTAAAATATTTTCATTGGTTTTGTCAGAGGTGATACTTTACAGAAACGTCTACGAAAATAATATTACCCGTACGAGTTATAAAGTAATCATCATTTACATTTTGACCGTAACAAGTGGTTGTTAGTTTGTCATTAAATACTACCATCTGAGGTAGGTGTGAGCATAGTTTTCTCAGAATGAATAATTTTTTTTTTTTTTTTTTTTTAACTGCTTAACGTCTCTTATAACAACTAGGTCTTTAGAGATGGGAAAGGAGGGGGGGGGGCAAGGAATGGGAAGGAATTCGGCCATGGCCTTTTGAAGGAAGCATTCCGGCATTCACCTGGAGTGATTTGGGGAAACCATGGAAAACCCAAATCTGGATGCCCGGACGGGGATTCAAACCGCCACCTCCCGAATGCGAGGCCAGAACGGTAGCCGTTACACCACCACGCTCGGTCACAGAATGAATGAATTTAGCACTGATGATGTTCTATCATCACCGTGACGTCACAACCTGATAATGAATTCTTATAGAACTCAATGAAACATATCAAAAATAAAAAATAAATGTTCTTGACATCTCGCTTGGTTTTCGAGATATAGCATAGTATAGTTCCCTGTGCTTTTGGCGACGTTTCTTCTGGTCCAGGCCATATTTCAACCTAACAACAATCATTAGGAACAAAATAAAACATTGAAAGAACGTTTCCACCGTATAAACATAGTGGTTTTGATGGATTTTTTTTTGGTCCAGGCCGGATCTAATCCTAACCTCTTCACGGAGATATCAGAAAAATAAATTCTTTATTTACGATTTGTCTCAACGAGTTTCATAAAAAATCATCAAACTTGGATATGGCGAAATTTATCTTCTGGTCCAGGTCGCATTTCAACCAACCAACCACGTCACATTTTGAGATACGATATCTCGAGAAGTAAGCCAGATATATTAAAAAAATATTTTTTACTTTCAATTTTCTTGTCGAGTTACATAAGAATCCATATCAAGGGTTATCGTAGAATCCCCTGAATCCCAAATAATAGAATTTGTTTTTAAAGCAATTCATGATATGGTCTCCCAAATGGATCTTGCGATTTGGATGAAATTTAATATGTAGAATAATGTTTTGCTTTTCAAGTTTTTAACAATATATATATATATAAATAAAAAGAGCAGCAATTTTTGTATTTGGTTTCTCGAAAACTGATCTAACCTCATTACGTAGAAGGTTCAGGTATCAGTAAGCCTACTGATGTTAGTTAAGCTTCTCACCACAAAACGCCTAGGAAGCCTTCAAGCCTTTTACTTTAATCAAACTTTACTCGAAATCTTGGATATTGAACAGAAATCGAAAGAATGATGCCGAACGAAGATCGGTCATCCAGGTACAATAATTTATAAGCACAAAAAGAAAATAATATGCCCATTTTCAAAAAAAATAAAAGCATGTGACTGAACGCGTGTAAATGCCTACATTCAACACAACCACATGTAGGATGGAATTGAGTGTTTGAGATAGTGGGTGAAGCAAACTGTGAGAAAGAAAGAAATTAAAATAAGAATAAGGGGACATGTTAGAAAGGAGAAAAAATTTAACTTTTTTTTTTAAAAAAATTGTATAATAATGACAATAATAATAATCAGATAAAAACTTGAAATAAGGTCTATTATTAATTACACAGGCAAGTGATAGGTATAACAGGCCAAAGAAGGTAGGTAGTATCTGAGACATGCCTAGGGGGTTTTTGGTCTCCAGAATAAGCTGGTAGGTCAATTCCAACCTGCAGGGATATTCTAATTCTCTGTCTTCCTCTGCAGTTCTTACCTTCAACTGTTCCCTACACTAGTCCCGCATGTCACAAAATATGACCCACCATCCTGTCTCTTCTTTCTGTAAGACTCTTCCTAAACTTCTTTCCTCATCCACGATTTCGAAATCATGCTCATTTCATACTTTATCTGTTCCCTTAATTTTCAGCATCCTTCTAGAGCACATTTCAAATGCTTCAATTTTCCTTATTTCTACTATACCAGAAGTCCATGCATCACTGCCATAAAGTGTTGTGCTCCACACATAGAGATTTAAAAAGCTCTTTCTGAGTACTAGATCAATATTTGAAACTAATAGATTTCTCTTTTTCATGAAGGCTCTTTTTGCTAGTGCTATTTTAACATCATTCCTCCTTCAGCCAACAGTTTTAATTTTTCCTCCTAAGAAGCAAAATTCACTAACTTTCCCCATTGCATCCGGTCCTATTTTTATATTTAATCTATTATTACTGGTATCATTTCTGCTACTTTTCATCACTTTTGTATTGCTTTGGTTTATATTTAGTCCAAAATCTTTCTTCAGTATTTTGTTCATGACAGTCAGTAACTTCTCAACTTCCTCAGCCTGTTCTGCTAACAAGATAATGTCATCAGCAAATAGTAGCATACTGATTTTTTTATTTTTTCTCCCTGAACGCTTGTGCCACATGAAAATTTCTTTATTTCATGTATAGCTTTTTTTTTACTTACAGGTTGAATATTAACGGGGACAGACTACAACATTGTTTCACATCCTTTTTAACTGATGCATGTCCCTCATGGTTCTCTATTTTTATTACAGCTACTTTATTTTTATATAGTTTATAAAGTATTCTTCTATCCCAATATTTTAGACCTGACTTCTTTAAAATTTTGAACATTTTGTCCCAACTAACGTTATCAAAAGCTTTTTCTAAATCAACAAACGCCAAAAAAGTATCTTAGTTTTTCTTGATCCACCCCTCAAGTATTAATCTTAAAGCCAGAATTGCTTCCCTCGTACCACAACTTTTCCTAAACCCAAACTGATCTACTAATTCTTCTAGTACCTTTTCCATTCTTCTGTATATTATTCTGGTCAGTAATTTTGAAGCATGTGATGGTAGACTAATGGTGCGATAATTCTCACGTTTGTCGGCTTGTGCTTTCTTCGGAAGTGTGAAGATGATATTTTTATTAAAATCAGTTGGAATTTCTCCTGTATCATAACTTTCTGATATCAGCTTGAATAATCTTTCGATTCCTTCTTCTCGTAGGGATTTAAGAAGTTCTGCAGGGATCTCATCAATTTCAATTGCTTTATTTTCAAGCCATTCAGAGCTCTATTAAATTCTGTCCTCAAAACAGTGTCTCCTTAATCATCAATGTCGACATCGCCTTCCTTTTCCATTACTCTATTGTTCAAGTCGACCCCATCATAAAGTTTCTCAAAGTATTCTTTCCATCGGTTAGCTCTATCATCAGCTTAAAAGAAGTTTCCCACCGGCAACTTCAATGTTTACACACCTTTTCTTCATTTCGTCATTTCTCCAAAATTTTGTTTGATCTTCCTGCATGCAACATCTACTTTACCTACGACCATTTCTTTTTCTACTCTTTCACTCATTTTTCTTTTTGTATTACCTGTTTATTTGATTTTTAAATTATGCCTGTATTGCTCTCTTCCTGCTTCATCCTGAGCATTTTTGTGCCTTCTCCTGTGATCCATCAACTTAAAAATTTCATCAGTGATCCAAGATTTTCAGGTAACTTGTTCCCTAATTAGACCCACATCCACCATTTCTGCAAACTTTTCTCTTGGAGTGATTCAAGTACCAGTCCGTTCTGCTATATTCTCTTGATTTTCACCCTGCACTTCATAACTATTCAATTATGATCATAGTCTATGTCTGCTCCTGGGTATGCTTTACAGTCAAGAACTTGAGTCCTGAATCTATGTTTGGCCATGATATAATCTAGCTGATATCTGCCTGTATTCCCTGGATGTTTCCAAGTATATATCTTTTTCTTTTTTTTGCTTGGGCGTTACACATCGATGACAGCTAGGTCATTAGAGGCGGGATGGGATTGGGGCAAGAACAGGAAGGAATTCAGCCATGGCCTTTTGAAGGAAGTATCCCAGCATTCGCCTGGAATGATTTGGGGAAACCACGGATGCCCAGATGGGGATTCGAACCCGCGTCCTCCCGAATGCGAGGCCAGAATGTTAACCGTTCACCCACCACACTGGGTACGTATGTATCCTACTTGCACGATTCTTAAATAGTGTATTTGTTATGACTAGTTTATATCTTTCACAAAATTCTAACATTCTGCTTTCTCATTCATTTCCGTCTCCTAAACCAAAGCTTCCTACAGTATTACCCTCTTTCTTCTCTCACTACTGCATTCCAATTATTATATTTTCCTCTCTCTTCACATATTGGATTAATTCTTCAATTTCAGCATATATTTTCTTTATTTCTTCATTATCTTCCTGTGACATTGGCATGTGCACTAGTACTAACGTGGCTGGGGCTGGCTTAGTTTCTAACCTCATTAAAATAATCCTACCACTAAACTGTTCATAATAACTCACTCATTTCCGTACTCTCTTATTCATTACAAATCCTATACAAGTGATTCCATTGACAGCTTGTATGCTATTTATTGTGTGTTTCCCAGACCAGGAATCCTTTACATCATTCCATTTAATCTCACAAATTCCAATGACATCTAACTTAGTCATACAATCTCCAATTTTAAATTTTATAATTTACCTTTCCTACTCTGACTTCTAACATTCCACATTCTGACTCGTAGAATGTGTCTATCCATTCTGATGACTCCGCCCTGAGCAATTCCCACAAGGAGATCCGATTGGGCGACTATTTTACCTCTAGAATATTTTACCCAGGAAGAACATACTATATGTAATTTGAGAAGATTATATGGCCTAGGATACCCTTAGGGTCTTTAATTCAGTGGCTTCAATTGCCTTATGAATCCCCATGCCATTATTCATTTCTGATTCATCTGCCTTAAAGGCTATTGCCAACCCCCAGAGAGCAAGAGGCTGCCTAGGACCACTCTCCCACCATACTTTTGGAGGCCGTTGGCGAGAAGTGGGCGATTCCTTATACTGGGAATCTTTCAGTTGCCAGAGCCTCATCTGTGCAAATGGAGTTCAAAAGGTGAAGGAGAGGTTGAGATTTGATTAGAAGAGGCTAATATAGTCTCTCCCAAACCCTAACACCCCAGTTGTTCATAATAGGCAAAATTATCAGCAGGCTTGTCAGTTATTTATTGTTTGTTAAATAACTGCATAAATATTACAAAACCTGACATGAACAATTCCTAACGCTGGGCAGCAATGATTTTCGTGTTTAGGAAACAAACACCGTTCCTAAACGACATTAGTCCCCTGATTCCAAATATGGCCTTTATTTTGTCATATCAGGTCTAGATTTTAAGCTATGCAACATCTCTCTTATACATTAGTCAAAATGAATAATGTTTATACTTGTAAGTGTATGCATGTGAGTGACAGTCCATATGTTTCTTTCCATTTTAACTTGGACAAATGACGCAAGTATGTTTAATTGGAGTCATGTTTAATTTTGCTGCACATCTGGAATTTATTTTTCACAGTGATTTAGCACAGATGCCATGTTTAAACCGTCACTTTTTGAAGCTACGAAGCCCACTCATTCACTCCCATTCCATGCAAGTATGTTTTTATGGTTATTATGTATGAATGCATATATGTATGTCTACTGCATTAATTAATCACCATTGTAATTTTAATTTGTTATGGCTCCATCAGATGCTAACATTGCAATTGTTGAATTTTCTCACAAGACAGCAATTGGGTTATACCAAATACCCATACCTCATTTACATATGAGATAATGGAGTGAGTCAGACATAGTTGCCCCTTGAATAGATATGGCTCCTTGTAGAGCTGGCAATATATTAGAACCTTTAATTGAGCAAGGGAAAAAAAAAAAAATCTTCTTCCCACCCTTCCACATCAAACTCGGATTGATAAAACAAATTTGCAAAGCCTTGTACAAATGTGGGGACTGCTTCAAATATATCTGCAGTGTGTTTTCAGAAAAGACATTTGAAAACCTTAAAGCAGGGATTTAATGGATCAATAATTTATGCACTAGTGAAAGACATAAATTTCATGAAAACATGCACGAGAATGAAAAATTAGCTGGGCAAGCCTTTATAGAAATAGTATAAAATTTCTTTGGGAATCACAAAAGTGAAAACTGCAAAGACATTGTTAGTAACATGGTACCAACTTTTCATGATAGTGCAATGAATATTAGCATCAAAACTCATTTTCTTTTTAGTCACTTTGATCAATTTGCTGAAAATCTAGATGTTAACAACAAACAAGGTGAATGATTCCATCAGGACATCGAAGAGATGGAAACCCAGTAGCAAGGGATACTATGATGATGCCAGATTATTGCTGGTGTTCAAAAGAAGATAAGCCTGTTGCTCAACATTTATGACATGCAAAGAAGCATAGATTTATTCCTTTAATTTTCAGGCAAACTCTTTTCATGATTGGTTTTGAATATACATTTTTGTTTCATTTATGGTTATCTTGAGTTCATTACTTAATATTCGTTACCTCTTATATGAATAAAATAAATGTGTTTAAAGAAACAAGACTTCTGTAATTCCACTAAAACCAGCCCATATACACTGTTGGAAATATTTATTACACTGTAATAGTCAATATAAATAACAAAGAACAGGGAAAATGACTCATCACTTACCAAAGTTGGAGGCCACAGTAAGTGAAAAACATTCATTACAAACAAAGACAACAATATTTTGGTTGTCCACCTTAATAATGTTTTAGAAAAAGGGCTATGTGGTTCGGCACAGATGCAGATACCAAAGTTTACCACATGACTCCAGGTAATCTTTGGCGTGTTTATCAAAACTGTAGCTTCAAATAGAATATAATTTTTCTTTAATTTATTCAGTTATGTTGGATACCATGCAGCGTTACAAATATTATCATTATCTTTGATATAGCTGTACCAAGTTATTCAAAAAGAACCCGAAATTTCTCTAATGGAATAGTGAGTCAACTAGATTTGACCCCTTCAGTAGAATACAGATAAGCTAAAAGATAATAAGAATCAACCATGGTAGACACATAGGCTCACTGTGTAACTAGAACATAAATCAGCCATCTGAGTCTGATCACTTTCTAGAAAAAGCCAATATGAAACACTGTACAAAGATACAATCTGAGAGCTTACTCCAGCAAGTTCATTACTTTCATGGAAGTAACAAAGTTATCAGCTCTATCTATAATCCTGATGTTTTTATGTACGAAGTTAATAGCAATTGTCTGTATTTTTAAGTGATTTGCAAATTCTGTTTCAATAATTACTCTTAACCTAATTCTTCGTATTGTAATATTTACGCTAGTCTTAAATTTGAAAAATAAAAAGTTACACGAGTTATCAGCACTTCAGCAGCGGCTAACTTTTACTCTCAGTACACACTTCAAATCATATTTACAATGTTAAGAGTTTCCATGTAAATCCACAAATGCAAAAACCATACACATGTTTGATCCTATTATATACATACACTTCACTAGGTCCTGATTATATGTTTGTAATAATGCTCCATGCTCAGCCATTACGCATAAAAAAAAACGTAAAATGCTAACAAAATAAAATAAAATTGACAGCTACAAACATTTAAATTTGAACCATTGCAAATTAATCAGACAAAAGATATCTCATTCGACATACACTCAAATCAAAGAATTTAACTGTAAATAAACTGTTAAAGAGTTGTATGCAGAATTATTTATTAATGCGTCTATTCAATGTGGGAAGTAATAATAACTACAATAAATGAATTGCGTACTATTGGATAAGTCTGAAATACACAGCGCCTAAATAACATTTGAGCGCTGTGACTTGTGTTATAAACTTACGGTTGCTGCCATGGTTGCTGCTATACTAACTTGTACCAGTACAGATTTTACTGTTTGTGTAACTGAGAGTCTGCTTTGTAATAAACAAAAACAAATTTTCAGTGGTGAGACATGCGTTTTTTTTAGTCAAACTGTTATGTATACAAGGTATTTCAGAAATACATATGCAAGGTGCACGTTAGGATCGCAAACGCTGCGGTAGATCATATTTGTGAATCGCTGGGATAAACTATGTGATTCCATTTAATTTAATTTAATTGCAATGGAGCACAGGCTCCGGTGGCAATTTCCCTACACACCCATCTTCCCCCTATCCTGCACCTACCTACATTTGCCCTCAAAAAATTTTATGTTTAAATTCTTTCAAAGTTTTCGGTAAATTATTCATCATTTCTCTTGGTAACTCATTCCAATCCCTGACACCCTTACCTAAAAAGGAGAATCTTCCCCACAACCTTGTGCCTGAAATCGAGTGCCAGCTTGTGGTCATGGTCATCTTTTCCCTTCCATGCACTACTTTTCATACCTATTGCAATCATTGCAATATCTTTCCATGCC
>JARYHS010009186.1:199153060-199236919 GCA_031002005.1 Vandiemenella viatica
AACGCTGCTTTCAACATGACATCTTCACCAGCCACTGGGGTGAGGATGATTTTAAAAGCCTGAGTTTGGGCTTGCCTTTATATTATTCATTGACTCTACATTTACCCGTTTTTCAGTCTCATCGATAAATTACGATGCGAAAAAACCAGTTTCAGGACAGCATGCTCCACCAAGCCATCTTTGTATATTCGATATAAATCGACGTTTCGATAAAACTTCATTATGTTATTGAAAGCAGATATTTTGAGATCAAGAAATAGATTAAAAAAAACAATAATTATAATTTGAGAAGAAAATGTGAATTACAAGAAATAGCATATGTTGACACAAAGGTTTAAAAAAAAAAAAAAAAAAAAAAAAAGAGGGAAACCAATATCACATAATGAAGGAGAAGCAACCTGAGAAATTAGGGTTTATAAGGCTCATTGAAATAATGTAGCAAAACACAAACTTATTTCACAGTTTTAAATAACTTTCAGTAAGAATTATTGAAAAAACACAGTAATCTGATAATGAGAGTGAATGAAATAGGTAATACATTAATTTGTTATTAATCTCTGAATGATGCGCCTGAATTCACTGCATTGATAAAAAGTTTCGATGTTCCTAAATAAACATTGTATTAGACTTCATGTGAGATACTCGCTACGAAAGTATAAAATTACAGCAAAATTAACTTTAGGTAACTTATCAAGCTAAAACGTAAATACAGTACCCTGCAGAATAAAATCTAACAAAAATCCAAACAATCAAGTTTAGTAAACTCGGGAGTGCTTTGATAAGCTTACACATTTCTCTGCACATTATTCTAATTTTTAAATACATACATACTGTATTGTGGTATGACAGAGTCACCCACAATGAATATAATTAAATAATTTAATTAATATTCAGATTTTCTTTATAATATTCAATTTTATAAGTTGTAAATATCATAAATAATAGTGATATTGCATGGGTAAATAATTGTATATTAAACCCGGGCAGCCAGAGTTATCATTATTATTATTTTAATTTCTACAAAACTTGCTGCTCAGTAATATAGTGGATATGGGAAGCTGGAACTGCCATTTTCGAACGGTCGGGATCGAGACAATAGCTGGGTCTCCCGACTATAGCTGTGGACAGAGTAATTGGCGGGTCAGTGTGAACGCGCTGTTGCCGTACTTGGGACAAACTCGCGATGCGCTCTCTTTCTATCACCTGAAAATTGCAACGCTGTGCGGCCTGTGTTGCCTAGTCCAAGCGTCAACAGCTCTCTAACCACCCCCAAACCTTCCACCTCCCTTTCACTAAAAATGTGTGAACCTGAGAATCGGAATTAGAAAGTGTCAGTGTGAGTGTGAACTTGCTCGAGAGAGGATATTTTGATTTTTAGCGATTTACGATTTTTACGTGCGATTTAAATAATTCCTTTTGGTTATTTATTAATTGTAGTAATTTAGTGTAATAATTTTACCGAACAAAAAGTGCAGTAACTTATAATTAGGGAAATTTAGCAAGAGAATCTTGCTACTAAAAATGGATACTTAGGAAGAGACTTATTCTCCTATTCCAGGTGTTTCCGAACTAACGACTCCCAACAAGACGCAAGTCATCGACAGCAGAACCACCGCTGCTGAAGCAGACAACACAGTAAATCTATCATTCACAATGTTTATAAATATTTCAAATTTCTTGTGGACAATGATCGAGAAATTTTGTCTTCTACATGTACGCTAGTAGGAAAAGACTTGAAAGATATGGACGTACTTGATATTGACGAAATAAAAAACTGCAGTGATTTGTTACCGCAAAAAACAACCATATTGCGAAAAAAATTAGGGAATGGACAGGCTATTTGCGCTGCAGCTTGTGGTTGTCGGTTTGAGAACTGTCCAGCGCGTGTGTCGTGAGGGAAAATAACCTACGTTTGTTTCTCGAAAGAAAAATATGAAACAATACAGCACTCTAACAAAGCTTAGCGACTTTGACAGTCCTTTGTCAGGAGGACAGTACACGAATTTTAGCTATAGTGATGAGTGGTAATATATAAACAGATAATTTTGTCGTTAATTAAGCAAGTTTTTCAGTGCAGAGGATGACAAAATAAAATTTTGATTTTAGTTATAAATATACAAACTGAAAATAAAATGTAACACGTGGACTTTTAGCCACAAATAAAAGAAGAGTATTTCCATAAGTTTCCTTAGTCTGTCGAGAATTTTATTTTTCTGCGCAGATAATAGAATAATAAATAACAGGTCTTTGAAACCTCCAATTATATTAAACGCATCTGCAATGCATAACTTTCTTAACGAAATGACATGCATCAATATTTTATGACAGAATAGTGATCATAAATTACTTAAAACACGTTACAAACCATTACTACAAATAAAGAGGTGAATACAACTGTTACGCGCACGGCTTGGCAACGGCGCATTTGACGCCACCCGCCAATTAATCTGGCCAGAGCTATAGGTGGCGCCGACGCTCACAACAACGGAGGTCCGTTAGGCGGGTGCACTGAACTCACCCCTCTCCGATTCTTGGTCGAGGTCAGGCAAAAAGTGCGCGAACGGAGACAGCGAATGCTGGCCGCGATATAAAACACGTGACGACGGACATGTATCGATGCACCAATCGTGAACGTTTATAGGGGTTCACAAATGTTAGTTCAAGGGATTCTGTTGCATGTGGCGAGTTGGAGACGACTTTTCCGGAGAAGAAGAGAAGAGTCCATTTTTGACTTCACTTGCTGTCGGGACGAGCTACTGTGCAGACGTGTCAACCGACACGCTCTCGTCCGGTGATCAGTGACTGGGTCTGATCACGTTCTCTTGCTCTGGGAATCGAGAAGTTGTATGGCATGCCTGCCATAATCTGGAAGCTGTTGTGGTAACGCGGTCGTATCCGCTAACCTGGCTTTCGCAGCTGCAGTGGCACTGTGCGTGTCACACTTCATCACGACGATACACTCATGGTAAAGTACCGACGCATACGGTCACACTTCATTGGGTTTTGACGAGACTTGCGAGCCCTTAAGCGGCACTGAGATAAGACTCTGCTCCCGTCATAAAATCACTGAGCTAGCTAATTTTCATGTTTAATTTCAAATTCTAAGCATCTTGCTAATTTGTGTAAATTCAAGACGATGCTTTTTAACTTTATATTGCGCCCATGGGATACTCTTTTGTGGTAAATGTTAACTTCAATTTGATGGCCTGTGTTGCCACGTTGATAATATGTTAACTTTGCTACTTGTTGAAATATTTAATTCATTTTATGTTTGCTTTTCATCGGCGGATTGTAAACGTCGGGTTTAACGTAAAGTTAACTATTACCCGGCCTTGTATAAGCCATAAGACTCAATAAATGGGATATTATTTTGTGTAAAATATTCATGGTTCTAGTTCACCATTTTTGCAACCATTAATCATTATCATTTCATTTCATATTCATATTCTAATTACTCACCTATAAAGGAATGAAGGTAGGTGGAGGAGATAAATAAAATTATAATTAATATTTTCACCCACGTCCCCCCTTCTTTACAGTATATATATATATATATATATATATATATATATATATATTGCTTTGCTTCTGGTTTCGAGGTAATTCGAGGCGGGGAATAACTTGAGGCAAGGAACTGGAAGGTATCTGAACATGGTCTTTTGAAGGAACCATCTCGGCAATCACCTGGAGTTATCTGGGGAAACTGGAAGGCCGGACGGGATTCGAATCCGCGTCCTTTCGAATGAAAGGTCAGAGCGTTACCTTTCAACCACCACGATCGATTGTAAAGATCAATAACATTGCAATATGTTCTAAGAAATATCCATTTTTAAGTATACATAATATGAAAATTTTGGCGAATTTTCGTGTTTTGTACTTTGCATATATATTTGTCATACATGGTCTAAGCCGAAAACTGTTCACTCCAGACTGTATTGTAATATATGATGGTGATTAAAGAAAATGAAATATATTAATATCGAATATCTGCAACAACCCCTTCGAAGCTTGATGGATTGGTTATGAAGTTGATATTAATACCCTGGATGAGTAATATGAAGCAACAGTATCTGTATCCAACTTAATGAGCCGTCCAAGCAACGCACGATTAGGATTTTAGAAAGTACTGAAAAGTGGTTTCTGTATGGACGACCAGATATTTTTATGATATGTGGCTCGTACAAGGCGTCCTGCTCGTCCAATGATTGAGATTCATGAATAAAACCGCACCTACCTGGGCCTCAAGTTCTACATCTTTGATTTGTTCACCTCGAACGCAGATACCCCAGAAGTCCATCACGGTTCTCGCTTGTGCATAAATCAATGAAGGTTTTGATGAACCTAGGAGAAACATATGAACCATGAGCCACTACCACGGGGCGGAAATATAATAAACTCGTTTGATCTTAGCAATTAGGTTACAGAATTAATTTTTTCTCATGGCTTTACGCCTCCTCGACGTGGAGGTCATTAGAGGCGGGAAAGCAAGGAACGGGAAGGAATTCGGCCATGGCCTTTTGAAGGAAGGATCGCGGCATTCACCTGGAGTGATTTGGGGAAACCAAGGAAAACCTAAATCTGTATGCCCGGGTGGAGAATCGAATCTGCGTCCTCCCGAAACCTCGGTAACAGAATTTCGATTTGCCCACATACTCGCTTCTATTGGAGTTACGTGGTAAATGAAAGCTACAAATAACGATCGAGCCGCGATCTCCTGGCGCACATAACAAAAACAAAGAAAGCCTTCGCAATAGGTAATGGCAGTTTAGATAATCCTAAAAACTTTGGCTGAAACTGGAATCCGAAGAGAGGTCTTTCGATTCATCGTCAGGTATTTAATCACTGATTCCCTAAAGTGCTTACTGTCGGAGCTGGAATGAGCAGCTTACTAAAGCCTTCAGAAACAGAAGGAACGTTTACCTTAGCGACCTTTTAGATGTCTTTTGGACACTGTCACACTGGGAAGGAAACAGGAAACCACCCCCAGTTTATCTCCCACGGGACGTTACCATGGAGAGGTAAACGCCCCTCATATGGTAACCGATATGACACTCATAGAACAAGAATTCAATGTATAACTTGTAAAAGTCTCCGGTAAAATCTGAGTCTTTGCAAGGCTCTAAGAAAAAACCTTATTGAACCTTGTTTGCCATTAAATTCACATCTCATACTGTACACTCCGCTATGAGAGTTACTGGCAACTATAAATCATTTGTTCGGTCAAGGCATTACGGTGGTAGTTATGTCACAAAACCTTGGAGCAATGAAGTTTTAGTCCTCAGATATCAACTGTCTTAGTCACAACATAAGCGTTTGCTGCGCCTGTATAAACGAATGGCAAGACCGCAGGAGCATGCTCTGGAATTTTCTGACACGCGAGCTGTTCAACGGAATGTCTGTAAGGTTGTTTTATAAACATTAAACACGTTGCTCGTTATTTTTTTCACAATACCAATGAGAAAACTGCGAGTGGCTCCCGCATTACGACCGGGAAGGATTTATTAGAGGTTTCACCTGCGAAGATAAGCGAGAGCTAGGCTAGCGGAGCGGCTTTCACGGTCGAAGTGGTCTCCCCAGCTCTCGACCGTGACGCGCACGCGACTCGCGTCATCTCTTGGTGACGTCATCTCGCCGTAGTAGGAATGGCATGGAAATGTACCGAAACCATCACACTATCTCGAACAGAATGTTGCGGTCAGTCTTTTACTCATGCTGATATATCATGAGTCCCGGTTTCCTACGAATTTGTAATAGCTCATGTTATTATCTATCTATCATAAATATGTAACGGTGATGAGTTGATTAGGGCATCGCTTTGAAACTAAAGAATAGCTTTTAATGGAGTTTCCATCGCTTCATAATACCAGAGCTGTCTTAAGATTTGATGTATGTTTATGGCGCTATGTCGCTTTTCGCTGGAGCAGAAAATTAAAATCTGTTCTGAAACATAACCCCCTTTTACTAGACTTTAGTATCTAAAACTAAAACTAGACACTGATCAAAAGAAGTAAAAAAGAACGTCACGTAAAGTCATAAGGGGAAAAAAATGATGGAGATGTTAATGTAGTCGGCTTTCTGCAACGTGTTTCGAATGAGTAAACCATTCCCGTGGGTGACCTGTAAGGCTTGGGCCTTGCATTCGGGGTGACGTTTTCAAATCTCGTCTGGCCATCCAGATTTTTGTTTCCAATCGTTTCTTGAAAACATTCCAGGTGAATTCCGGAATGTTTCTTTCAAAAGGCCACCTTCCCATTCCTTGCCTGCCTTTCTCACCCGGTTCTAATGTTCTGGACGAGTCGTAAACCCGTGATGTATAAAAAACAACAGTAGACTTAGTGCGCTGACGTTAGATTTCACCGTATCCCTTTTCTTATTCACAACTCAAATAAAACCCTGCTCTAAAAATACAAACATTACAGTCGTATATATAAGAATCATTCACGCCGAGCGTGGTGGGTGAATGGTAACGCTCTGGTCTCGCATTCGGGAGGACGCGCGTTCGAATTCCGTCCGGGCATCCAGATTTGAGTTTTCCATCGTTTCCCAAAATCACTCCAGGTGAATCCTTCCTTCAAAAGGCCGTAGCCAAATATTATCCTTTTCCTTGCCTCGCACACTTTCCCGCCATTAATGACCTCGGCTAGGCGTAAAACCATAAAAACGTAAAACCACGATAGTCAGCAATTTCTCAGGCGGTTGGTATGGCACGATTCTGTTTATTATTGTTCTGAAACTAACGACAACGACCCAGAAACCTTATCGCCGTTTAGTAACCCCGTTGCTAGAGTGTTCCCGTTATGCCAACAGGTATTCAGCAAAAAGAATCATTGGTTCATACCACCTTCGAAGACAGGCTGTAATTACAAATTATGTTCTACCATTCAGCAACCATTCTTAACCGTACATGATGTTAATACACACATTCCATGTATGTAGACGAACATTCCTTCAGTAGAGAATTTATCACCAAATAGATGCAAGGAAATAGAAACAAAAATGTTTCTCATTAATTCATGTTGAAGCTGTAATTTTAGTTAAATGGCAAATTCAGTAATCAAACAAAATTACAGACTGAGAATGGAGGCTAAGTAATTATTTATTTCTAATGTCCATTTTCAATAAATTGCAGAACAGTGGTAAGTGTTCGTGCACTCTCATTAGTTAGTATTAAAAAATCTTAGAATGTAAGAATTCAATGGAACCGAAAACTGAAGGCTCAGAATACACGTATGGAATCCGAATGATAGAAATTTAGAGCGTAACGGGCTCACAGTTTCAGAATATTAAATTAATCTGTATGATTCCATTACGCCCTCTACTGGAGTCGATATTACAGTGGACATTTCGATTAAGAAGGATGATAACGGAGAAAAGCAATCTGACTATAGTGTGATGAGTGATCACTATGGGATTTAAACTGACAGCGATGTTTCGCCGGCAGTTCCTTGCGTCAGTATGCTCAGCCGTTCCTTCATCTGTGTAGCCGTAATAGCCCAGCAGTGCGCCAGGCTAACAGGCATTTCCTTAACAGTGACGCGGAAAAACACTAGCATGTCCAGTCGAATTCATTTTCTATCCGTTTGCCATTCAAACGCGTTATCAGTTGCAAAGGAGATTTCTCTTGATGAAGCTTTACTCTTCATTCGAATAAGCTGGCAAGCGCCAAAGCTTTACCATTTGCACCATGCCAAATTTTGAATAATATACAGGCAAATGTCTATATCATTCATTTTTGTCTTAACTATTGTGAAACGAACTAGTAGGTATAATCTTGTTGGCGTTCCTAAAAATATGGCGCGAAATGCAGTATAGGGAGAAGAGTGCCTCAAGATAACGTATTGGGGCCACTGCTGTTCATTATTCTAATGAATGATTGTATTGATGAGATGAAGTCAGAAGTTATATTGTTTGCAGATGACATAATCATCTACAAAAGGATTACAACAGTAGATGGCTGTGAACAGTTACAAGAGGATCTAAACAGGGTATCTAACTGGGTAGTTAAACATGGTAGAAAAATAAATGCCAAGAAGAGTCAGCTTATTAGGTAACACGGATATAAAAGTAAAGATTTGCTATGATTATAGGGTAGGATAGGAATTGTTTGTAGAAGATCCTGACAGTAAATATTTTGGCATAACTTTTAATAGTAAACTCAATTGGGCAGGACATATTAGGCAGGTGGTAGGCAGAGGTTTCAAAGTACTTCCTTTATTGATTAGGGTGATGAGGGGAATGTACCAGGGAAGCGAGGAAACTGGGTTACTAAACCTTGGTTAGACCACTGCTTGAATATGGTAGAGCGATGTGGGACCCACATTATGGGTATCAAGTTCAAATTGGAAGGGGTAGAAAGGAGAGCAGTTATATTTGTTTGCGGAAATCACCGAATAATGCAGTCAGTAACTGATTGTACTGAAGGAGCTGGCTGGGGAGTAATTAGAAGATAGAATACGGGAGAAGAGAGTGCTAGGTTTGTTCAAGGCTTATAATCGCGATAATACATGGATGGAAATTAGTAGAAGCACTAGGAGTTGATCATGGAGGAGAAGAGATGACCATGACCAAGCTGGCACTTGAATTCAGGAAGAAGGGAGTGTGAATATTTTCTTTTGTAGGTACGGGAGTCAGGGACTGGAATAAATTACCACGGCAAATAATTGAAACACCAAAAACACTGAGTTTCAAATAGTAAAGAGCAGGCATAGATAGCTGGTGGAGAAAAAAAATCAAGACATGGGAATGTGGGAGTGTAGGAACATTACCACCGCACCGTGTGTGTGAAATTAAATTAATCTAAAAATTAATTAATATTATATATTTCATATTATCTTCACAATTTTAACAAGTTTTGAGCAGACCGCTGAAATTTGATCAATGATAATTGATGGCTAATATGCCAGAGGCGAAATTTTAACAACCGTCATCCGGTATGGATACTGTCCATCAAACTGCCGGATAATAAATTACTGATATTTAGATTTATGAAAAGGAGAAAGCGTTCCTTACAAACAAATTTTCTATTTACAAGGAAGTGAATTGTTTTTGCAAAGAGCACGTTGAAGAGAAAGTATTTTCCTTTACTGGTATCGATCTCTTGATCAGTTTAATGCTGGAGAGGCGGTCTTGCACAATAGGCTATTTGACAATATTAAAAAAATATTATAAATTGAACTCATTCTCATAGATTAATGCTTCAGGAAGCTAATTTTTTCAATTTTGAAAAGAAAAGTGGATTATTTTTAATAAATAAGCGAAATAAAAATTATACTTTTCTTACCTCTGGTCACGTGACATAAAACGCTCTAGGATTGTTCGTCGCTTGAGTGACGTCACACGTCTGTAAACACTGCAGCTAGGAATGAAGCGTTTCCTATTATCCAAGTTTTCAACTATTTTTATTGTTTGTTGCTGGTCATTTCTTGTTATTAATGAAATTTCATTTTGAATACAAAATCGAGAACATTATATAAAAGCCTACAGCGGAAAAATAACGAAAATAGACGCCTTCATTTGTGGGGCTGGCTATAGAAAAAAAAGACTTTTATTCTATTGAGCTTAAAAATGTAACAGCTTCTATTTGAGACTCATTTATATTTAAATTGAAAGTTAGAGAGATTGATTGTTTTGCGTTAGCAAACCATACGTCGAAAAATTCTGTACACGAAATTTGTGCAGTCATGCTGAAAATAAAGAAAAGTTGTATGGGTGTCGCAAATATGCGCAAACAAATTCAGGTATTTCTTGTAGCTAATAAGCAGCTCTTTCAAATAAATATAGTAAGAGATCGGTATAATGTGGTATAATGAACTAAAACTCAACATGAAATTGGCTCAGTAGTTTTTTTTTAATTAAAAATAATCTCGTTCTGTTTTAATGATGCTATTGTATCACGGAAAAATCATGAGTAAACTTACCTTGAAGCTCGTCAAAAGCAATAGCAACACACAAATCACTACTAACACCCAGAAATACAGCGTAATCATCGACCAAACGCAATGGATTAGCGCGGCCGACTGAAGCGCTTGTTCGGTGGATATCAGGAAGCCCATTGTTCAAACTATTTTTTCTATTGTTAGGCGTGAATTCGTTGAAAATAAACCTTTGTTCCGAGTAGTATGGTTCATCTACTTTGAATATAAATAACTATTTTGCCTGCGTAGACAATTATCAAAACTGACTTTTGTCCCTCTAGATTTAGAAAATATCACACTGTGCGGCGTCCTCCCGGATGCGAGGCCAGAGCGTTAACCGCTCACTCACCACGCTCGGAATAACTGGATGTTGTGGGCCATTTTTCTTAATTGCAGATTAAAGATTATGGATAAATAATATTTTTTGTCAATAAAACTGAATTTGTTTGTTTATTAATTTACCTACCTCGTTTCACTTCATCTCACATGAAGCAACTGTGAAGCGTTCACTATTAACATAAAGAGAAGCAATTAAGAAGTAGTGTCAGGATAGCTGCATGATTGAAGAGTGGTAATGGAATTCAGAACGTCCTACGTTCGAAGAACCATGGTTGGGATAATATTTTTTGTGTGAATTTTTTTCGGTATTTGTTTGCTGTGTTTTGCACTACCATGTTTTTATTCGAAGAATTCATAATAGTTGCTAAGCATCATGCAAGTGTTTGAAACAAATTGCTACCTTACATGAAAACTTTTAATTTTTAAACTTACCAGAGAGAGAATATCATGCAAAAAATACAGGTGCACGGCCGTGAACAATGGAATTTATTTTAGAAGTGACATCACATGTAGAAATTTCATGCTAATCTTGCAACAGTTCCGGAACGCTTTGTGTCCTTATAGTTGGAATTTTTACGTGACGATACAATTGTAGGTTACCTTCCTGACATAACTGCGTCTATTAGGCGATATTTACTTTTAATGTGCAAGTCATTTTCATTAAAAAAAAAAAAAAAAAAAAAAAAAAAAAAAAAAAAAAAACTTTTTTTTTTTTCCGTGTGCAAGTAACGTCGAATTTTCTTTTTGAAATCTTCTTTGGTTGTAAATCGCTTGTTATCCAAAAATTTGTGAAGCCTTCAGAAAAAAGAAAAATTAAATTGATTTTCGGGAAAAAATTATTATGCAATGCAACCAACAGCAACTAGTATCCAAAGAAAATGACAAAAGAAAACCAACTGAAAATATTCCGAAGCGAGGATCGAACCTAATAATTCTCGCCTTAAACAACGTATTACATTTACTCTACGAAATTGCGGTGTAAATGAGATTCACAGAAAATCGTAAGTGACTTTGTTGCAATATCAAATTGAAGTTGTTACATTTTTAAGCTCCACAGAATAAAACTCAGTGGTTGTTTCTATAGCTAGACCCACAAATAAGACGTCTACTTTCAATATTTTTCCGCTGTAGGCTTTTCCAAATTGTTTTCGATTTTATATTCAAAACGAACCTTCATTAATAACAAGAAATAACCAGCAACAAACAATAAAAAATAGTTGAAAACTTGGGTAATAGGTAGGCTTGCCAGACGTCCCGGTTTGACCGGGACAGTCCCGGTTTTTAGACAAAGTCCCGGTGTCCCGGCCGGTTTACCTTCCGTCCCGGTAAAAATTAAATTTGGTTATAAACTATAATTTATAGATATAGATGACCAAAAATACCTTAAAACAATTAACTGTAAAGTATAACTTAGGATAATTACTTTGTCATTTATTTAACTGTACTGTATGAAAAGTGAAAACTATGAAAGGGTCTGCTAATAAATAAATATAAAAATATTGTCATCACATCGCCTTGTCTCTCCAATCATGACCATGCGCATGCGCTCTCCGTCCAGTATTGTATTAGTATTACACTCCTCGTGTGCAGTAACAATGTTACTGTAACATTGGACTCGCCCACCTTCACCCCGGCGAAAGTCGCCTGCGATAGAAATGTCAGTCTGTTCCTGCCTAGCCTACGGTGCCTCTTGTGTTAGTGAGCTAAAGCTGTTTTACAGTATTTATGTTTCAAGTTTAAGTTCATGCTTTCTCTGTGAAAATGCCAAAACGTTCGTGTAAATTCACTGAAGATTTACAGAATGAATTTACTTTTTTGAAAAAGGTATGTACCGGTGGTCAAGGCGATAGAGTTAAATGCTTACATTGCAATTCTGAGTTTTCGGTTGCTCACGGTGGGCGATCCGATATAAAAGATCATTTGCAGTCTGTTAAACACAAAAAGAGTTTAGCATGTGCTGCTGGCTCGTCAAAAATGAGTAGTTTTTTTAAGACTGCGAGTTCTAATGACAAAAACTTAGACTTAGCAGCGAAAGAGGTGACATTTGCTTACCACACAGCAAACCATAGCCTAAGTTTCAATTCGAACTCTTGTTCATCAAAACTGATTTCCAAGTTTTTTGAGCCTAAATTCTCACTCGGAAAAACTAAGTGTGAGGCAATAGTTTTAAATTTCATAGCTCGTTTAGCTCAGGAAGAGCTTAAAGAAGACTTAACCAAGTCAAACTATGTATCTGTAAGCATGGATGCATCAAACAGAAAGGAGATAAAACTTGTGCCAATTGTTGTGCGCTATTTTAATCCTAATTCAGGTGTGCAAGTAAAGCTTTTAGATTTCAAATCTGTGGCGGGTGAAACATCGGAAACCCTGACAAATCACTTATGCTCTGTCCTGTTGCAAAACGATTTGAACAACAAAGTAGTTGGCTTTTGTGGAGATAACTGCAACACTAACTTCGGAGGTGTGAAAAGAGCAGGGAAAAATCATCGACTCAGGAATAGCCTAGGGCGGGAAATCAATGGAATCGGATGTGGAGCACACATTGTGCACAACTGTGTGCAAACTGCAGTAGATAGTCTCCCAATCGATATTGAAGCCTCGCTTGTGAAGATTTATAAATACTTCCACATATACACATTCCGTGTAACAAAACTAAAAGAATTTCGTGAATATGCCGAGGTAGAGTACCACAAACTCCTTCAACATGGGAACACCTGGTTTCTATTAATGATGCCTGCGCTGGAAAGACTTTTACAAATTTTTGAAGGTCTGAAAGCATTTTTTTAGACCAAGAAATGTGTCCATCGGCAATAAAATTTTTTTTACTGATTCAAAGGGTGAGCTCTACTTGTGGTTTGTCCATGGACAGCTTGCACTGTTTAACAAGGCCATTCTGGGAATGGAAAAAAATAACACTACAGCTTTTGAGGTTGCTGAAGCTCATAAAGCTCTTAAAAGAAACCTGACAGAAAGAAAGGCTTCAAACTTTATCCCTATGGCCGCAAAGAACATCTACAAGAATCTGATGAGCAAGTCCAAAACAGTGTGAAAGAAGAATTTGATGGCCTTTATGAAAGATGCATTGCATACTTGGACCTCTGGGAGAATAGTTTTGGAAACGCTGAACAGTTTTCATGGATCAATCTGACCTAAACAAATGCTGTTGATTGGAAAAACGCCGAAAGTTCTGCTGACACTATTAATAGAAGCCTTCTTGATGTACCCGGTATGAAAATAAACAATGATCAGTTGTTTGACGAAGTTGTGCTTGCTAAGCAGTACTTGCAGTCAAACTGGGAACAGTGGAAGCAAGAGGCGGCCACCACAAATGTGATTATTTCAAGTGAAGAAAAATGGCTCAGGCTGTTTCGTCACTTCAAGGAGAATCAGATAGAAGCCCCCAATCTGATCAACATTGTTGAGTATGCCTTCTGCTTACCTGGGACATCAGCACCAGTTGAGAGGGTATTTTCTTTGATGAACAATGCATGGACTGATGACAGGGGTTTGATGAAGGAATCTATAGTTAAAGGCTTGATGACATGTAAAATTAATATCGGATTAACTTGTGAAGATTTTTACAACAAGATTAAAACGAAAAAAAAATTTCTAAAAAAAGTGCTCACCAATGAAAAGTACATGTAAAAACTGTTAAAATTGTTATTCCTCATCCAAAGGGTTTCTTCTCACAATCATACTTAGTCAACTTATTACATTTATATGTAAACACCCACATGTAAGAAATAAAATATTTAAATTTGTATTTTAGTATAATTTATTATTACCCCTGGTTTAGGTTCCTAATCAGTAATTACTGATCATTAACCATTTATTAGGTATTCATAGCATTGAGAATAAACTACCCTCTAAAACACTCTGAAACCCACCAAGGGTGTGGACCCTTGAATACCCATGATGCTGGGGGGGGGGGGGGGGCATTCTAGTGTCCCGGTTGAACATTTCAGAAATCTGGCAAGCCTAGTAATAGGAAACGCTCCATTCCCAGCGGCAGCGTTTACAGACGGGTGACGTCACGACTGCCGTTGAACGCGCCACGCAGCAAATGAGCGTTTTGACGGGCTTTTAAATTCTTTAAATTTTAACATTGAATTTTACGCAAAATAATGCACTTTTGTCAAAAAAATCTCTTTACTCGGCGAATAAGGTGTACCAATAAACAATTTAAAACCATTTTCAAGAAGTAGTCAAATACCCTATTCTCAATCACCAGATTGTGCTCAAAGGTCTTGGGTTAAATCCCAAACCTTCTGCAGTGCGTATGGAGAGAGGGGCGTACGGCACAGTTGACGGTGAACGATTTTGAAGCTTTATGACGTCATAAAAACATAGCTGCTCAAATTACCATACAGCGGTGTGATGCGAGTACTGTTTCCGAGCGAAACTGTTGGTGGATCTGAGTCATGCCATCTGCCGACGGCAGTTGCGCAAGCCTCTTCCGGGCTCTCCTCAGCCTCGTCAGCGCCAATATGCCATCACCGTCTGTCAGCAACAGTTGGCTGAAGAGACCAGTTAGCAGCACGGTGCTCCAACCTGGCTGAGGTAATCAAAAGGCACGGCACTGAAGCCAACTCCACACTACGGCAGGCCCTCGTTTTATTGCAACTTGTGTGATACAACAAACTTGACATAAGACAGACTCTTTTCTAATTACAAGCTACCCACCTCGTCCGCCGTGGCCGCTGGAACGCCATAATGTCGTGTCGAGGAACTTGACTGTTTGGAGCACAGATGGCGGAAGAAATTTTCATCGACTCTAGTAGATGAGCGATAACGCTCTGGCTTGACATTCGGAAGGACGCGCGTTCGAATACCCATCCATCCATACATATTTCGGTTTTTCAAGGTTTCACAGGCGAAAGCTGGGATGATCAACCCAAAAGGTCGCAGCCGAAGTCTTCCTCATTCATTGTTACCAGCTGTTTCTCGACTCTAATAACCTCAACGTCGATTGGGCGTTAAGTCGTAAAGAAAATAAAAAAAGTATCATCAAGCATATGCGTACTTACAAAAATACGGAAATACTTAAATTTGTGGGTCTATTCAGTGTATGAGATGATTTTTCCTTTATACTATCCTCAAATCATAATCATCACAACAAGAATAAGCGATAATTATTTAATTAATAAGTGAGCATAAGGGCTCATAAACTAAAACAACTAATCGTATGTATTCTCGCACGTCCCATCAACTAACTAAACTTCACTGTTAGCTTACTTCTCGGGGAGACTGCACGATCTATGGCCAGTCACAGAAACCCTGCGATAAAGAACTCACCAACCAAATTACTCAAAGCACTGTAATCTCTGGAATAACGAATATACAGAATATGAGCTGACAGTGAACCCGGATAATTTCATATTATCACACGGTTCATTAACAATATAATGTAGCGGGCGGATGCCGGAATAGTTTCTTAAAAACACCATGGCCGATTCCTTCCAGTTCCTTGCCCCCAGTCCTCTCCTGGTTCAAATGACTTCGATGTCAACATGCCATAATAAGAACGGAAATTTTATAGTGTTGCAAATAAAAATACTGATGTATTTTCCGAATATTAAGTACAATAAATGCAACGTTTATTATACGATCTCTGAAACGTATGTTAATTCAGACTTTCCACAGGATTTTGGATTGGTTTACACAAGGTGATCTGAGGCCAGCCCTTAGCTTGCGGTTAACAAGATAAGGTGAAGCAGATAAACGATAGTAGGACCGTTTTTTTAGTAAGTACTGACACATCATAACCTGAGTGAACGGACCTGAATTTGAAGGGGATTTTTAAAACTCCTTGTGCACTGCGACATTTCGCTCTTCTGGAGATCCGACCTGACTGACAAGCAACTAACGAGCGTACGACTGTCACGGTTGGGATTTTCACGACAGAAATAAACGGGCCATTCCAGGCGGCTTATCTGCAATCTATACAACGCTGGTTAACGAGCCGCTAAAAACAAGGAAGGCCGAACATGTCTGGCAGCCCGGCCTCGTATTTTTAAATGGAGTACAAAACGTGTTACTACAACGTGGTGTCCCTCATTATAAACAATTCAGTTACCTTTCGCGAAGTTGTAGTTTTCGATGTAGAGCTAAGCTTCGTTAAAGTCAAAAAAGCTCCAATCCATTGTACCCAAATTCCATGCTCTTGAAAATCTCAACTATGTCATTTGCCACGTCCATTTTGATGAATTTATCAATCCAGTCATGAATTCTCTTCCCAGCAGTAAAACTTATTTTCTGTGAAGCACCAGTACTTTACAAGGTAAACACTTCTAGATGTGAAAACAAAATAATTCTAGGAAACTTAATGCTTCTTCTTTAGCGGCAGAAAACTGGTTTGTTCCACAAGTAGCTCTTGTGTCATATGTCCTTTTTGCAGATAGCAAATGAAACAGAAATAAATTTGAAACTAATATAGCAACAATAATCATATAAAATCACAGTTATTAATTTCATCGTAGGTTTCTGAATTTAGTGCTCCGTTTTTTTAGATTCGACGATAAAAATTATAATTTTAGTCACGACAGAAGTGGATTGCGCAGAAATCGAAACTCCATCACCCAATCTTGAGACCACATGAATTTAATTTTGACAGTTATTTTTATTTGACAATTGAGAACACAGTAATACTTATCAGTTAAGAATTACGTGCACTACATTAAAACTTTAACTACAGTGATGAAGTGCTGTAAACTCATAACCCTGTGTATCCAAAGAGAAAATATTTTTAAGTATGTGAATATAGCAATTTATAGTTAGTAATTTAAATATGAAAGAAAGAGGACAAGATGCAGAGTCAAAGCAAGAAAATGATACAAAAAAACTAAATTGAAATACAGTTATAGTGGAAGAGCTGTTGATGGAGAGAGGGAGGTAGAAAAGTGTATCTAAGGCAGCTTTACGACAACTCACTTTTCCAAAAAAACCATAATGTTCGAACATTAACTAATAAATGAAGTTTCTGTTCGCTTATTCATTAACTTAATAATATGATTTTTATATTGAAATTTATTCTTAAGAAGATTGGTTTCTTCGTCAGTCTTGATAGCTTAAGTGATTTATAAGAGAATCTAGATGTGTAGAATTTATGATAAGAGGTGAGAATTTCAATTTCCGATATCTGTTGGTTCTTGGCTAGTGAAAAGAGTAAAACAGAGGCGGGGGGGGGGGGGGAGCATATGAAAAGAAAGCAAACGGTTTTAGCACAAAAAGTCCTGAAATGCTCGTGAAAACCGCATTATGCGCAGTTCAATCCTTTGAAGTACGGGTGTACTGTAAAATAACATTTCAGTTCACTTATACCGAAAAGTAACCACTTTGCGGCCCAGCGATGACTTATAACATTTGTAACATAAGGTTGTAGTATACTGCGGTCAAGGCATATGAATGTAGATTAAAGTCACTGTCGTGCACCTGCACTATGAACTAAAATTCCCTAGTCTTCATGTCCGGAAGGTTAGGTAAGATAAATTCATTTTGTATACGAGATAAACAGCGGGAAGCGGTGGGAGGTGCAAGTTTTAATGTTTAGTTTGAAAGTAAGTACTATTTATATATAAATATAAATACATTCGTATTTAATTGAAATAAGTTAATTTAGAATTCTGTATTAAATTTATTTTTAATTTGTTTTTATTTAATTTGTTGTTAAATAACTTTTTATTTCTTTTAAAACTTTATTTCAGCATTCAGAAATCTCTATCGCTTGGTGTGGCGTGAGAAGGCTCTGATTAGAGGAGCGCTGTCTAAAAACAGTTCAGTCGCTGTCTATTTTTAATCTTTCTCTATTGCGTACTTTTGTGATTTTGATCATCTTTTATCATACTCTTTCATATTGTTATTAAAACTTTCCAGTTTGTAATGCCGCAGGCTTTTTCTGAGGGTGTTTGGTTACAAGAACACAACTACAATAGGCAGCACCTTATCTATCGAACATCAGTCGAAAATTGAACGTGCTTAGCATCACTTGCTAACCTAGTTCACTTCAGTCTAGGAAACGATACAGAAAGCACGTTTCAAATGTTCGATTCTTCAGTAAATTATCGTATATTTTTACTATCAATGCATTATTCAATATTTTGTGTTAAAAGGTTTATTAATTTAATAATAAGTAATCGAACTTGCTTTTTATATAGTCTATACCAGTGGTTCCCAATTAGTGGTACGCGTACCTCCAGGGGTACGTGAGGTTGCTCCCGGGGGTACGCGAGGTTCTCTCTTGACTGAGGTATTCAATAAGACAATTGAAAAAAAAAAAACAATTACGCAAACATTACTACCGCCAAAATATATTTTAAGACAGTCAAACGGTGTGTGTGTGAATTACATTTCTGTAATGCTGTGGCTGTGCGAAGCACTAGACTGGAATGAACGCAGAGGCAAATGTAGCTATAAGGGGGTACGCGAGGTTCAGCTCTTTCTTGAAGTGGTACTCGGGAAAAACTATTTGGGAACCACTGGTCTATACGGGCACAGGGGCACACATATCCTAAATGCGACCCTGAAGAGAGATATTTTCAGATCCCTCGTTAATAATGCTGTAAAACAGCTCACAAAAAAATAAGAATGCGTTTATTTTTTACGTCATATAAGTATGTTTTTTAAAAAATTAGAAAGTTTAGTTACACAACAATATATTGTTGAAAGTAACTTACATTTCACTTCTGTAATATCTACTGCTAACTGTTTTTATGAGTCTATTTTTGTGACTGTGCTTTTATTGTTAAGAGTTTTTTTTTTTTTTTTCTTCTGGTTTTCGACTGGTTTCATGCAATCCTCCATCCCTTCCTATCCTGTGCTAGCCTCTTCATTTCTACATACTCCTTACAGTCCACGTCCTCAATTATCTGCTTCATATATTCTAATCTCTGTCTTCCTCAACAGTTGGTACCTTCGACCGTTCCCTCCACTAAGAAATTAACCAATCTAGCATGTCTCAAAATATGACCTACCAGCCTATCTCTTCTTTCTGTAAGCTTCTTCCATAAACTTCTTTTCTCACCCATCATTTCCAAAACTCGTTCATTTCTTACTTTATCTGTCCACCTTATTTTCAGCATTCTTCTATAGCACCACATTTCAAATGCTTCAAGTTTCTTTCTTTCCGGTATTCCTAAGTCCATGTTTCGCTACCGTAAAGTGCCGTGCTCCACATATAGAGTTTTAAAAAGTTATTTCTAATTACTAGATCAATATTTGAAACTAAAAGGTTTCTCTTTTCAGGAAGGCTCTTTTTGTTAGTGCTATTCTGCTTTTAACATCATTCCTGCTTCGGCCATTGGTTGTAATTTTACTTCCCAAGTAACAGAATTCACTTACTTCTCCTATTACATCCGATCCTATTTTTATATTTAATCTACTAGTATTGGTATCATATCTGCTACATTTCATCACTTTTGTCTTGTTTTGATCTATATTCAGTCCAAAATCTCCTTCAGTATTTTGTTCACGCCATTCAGTAACTTCTCAATATCCTCAGCCCTCTCTGCTAACAAGACAATGTCATCAGCAAATCCTAGCATACTGATTTTTTCTCCTTGAAAACTTATGCCACATGCAAATTTTTCTTTGACTTTCTTCATTGCTTCTTCTACATACAAGTTGAATATTAATGTGGATAAACTACAACCTTGTCACACCGTTTTTAACTGATGCATGTCTCTCGTGATTCTCTACTTTTATTACAGCCACTTGATTCTTATATAGTTTATAGAGTATTCTTCTATCTCGATACTTTAGACCTGACTTTTTTTTTAAATAAATTTGAACATCTTGTCCCACTTAACATTATCAAAAGCTTTTTTCTAAATCAACAAACGCCATAAAAGTATCTTTGTTTTTCTTGATCCGCCCTTCAAGTATTAATCTTAAAGACAGAATTGCTTCCCTTGTACCACGATTTTTTCTAAACCCAAATTGATCTTCACCTACTATCTCTTCTACTACCCTTTCCATCCTTCTGTGTATATTATTCTGGTCAGTAATTTTGAAGCATGTGTTGTTAGACTAATGGTGCGATAATTCTCACATTTGTTGGCTTGTGCTTTCTTTGGAAGTGTGAGGATTCCCAAACCCTTACACCCCATTGTAAGATAACAACTATTTATTTTATCCAATGATGACCAATGAAGTTAGCGCCTGGGCATTCTCGAAGACGCGTGATTAAATTTTCCTTCAGGACAGGCAGTTTCAGTTTCTCTAAATCACTCCAGGTCAATGAAAACCCAGCGTAGATTTCCCTCCATTTCACTACTATGAATTTCACTTCGATTTATACTTACCGGCTATCTTCTTTATGTTTCCAGATTAGAATGAAATGCATTTAAGCAATGTTCCTCGATGCACAATTCGTTATCCTAATGATCCGTCTGAAGGACCACATAGCTGCAAATTTCAGTTGCCAAGAATATATCTAAATACAGCGAAATCTGTCTGATCGTCATGTTAGGGGAAGTAATATTTACACAGGAGACAGGGCTCTGGTTAGGACATGGATCTGGTTAGCTTCGCACTCATCGATAAATGACGAAGCAGGTTTTTTTTTCTCAGAAAATTAAGTAGTATGAGAGAAATGCGCTTTCCAAGCAAGAGATAGACATTCCTAAAATGGGGATTACGATTTCATGGTGAGTTCAGATGCAATTTTTGTTAATTTCAGCTTAAAACATGCATTATTTTCTATTAGCTCTTTTCAAATGTTGCTTTAATTCAGCGTTTACACATAGTGCGAATGAGAAACAAATTTCTAAATCACTTTTACATTGTGAACATTTCACATTAAAAATAGCATATTCCTAAGGAGACAATTTCAAAAGGCCTAATTTTTCATTCACCTCATTATTTATTTGATTAATATATTGACATTTTAACGGAAAGTATTGAAAAAGAGTATTTCTTATTCAACTTTTATTGCTTCAAACTATTTGTTACAGGGGAGAGGCTTGGCATACATCATTATTATTATCTAACTTGGCCCTTTGTCTATAAGAAGGGATCACTTACTCTGGAACAATCATTAACTTGTCGGAGGACTATGCCTGATGTCGAGTGAGCAGTGGAGGATCTACGAATTTTCCGAACCGGGGCAAAAACTTGATATTGCCGCCCCTTCAAACATGAATTTGTCGCCCGGGGCAGTACGAAGCTGCTATTCGATTTCACCGCCTCCCTGATTGTTACAGATCACCACAAGAATTTGCCATATACCGTCCCTTCAAAAATAATTTTGCCGCCCCGCTGAAGATGCCGCCCGGAGCAAGCGCCTCGGTTTGACCCCACCTAGCTCCGGCACTGCTAGTGGCTGCGAACTGACGGCCATAGTGAAATATGTTAACCCTACAATACCTTGCAGAGTAGCTTGTTATGGCTAGAAAAAAAAAAGAAATAGAAATGAAAAATAAGCAAACCACTGCTGTTAATCGTCAATAGTTACATATTTGACGTAAATCAAACTGGACACGAAAGCCATCCACTCCAATTACATTCATAGATTCCATACCATACCATACCATTGGCAGTTACGTTTTACCTACCAACTTCCGAGTATTTGTCCTCCACTCAGAATCAGTGTTGTTACTAATACTATCCATGTCCCTCGTCTTTACATCACACGGTGATCTAAAGCAGCTGAGGGTTCGAAATCTTGTTCGACCGGCTTCCTGGCAGATCCATTAGGTCATCTCTCCGGTCCTGGTCCCAAGAGGCAATTAAAATACTCAGCGCTACTCGCTCACCAGCCGTCAGCGTGACATCCGACGAGGCAGCCAGCCTCTGTAGGTGGTACAAACCAACCTCTGGCGCTGATTCCGAAACATCTGCGGAAAAAATAATCCTCTGTGGTTTTAATGTCCCAGTGACGAAGTTTCTTACCTGCTTTGCAGTCCGCATCTGTAGTAACAGCCTAACCTAGACCGGCAATGCTTCATACTAACAAAACAAAAATTTGCCATGAGGTGAAAGTCAGTTTTAAAGGCCCGTAAAATTCCGGCCTATTGTTTCCCCGTCACGCGTCTTAACCAACTGAGTCACCAGACACCAGAAGAAAACGGAACACTTTTTTGAGGCAGAAGTTTCTGGTGGTGAGGTAAGACTAAAAACTGAATAAAGGCTGTGTCAACTTAAAGTCATTTAGGAGTATAGAATTCACAATTCTAAGATGAACTTTAAGGAAATTTCAAGAAAAAGAATAATTTGAGGAATATGTAAAAATAACCAAGTACTTTCTCAGATCAACAAACTCAACGACTAGTCAGTATCTTACTGTAAATGTGTAGATGCCACTTCAATGCTTAGTATGTTTCTTAAGAATATCACTCTGTGCTGTTTTTCTTTTTTCTTGTTTTTTTTTTTTATTTATGGCTTTACGCCTCGTCAACGTCTAGGTCATTAGACGCTGGATGGGACTAGGGACAAGAAACGGGTTGGAATTCGGCCATGGTCTTTTGAAGGAAGTTACCCAGCATTCGCCTGAGCTATGCTGTTGTTAGTCAAGCTGTAGTTTACAGTAGCACTTTATTAGAAGCAGATAACTATTTCCATTTGCAACGGAAATATCTCCCCCCTCCCCAGTATATCTTAAAAAGTCTTATAGGTATCGGGACTCAAAATATCAGAATTCGTGGAAAAATAATTTACAAATTTTCTAATTCAAACGAAATTGTTGTTGAAATGTTTAGCTCATAATGAGCTGCATACCTGTCTTCAATTTCTTCACAAGATCATTGTGACCTTCTTTAGAACGACTGTGCCTGCAATTCCTCTGCTACCATATATTCCTACAGTTTTTGTGTGCAATTCAGTCACGCAGAAATGACTATTAATATCGAAATAACAGTTGAAGGCTTGAGAGATCCATACTATTGCGCGGGAGCAGAATTGTGTGGATTAAAATAGTAATAGCAAAGCGCAAAAATATACATATCCACCTGCCTTCTGTATACCTTCGTAAAAATTTGAGTCCAAACAGAAATTTTATCCTCAATATAGTTTTCTTTGTTTCCAGTTAATGTATATATTTTTTTAATTTTTGAATTTATAGATTTTTCATTCTTAAATGTTAATTTACTTGGTCTGTGTATTGTAATACAAGAATAATGTTAGCCAGCATACCTAACCACTTTCCGAAAGTGATTTAATTTAATTGCAATGGAGCACACGTTCCGGTGGCAATTTCCCTACACACCCCACTTCCCCCTATCCTGAACCCACCTACATTTGACCTCTACAAATTTTGACTTTAAATTCTTTTAACGTTTTCGGTAAGTTATTCATCATTTCCCTTGGTAACTCATTCCAATCCCTGACACCCTTACATAAAAAAGAAAATCTTTCCACACCCTTGTGCCAGAACTCAAGTTCCAGCTTGTGGTCATGGTCATCTTTTCCCTTCCATGAACTACTTTTCATACTTACTGCAATATCTTTCCATGCCTCATCGCCAGTATACCCACTGTACACTCACATGACTCTCCTCATCCTCCTCATGTCTTGCAATGAATCCCATTCCAGCTTCTTCATCATATCTGTCACTGATTGCATTCTGCGATAATTTGCACAAACAAATCTAGCAGCCCTTTTTTCACCCTCTCTAATTCCTGTATTTGATACGTAAAACGTGGGCCCCATACTACACTACCATATTCGAGCAATGGTCTGACCAAAGTTTTGTAACTCAATTCCTTTACTTCTCTCATGCATCCCCTCATCACTCTCTCCAACAAGTGCAGAATTTTGAAACCTTTTCCTACCACCTGTCCAATTTGTCCTGCTCAGTTAAGCTTGTTATGAAATGTAATGCCATGACATTTACATTTCAAGTCTTCAGCAAGCAATTCTTTCCCCACCTTATATTGATAATTAACATTTTGTTTTTTATTTGTGTATCTAATAAGCTGACTCTTCTTTGCATTTATCTTCATCCCATGTTTACGAACCCAATTAGATATCCTGTCCAGATTACCCTGAACTGTTTACAGTCCTCTATCGTTTTGATCCTTTTATACAGCATTATGTCATCTGCGAACAATCTAATTTCAAATAGTAAACAATCAACACAATTATTCATTAGAATAATGAATAGCAATGGTCCCAATACGCTACCCTGCGGCACTCCCATTTTTACTTCCACTTCCTTTGATACCGCATTTCCTATCCAAACTTTTTGGCCTCCCTTGTCCATTTCAACTGAAATATCTTGCATAAATTCCACCAACTGAGATTCGCATGAATATCCTTTTTGCCTACTTGAAAACCACTTACATTCCTCACATACATTTCTGATGTGGTGTCATATCAATCTTTCATTAATTTACTTACCACTGAAGTCAAACTGAATTGGTTGTAATTTTCGACTCTATTTCTCACCCCTCCCTTATGTACCGGTACTACTATCGTACTTTCCAGGCCTGTGGTAAGCTGCAAGAATCCAGACTCAATTTAAATAATACTTCAAGATAAGGTACAATGTCACATCCGGCTATCTTTAAGATATCTGTAGTAATATTATCTACACCAGCCCCCTTATGTTTTTTCAGCTTGCTTATTTCCTTCATGATTTCTTCAGGATGAATTTCAAATTTTTTAGTATTGTTAAGCTCGTTCTCCGAATTAGACCCTCCCGTTTCTGATTCATTGTCCCTAATCCTAACAGAAAATTTATATTAACATGCGGTTTCGAAGGAAACATTGATTAGTTCCACATCTAAAATGAAACACACCATGCCTCGCCGTGAAAAATTTACGGTAATGTTAAAATTTCACAGCGAGGACTGCCAGGAACATGAAAATTCCAACACATTCAGCATAAGAAAGCACGATAAACGTGATCAGTTGGACATTTTTTTTTTTAACTTCAATCGCGTAGTCCTCTAAGCGAAAGACAGGATAGTTCTCAATTTATTGGTCAATGTCATCCGTTCCACAAAAGAACAACAGCAAAAATCCAGTTAAATGTATTTCAGATGGAATTTGAAAATCTTTCTTCATTCAAAAGTTTGTAATGTAACAAAAAACCATACATTCACGCAATTTTACTCACTCTACTTCCAAAGCAAATACTGTTAATAATTATATATACATATATACAGATATATATATATATATATATAAACAAAATAGTTGTACACGGCATGTGCAATTCTATAGATTACCTTTCAATAAAGTGGGACACAGCAATGATTGAAACTTTGGAATGCTAGTACATTTTCAGGAGAATGGCCGTCTATATTACTGTGTTAAAGTCATCTGAATTGATACAAACACCAATAACATGATTCACAATTGATCTATCTACGAAGGATGACACACATAATTATTATGTAGTGTCTGTAGTGTGTTAATAGAGATCCTGTAATAGCAATGGAGACGAAGCCCTTAGATCATGTTCCAGCACCAGCTGACATCACCAGAAAATCAAAGCTCATTGCTTTTAAGTCCGATGGAAATGGATAAAAACAGTATTAAACATAAGGAACATTGTGTGAAATACTGTAACATGAGGCAACCTGTCAGAATCATATTCGGAAGCAATGGGTTTACAGTTTCTGAACGGAAATTCCCAATAAAGGTACAGAGAAACAATTGTCTACCAAATATGATAGCAGGATGGTTGAGATAGACAAAAACTCAAAGAAACAAGAAAAAAAAGAAATTTTCAGATGCGTAGATGTTGGATGTGAACTGATTTGCTACTCATACCAAAAAATTTAATCATTCCATTTGTCTCCATGCTTTTGATTTTAAATGAATAGAAGTTCTTATAATTGATAATCAAAGCGATATTCAGTCTGATTTATTACACTAATTAATAGACTCTGCTTTCTTTCAGTTGACTTGTTGGCTTTAAAGTTTTAAATGATGATCAAAAATATTTTTGCCCTGAGAGACATAACTTTCGCTGTCGTTGCACAACGTCATATTATATTACATCGGTGGTCATCCTTTGATGGCTGATAGACAGGCACGTCGAAAATTCTAACACATAAGAAACAGTCATGCGCTATGGCTGAATTACGTCTAATATAGGAAAAAGGATCGCTCAACTTTTTCCCTGTAACTCACAGAAACATTCCCGTCATGTACGTAGACAGACAGGGCCGCATTTAAGCATAGACTATCCAAGCTGTAGTTTAGGGCCCGTACCACAAAGAGAGGGCCCACATCACAGCCAGAGGGGGCCCCATGACCGGTCGGAGGGACCATAAATTACTACGCCGCCGACAGGGGCCCGCACCACATGTAAAGCCTAGGGGTCCGCAAAGCCTAAATGCGGCCCTGTATGCAGAGTTATAAAATAAATCATCAATTCCTCTATTGCTCCACAAGATGTCACAAAAGGGGTGTGTTAGTATACACTCCGAAGTGTCACTTTTCCCGTTTGCCTGTTAATCGCGCGACTGATCTACTGTTTTTGCCTGTGTTTGTAAGTTGGTACTTCATGTCACTAAAGGTGGCGGCACAAGTGGTGTATTCAGTCTCAGATAATTCTTTCACTGTCTCTAGGGTAAACAATTGCTGATCTATAGTACCTACCTGAGGCTGGGGCCGGCCGGTGCTTGGATTCTCAAGCCCCGAGTAAGCTTTCTTGGCTCCCACTCTCCCCACCCACCGACGAAATTTTATACTTTAAACACTTTTTTCCCCCTTTTTTGTGTAAAGTCAGAAAGTTTTGATGCTAAAATATTCAAAATCATAGCTACAAATTTTAAAATTTATATGTTTTATTTCTATTTAGTTAGGCACCATGGCTGGTGGGCTCCACAAAAGTATTATATCATGTAGCAACCCTCGGTGTGTGCACACCTCCCGAGCCTCATGACTTAGTTTCTTCATCAGGAATAAGGTTAAATAACCGAAATATTGAGTTTATTTGTGTGTTCGTTATATATGATCTTCTCTCGTCGTTGCCTTCAACTTTGGTGAGTGATGAGTCATTTTCCCTTTCCTTGTAATTATATTGCCTAAAGCAGTTTCCTTTTTGCTTAGTTTAATTATATACTACAACAAATAAACATAATTTACAAATAAATTTTGTAAAATTTCTATTGGAGACAGTTAACTTTCAAGGATAGTTTAATGGAAGAAGTTGGAAAGTTAACCATCATGTGTCTTTTTACTAATAAGTTAATTTCCATACATCTTTAATGTCTATTTTATACTGTTGGGAAGCTTATTAAAGAAATGTATTCCAGAATAGTTAACTCCTTACTTGAGCTCTGTACTAGTTATTTTTGTTTCTTTTTTTTTTTTGCAATTGTGTAACTGGGAATTCAAAGTAAATAATTTAAAATGTATGGGGCCAAAATACATCAGAGAATCTATACACTTAAAAAAAAAAGTTTTTTACAGAGTTGTCTGCAATAAGATATTTGTTTTACCCCAGACAGCATCATAATAACTCTTTTTTTTTCTACTACTAAAACCTTATTTGTCAAGGCATCCCCCAAACAATCATGCCATATGATGAATGAATGAAAATAAGAGTGGTACAACCATTTAATTCCAGATCTGTTATTCAAGAAAGTGTTCTTATTGCAAATACAGAACTGCTTAACTTCTTTAGTAGCACCAGTAATTTTTTCTTGCTTTTGAGTTTTACAAAATTTGTTTCCAAATTTTTTTTTATAACTTACATGTAAATTTAGCTGCATATAACTTTGTGTCAAACCTAATATAGCTTTTTTTTCAAAATTTAATTTCACTGAGTTTTCCTTTTACCAGTTTGTTACTTCATTGAATACATTTGCATTTGATTCTAAATTACTCTCTTCTTTTATCTGCAAACAAAACACTCCCACTTGTTAGTTTTGCCAGGAAGATACCATTGTACTCCTTTTTTTTTTCAGTATTAATTAATACTGTCAAATGCTTTCACAAGTTCACAAATAATTATTTCAGTAGAGATTTTATTATTCAGTTTCTCAAATGCATTATTTAAATTATACTGGAATATCCAAAGGTGAAGAATATATGCTGTGAAGCAGTAACATTATTTTAGTGAGAAACAATGTTTTATTATTCTATGAAACATGGCATTTACAAAAATCTTTGAAAATCGTGAAAGAAAAGAGGTAGGTCAGTAGTTATCCATACAAATCTCTTCTTTATCAGATGATGTCTTTAAAATTGCATATTTTAGTCTATTTGGAGTATGGATTCATTACAAATGTGGATAAGATGTTATTTTTTCTATCTGAATACCTTTTTAAGCTATTTACTCCCTTTTTTTTTTATCAAAGCTAAAGTTATTTTTATGTTTTTAGTTCAATAAATTTATTTATCCCTGAGATTGCTATGCATGACAATTGCATCCCAAAAAATCTATTTGGGAAAGCAGTTTGAAGAAGTCTTAGGGCAATGTCAGCAGGGCCCCATTTAGGCTCTGTGGGCCCCTAGGCTATACATGTGGTTACTGTACCATATTATCAAAATACAAAATGAACATACATTACTGGAGACAGATAGAAATCTTATCTAACCTCTTGGTTGGATTTTATTTGCTTTGCAGCTTCATCAGTTTTGAAGTCTAAAATAGTAGTGTGTTTGAACAGACTTTTGATAGCGAGTATGAGATATTCTCCTTTTGTTATTTCACTTCATCTTATGAAAGGTCTTGACAGAGATAATAAAAGCAATATGTTTTCAAATCTAAATTCATATAATTTTTTGTAGCTGTTGTATATTAAATACTATGGCAATACATGTACAATCTTATCAGAAACATACTTATTCTTCTCCAATGAGGATCTCTGCTATTTAATGATTAACTAAATATACTTCACACCCACAGTTCAGCACGTTAAAAATCCTGCAGTTATCAGAATTTTTTCAGTCACCCTACTAGAATGACAAAGTGATGTTAGCTTCACCCATTCTACAGCAATTGCTTTTCGTCTATAACAGGTACATCAATTGAGGCAGTTTGTGTTTTAAAAATATTCCACTGGATTTGAAAAGTTCCAAATAAATACCATATGTACAGGTTGCTTTCTCGTTTTTCACCTGATTTAAAGCACTTGTTCTAATATTGTATCAGTTACAATGATATTTTTTGGTCACATCTACAGTTTCCAATGCACGAGCCTCCCGGGGAACTAACCACCAAACTTTGTAACGTTTACTCCACATTTCATTTTCTATTAGCTGCATTTTCTTTGTTTAAATTTTTCAGCATTTCTTTTGTTTTCTACAGTCCAGCATGTATATTAATCTCTACAACATATTTCAGCTTTATTGTTGGAGTTAGTTGTACTCTAATGTGCAACTTTTTTTTTTGGACAGATACTGCATTTAATACTCTTAACGAAACTTTGGTCAGAACATTGCTCGAATATGGTAGTGTAGTATGGGACCCTCATTTTACGTATCAAATACAGGAGTTGGAGAGGGTACAAAAAAGGGCTGCTAGATTTGTTTCTGGAAATTATCACAGAATGCAATCAGTGACAGATATGATAAAGGAGCTGGAATGGGATTCATTGAAAGACAGGAGGAGGATGAGGAGGGTCATGGGAGTGTACAGGGCATATACTGGCGATGAGGCATGGAAAGATATTGCAATAGGTATGTAAAGTAGTGCATGGAAGGGAAAATATGACCATGACCACAAGCTGGCACTCGATTTCAGGCACAAGGGTGTGGAAAGATTCTCTTTTTTAGGTAAGAGTGTCACGGATTGGGATGAGTTACCAAGAGAAATGATGAATGATTTACCGAAAACTTTGAAAGAATTTAAAGATAAAATATGTAGAGAGCAAATGTAGGTGAGTGCAGGATAGGGGGAAGATGGGTGTGTAGGGAAATTGCCACCGGAGCCTGTGCTCCATTGCAATTAAAATAATAATAATAATAATTGTTATCATTTGTGAATGAAAAGATATCCTTAATTATTGACAGTAAAAATATGATTTGTAATGCCACCACTGATACATGTAACTGTAAAATAGTATCAAGAAACTAAAGAGTGCCAAATGTAAACAAAAAACCAAACCATAAACAGATTTTTAATACCAACAGGAAATTGATATATTATGTATGTTACTACAATCCACAAATATCTGTTGATATAATGCTACCTTATCCCATGTGCTTCCCATATTTCTCCTGAAAGTGAATTTATTTAGACTGGTTAGTCTCGTTTATTATTTTTTTTATTTTGCTCACATATGAAAAGCAGGAGAAGTTTCAAGCCATTTTTATAGATACAGAAATAAGAAAAAAAAATTCAACAATTCTCAACTATTAAAACTATTTTTTTACCAATATTATGGATTGGATACCCCTCCACCCTTTCCCTGAAATACCAGAATCTCACATATGAAGCTTTGCAGCCCAACAAATTGCTCCTATTTTTAATAAGTTCTACAGTGTCCTGATTTGCTAAAAGAAATTAAAACCTCGTCTTTTAACGAATTTTCACACTCAGAATTAAATGCTATTTTATACAATTAAGTTACATTTGTACACACAACTTGGATTTTATCAAATGTAAAATGATAATAGAAACAAAGTGTTGGAAAGCATTAATAAATAAATACAAACCCAACTTCCTTTCAATATCCAAAAATAACAAACAAATACTGTTGCTACATTTAAACAAGAAACTCTTTGATGTCAAATGTGATAGTATCACTGGTTTTGACGGTGAAAATTGATACATATTTAGAAGAAAACAAATTTTTTTTTGTTCAACAGTTTTATTACAAAAAACACATAATCAGAATACAATAAATATGACTAACACCGATATAACATACTCTAAAACATTATACTTTACATTTAGCACTGTTTCTAATGAAGCTTGCTTCAAAATTATTAATAATTTATCTGTAATACTTACAAAAAATACTTCTTTTTAGTAAGCTTCATTTTAGTAAAATTCAGTCTGAATGTTATTCAGAATCCTCCAGATTCTTATATACATGTTTATTGTGTGGAATGCTGCAATCTGTGCACATTATTTTCTACGAATGGAGGAACTTATACTCCTACATTTCTTGTTTGTGAATCTTTGCCATTTCACCACATTTGGCAAGCAATGGTGCCTTCTGTTGTTCTTATTTAAGTAAATGAACCGTTTGTTATTAATATTAACACAGCAACTTAATATATTTGCTATTAACCTATAATTTGAAAGGAAAATGCATTACTTTGAAAATAATAGCTGATAATTAAAAAGATTGTTCAAGTTACAAGCTAATGATTTAGCTTCCCTAATTAAGAATTAATTTTATTTGCTGTTATAAAACACTGTTCTACCACCTATGATTGCCAATAAATTAAAAATTTACAATACATCTGATGATAACTAACAAAATAAAATTGGCAGTGGTCTTTTGATGTATAATTCATAACTGTGGGAAAAAAAAATCTTGGGAAAAAAAAAAATAGTTACAAAACCAGCATATGCAGTTTTTACTATCCTTTAATATTGCACATTACATTCTGCAACAACTTCTTACAGCTGTTTCTATGTCATCAAGGCATTTCCCACATAAGTTTATCATCCTGGTCCATAAGCATAAAAGCAATAATTTAGAAAGTAAAAAAGCACAGGAAATAATTGATACACACCATATTTGGTGTACACTTTTGGGCTAACACCAGCAATAAACCTGCAAAAGGAATGTAGCATAAAACTTAGCAAAGAAGGCAGCGTGTAAGAGGCAGGATTTCTGGTGCCTTCAGTTTATGAATTATAAAGTACATTTCACACATATAAAACAAATGTTAGAAGGTATACATCAGCTTAAGAGTCTATATAAAGTCTGGCTGATTTATAACGGTGCCATGTGATTTGAAGTATAAAGTCTTAAAGATAAAAACAAGTCTTTTTATAAAATTGTAAGAGTACATGAAAAGAAAATAACTGATATTTACACAGTTTAACATTCTCTGATGTGTATCATCAACCTCAACAATGTTTCAAGCTGTTCAATGTTGTTAAGTTCTGATATGAGAGATAACTGACAAAGGTACACCACATTACATTGTACCTACCATCTAGACGTTTCCACCATTCTTCTTACAAACAAGAAAGTCATTTGGGTCGAAAATTTTTTACTGGTATATGCAGAATGAATTAGTTCTGAAAAAGCATCTCTGTAAATCCACGTAATTCTATAGGCAGTTCAAGCGAAATTGTGTGCACAGTAGCCATAATTTATTGACGTCTTACTGATAAGACAACAGGTTTCATGCAAGTTGCCCTTCTATCAATCACAACATCTTCTAGTAACTTCCTTCCATGCTATCATGAGTTTTACTTTCCAAGAGTTTTTTTGAACCCATCACTATTGAAAACTTTAACAACTATTCACTCTTCCTCCAGGCACTTAAGGGGGTAGGTACACTTATCAGGTTTCAAAAAAATATTTTTTTTTTATTATTCACAAAAACAGTTTATTTTAGTGAAAAAATTATTTCAATATCTTTAACAGTGTGGGAATTATGTGTCATTAAGCAATGCCCTGCACGATTGACAGCCATTTAAATCTTACAGCACTTGAAGGTGATCCAAATATCTCAAAACAGCAATTCATCAAATGGTTTTAAACTTTTTTCCATATGCATAGATCTTTTTCAAATTTGCAGGACATGTTCTACATACTAAGTACTACAGTCGGAACCATTATTGTTTATGTAGCTTTTCCCCAATGAAAAATATGCCTTTATATTTAAGCAAAAAAAAAAAAAAGCAAAAAATTTAATTTCTTGACAAAAAAATTTATTTATAAAAAATATAGATTTAAATATGTTATATTATAGGTTCAACTTGTTGCCTTGATATTAGTTTACAATATTAAAAGAACATTTCTGAAAAATTTCGAATACTATGCCTTTTATCTTTAAAACCCTTTACAACAATATATTTTTCACTGTCAATTTTGATGGTACATTAACATATTGTTAAACAATATTTTTATTTTAAAAATCAAGTTTTATATCTAGCTATAACAGTTCTATGGAGCGATGAAATTTGAACTCTCAAATTTAAATAGATTTGGAGAAAATGACATCTCAACTTTATTAAATATTTGTATGTGTTAGGTGTACCTACCCCCTTAAGCACATTGCTCAATGTATTTGAGCTATTAATCTAACGTTGTCTGACAAATTAATTTTAAATTATGTCTCAACACTAATTCATGCTAGAAAATTAAAGCAGCAGATTTTTTTTGTATACATAAAAATGTTGCGAAACCAAAAACCGTTATGCCCCGATTTATAAAGTTCAAAGAAGTGATTCATTTTTGGGATTAAAACCTGAAGATGCGTTGAGAGAGATCTCTTTCACAATAAATTACTGACACTTGGGATAAACTGAAAAACAATTGTAACATAACAATTCATTGAAATAAATGAAATTACATATTTAGACAAATGAAGGCCATAATATTAGGGAAATAAAAGTTTTTAGAATTAATAAAAATAAAAAGAATAGAGATTATTTGCTTTGATATGTTGGAGAGATAAAATATCTGAAAGAAAAACGAAGAAGTGAGGGGATTGTTGGTAGAGAGGGCGAGGGAGAAAAACTTATCATAATCAAGCAGAGGATTGAGAAGTTTGGAAATAATAGTTGCATAGTGAGAAAATTGCAGAGGGAAAATTTGGTATATCTTGTGTAGAAAGTGAACCTGCTAATCTTTTGGAATGAACTTTGTTCAAGAATATTCTACACACGGTCAAAAGTTGTTATTGGCATAAGAGAAACTTCGAACAGGAGGAAAAAAAAAAAGGAAATGATTAGCAAAACGTACAATGTTAATTCTTGTATAAAAAAACTTTCATTACAATCACCATAGCGTTGTAACACAATCCAAAAGAAGGTGCAGTTCCGTTTGGATGGAAGAGTGCAAGCAGGTCAACTCAAAATGAATGAAGGAATTCTGGGCTCAAAAGAAAATGCAGGAAGACTTAACGTGGTCCTAGCTGGACTCAACTAACTTACATCCAAACAAAATGTTGCTCTCACTCTTAAGATATATCGATGAGGATGTCTATTGGATTATTTCAAAACTGGCCATTACAGTAGCTGTGACCACTTCAATGAATAATGACAATTTCCTCTGAAATATAAACTGATTAACAATACTGTTTGTCCTGGAAAGGTTGACGTTCAAAAGAGGAAAAAGGAGGAGGGATATTTGATCAATGCCAGTTTGTATATACTGCGAGTACATGTTTGGACCTATAAGAAAACCATAATGGACCAGTGTCTATCTTCGGGTGAACAATGATTGTAGCTTTCAAACCTAGAAGACATCACAGCATCCATCCTCCAATGCACATCATTATGCCTAGTACCTCAAGAGAGATCAGCTAGAAAATTATATTTTGGTAAGATAGCACATATTTTTGAAGTCTGTGCTCCATAAATTTAAACTTAAAGTCATAACAGCCTGTGACCAATCAACACTGGTGTAAGAATTTCATGGAATTCAATGCTCTCCTTTTTTCTTGTGGCTTTACACCTCATCAACATTGAGTTCATTAGAGGAATGGGGGCAAGGATAGGAAAGAATTTGGCCATTTCCTTTTGAAGGAACCGTCCCAGCATTCGGGGTAACAAACTAATGTCCTCCTGACTGCCAAGTCTGAGCATTACAACTCACCCACCATGCTCTGTCCAATGCTTACACTTATGAAGTATTGTACGTAAAACAGAATTGATTACTTACTCTTGTTTCAACCATTTTGCTCATTAAATGTAGGCCACAATTGACTGTATTGTATTTGTTTCAATGCTTCCTATAAGTATATGTTGCCTTCTGGATGTGCTTATTAATAATTTTTCAAGGAAGTACTAATACATCGTTCATATATGGGTGTGACAAGGCATAGAAACCACATTGTCACAAGTCAGAATTAATTTGATTATTTCCATAACTACCGTCCCTTTTCTTTTAAATCTTCATTGTGTCATTTCTCAACTATAGATGCCAGATTTTGGCCCCAACAGATTTTACCTGTGAAATCATGATGTGTAGGTGTACAAGTATAAATGTAGCATTGTTAACAGATTACAATTGAATTTTAGGAAAAATAAAATACAATAAATTCCAGTCCATGTGGTGTGGCCAAAAATTTTATAAACCGTGGCAAATACCAGACAATAGCAATTATTTAGGGCATAAACTCGCACGGAAAAACTATTTGCGACCAAAGACTCCATGGCGAAGGAAGATCAAAAAAACTTGCACAGACAATTTGACATGTAACTATCAATGTAGATTTAGCGCAGAGAACTTTTTTAAAAAAAGCCTGGAGAGACAAAATTTACAGCTTACATCTTAAATTAATGCTGGAGACCTTTTAGTGTTAGTGACTAGCAGAGTTTACAGTTGGTTGATGCTCAACATTCTTTCCAAAAGTAGAATGAAGCATTCTGTAGTGGCCTGATGTATAATCTAAAAAACATTTCTTCAAAAGTGCATCATTCTTCTGATGTTGAGATCTCTTGTCAAATCAGTGAGCTGTAAAAACCAATGAAAACATAAGTTCTTTGCACAATAACAAAATCCTGTTATTATATTTATGTTTTTTATTAAAATTCATATTTTTTTTCTGAATGTAATAGCTTTTTCACTTCAAATTATTATTATAGTTTGAATACAACTACATTCTTCACTATGGACTTACAGAAAATCATTAAGTCTGTAAGGGGGAAAAATGGAAGATTAGGAAAGCATGAGTGTAGGTGAATTGCCATTAAGGAAAGTGCTCCATTGCAACTAAATTAAATAAAGTGATTATCATTATTTTTCCAGAAAAACTGCAGCATTCGTAACAGGGTTTAAAATGTATCAAATGTTCTCCAGCCTTCCTCCAGGGATGCATGCCAATTTGTTGTGATGCTTCCAAATTGGTTTCAGACTTCATCTTCCAGTGGAAGGTGAAGTCGACAAGCAACTTCAAAACATCGCATCAAATTGTCATGCTCCCTTAGTGGGAGGCTGGAAGAACACTTTATATTGTTAATACACCGGGAAATCCTCCAGTTATTCAGGGATTAAAATTAACAAAAAAATTCTGCACTGTTTCTAATTTACAAGGGTGGAATGAAAATAAAGGCACACATGCTTATAGAACATGAATAAAATCATATAGCAAGATCAGGTGGTGGGAAGTACATTAAAGTAAAATTCCTAAGCTTCAAAATTATATATATATATATATTTTTCAATACTGTCACTGTTAAAGCTAACACATTTCTCCCAATGTGTAACGAGCTTTTTATTCCATTGCTGAAAAATTCTTCAGGCTTTTCTCAAAACCAGGATTTGACAGCTCCCTTCACCTCATTGTCTGAAGTGTAATGATTATCCCTGAGGTATCTCTTGAGTAGTGGGGGGGACAAAAAATCACAAGTTGCAAGATCAGGGGAGTAAGGAGGGAGTGGAATCAGTTCAAACTTCAAGTTCTGCAGAGGTGTGTGGACGAGCATTGTCATGTTGCAAGAGTATTGGTGATAGGCTTCCCCCAATACAAAATAATAATAATAAAATAAAATGACGTTGAAGGCATTTTAGATTCTGTTTGTAGTCTATGCCCATTAATATTCAACTTGTACGTAGAGGAAGCAATAAAGAAAGTAAAAGAAAAATTTCAATGTGGCATAAGTGTTCAGGCAGAAAAAAATCAGTATGCTATGATTTGCTGATGACATTGTCTTGTTAGCAGATAGGGCTGAGGATATTGATAAATTACTGAATGGCACGAACAAAATACTGAAGGAAGATTTTGGACAGAATATAAATCAAAGCAAGACTAAAGTGATGAAAGGGAGCAGAAATGATACCAATACTAGTAGATTAAATATAAAAATAGGATCGAATGCAATTGGAGAAGTAAGTGAATTCTGCTACTTGGGAAGCAAAATTATAACCGAAGGCCGAAGCAAGAATGATTTTAAAAAAAGAATAGCACTAGCAAAAAGAGAAATCTTTTAATTTCAAATATTGATCTAGGAATTAGAAAAAACTTTTTAAAACTCTATGTGTGGAGCACAGCACTTTACAATAGCGAAACAAGGAAAATCGAAGCATTTGAAATGTGGCACTACAGAAGAATGCTGAAAATACAGTGGACAGACAAAGTAAGAAACGAACGAGTTTTGGAAATGATGGGTGAGGAAAGAAGTGTGTGGAATTAGCATACAAAAAGTAGAGACAGGCTGGTAGGTCATATTTTGAGACATGCTGGATTGGTTAATTTGTTAGTGGAGGGAATAGCTGAAGGTAAGAACTGTAGAGGAAGACAGAGATTAGAATATATGAAGCAGATAATAAAGGACGTGTGTTTTAAGGGATATGTAGAGATGAAGAGGTTAGCACAAGATAGGAAGGGATGGAGGATTGCATCAAGCCAGTCGAAAGACTGATGACAGCAAAAAAACAAAATGTACTGAGAAGAATTTACCTTTGCCCCTCATTCCAGAAAATCGGTTTCAACCTCGGTGACCATTCCAAAACGCAGTCAAAAGAATTATTATTTTTGGGGGGGGGGGGATTCTTGTGTTTTGAACTTTTTCACCTGTGGAGAAGATGCAAGTCGATATTCAGCAAAATTCGAGCGTGTGTCCAATAACAACAGAAAAGTAGCATTTATTGAGTGAGAGTAATTTAATTTTGGGTCGATGAAGGTTAATCTCAATTACATTACTTACGTTAGATACCTGAATATTTTTGAAATAAAAAATATTATTACTGATACCTTGCCAGGTTCTTGGAATTGTATATGCATTCAAAAAATGTTCAATTAACCTTCATTGACCCAAAATTAAATTACTCTCTCTCAATAAATGCTACTTTTCTGATGTTATAGGACGCACATTCGAATTTTGCATCTGCATATTTAAATACATTAAAATTGCAAACCTTCTGATGGTGAGCATCTTGCTAAAGCTGGGAATGGTTGAATAAACATAATAACAACAAATTGTAACTGGTTACTGCTTTCAATATCAACCCAAATTCAAATTCATTACAGACACTTTTTTATTGCACAGATTGTTTAACAAGTTATATGTTTTAAACCTTTTTTTTTATTTCACATTAGTTCATGCCAACTTGCCAGTGCATGCAGTGTGGAAGAAAAATCTCATACATCACAGCAAATACCTGCCTGGGACAACTATTCATCACAGAAGCTCACAGTGCAAAGCTATTTGCAACAAAAGGAAGTTAAAGTTGAAATACTATCAAAACCACTGTAAATTAAATTAATATTTTAAGAGACATGAAAAAATACATCTCAGTATAATATTCAGTATGTATCTATTTCTATAACTTAAGCTTCCTAAGGGTATTACTTTTTTATTATACTTACAGTTAAGAAAAATGAGGCTGCTGGTAATGATGTTCTGACAGCTCGTATGTACATATTGTTTTCTAGGCAGTCATATATACATTTAATCCTCATCACCAGTTTCATCAATGGACAATTTATCTACAGATGATTGTTGCAACATCATTGTTTGTCGCTGAATCATGGTCAAGAGAACTTTTGAACTTTCCACAATCTGGAAAACAAAAGTAATTCAAACTGAATATCTAATAAGAGCAGACAAAATGATAGCTGATCAAGACTTCAATGTCAGCAGAGAATTGACAAATTTCTATTACTATTTCTTAAGAACTCAAGATTCAAATAACTTCATGAATGCTAGTGTCAAGAGTTTTTTTTTTTTTTTTTTTTTTTTTTTTTAACATTTATGAAATGTTCATTCATGTATAAGTCTTGAATGCTGAACTCCAGTCCTTCATACTACTGATTCAAAGAAATTGTATTGTTTTTGCAAGTGTCATAAAACCAAAATTGATGATAAAAATAAATGTAATTCAATAATTATTTATTTATTTTCAGCATCTTAGATGAATATAGGCAATAGTAGAATGTAGCATTTAAAAAACTGTTAATGGTAAAAACATTAACACCAGACTTTATCTTTCTTGAAATACAATTAATGCTATAGCAGGACTCTGAAGGAAAAATAAATTCCCATGGTGAATAGTTTCTAAACATTTAATAATCATCATTTTTGGCTTTATTTTTTTTATACTATTTGGAGCAAGACAGACAAAGGGAAGTCATTTTACTCTGTGCAATGATATGTTGTAGGCAGTGTTAACAGTAATTTTGCTGAAAAGCACACTGTGGGCTATGTTCCTCAAATGCAGTAGCAGGGTTAGCGCTAGGAATTTCGGGCCCGGGGTAAAAGGGCGACCTTAACAAAATTGAAATTGGATGCTGGGCAGGGATTAATTTGAAGATCCTGTTAACAATGCCTACAAGATATCAGCTAACAAAATAAACAGCAGTTCTGCTCATACTTTTGGTGTGAGCTATGTTCATCAGCTACAGAAGTTCAATTTGTATACCTAATTGAGTCACTGAGTGGGCAACAGTGTGATCATATTCACCCCGTTCGACAACTGTCTCATCCACTAGCAAGAATAAGATTTAATACCAAAATAATGTGTTACTTGTGTTCATAAATCCCAGCCACTGTCATGTCATCTATGGCAGTGGTCCGCAACCTTTGCCCACTCGCGGCACACCATAAGGGTACCCATAAATCTCGCAGCACACCTTACTGGTCGGGTGGCAGTTTTATGTTACTATTAAAAAAATAATTGTACACATACCTTCAATTGACACTTGTGCCTGCTTAAATGCACACAGGTGGCTGATCCATGGAGAAATTTCTTCATCGACGGATTTGAGTGTTTCCCTGTTGGATGTTTTAATCTCAGTAAACATCGAGAAGCCCCATTCACATAAATATGTAGTTGGAAATGGCAATAACACATTTACTTCCATGTCAGACATAGCCGGATATTCATTCCTTATTGTTTGCCAAAATGTATCTAAAGAAATTTCAAAGGTCTATCAGCTTTCCGATCCGCGAGTTCCTCTTGAATATTAATTGGAAGTTGTTCCAAATTTTCAACGAATAGATCCCGAACCCAGTTGAAATCTTCAACACATTCTCCAAAGAACTTTTTGAATCTCTGCCGCAGGGCTTCTAAATGTTCTATAACAGAACTAAGTCCATCACCATTTTATTACCGTCATCAAGTGACCATACAGTTTTGACCATCTCACATGAACCATTTTCAATCCTCTGTAACCACAAATCCAGCTTATTCTCAAATCCTTTAATCTTATCCATACTAATGAGAATATTTTAGTTCCCACCTCGCATTTTGGTACTCAGCTCATTCAAGTGTACGAAAATGTAGGAAAGATATACCAACTTACATACCCATTCACCATTTGTGAATCAATCCGCGTACTTATGTCTTTCAACAGTCAAAAATGCCTGGACCTCTTCTCCAAGTTGAAATATTCACGATAACACCTTTCCTCGTGACAGCCAGTGTACTACTGTATGTAGCAGGAATGTAATGTGTAATATGGGTTGTAAAAAATACAGCAATCAGTCACAATATGATGTTGTTTATTAAACCATTACCGGTTTCGAACAATACCTGCTCATCTTCAGATGGTTTGTAAATTTTACATCAACAAATGTAATATACAGGAATATATGGTTGTCATTTTGCATCTGAATATATCCGAAAGCAAAATTAAAGCACTATAAATGCACATATTTACAAACATGCGCTGCACTAGCACTGATGGAGATGGATAGGAGCACACTGTGTTTGCCACCATTTCACACATGATATACAAATATACAGGATATATCCTGTATATTTAGTTTTGCTTTTGGATATATTCAGATGCAAAATGACAACCATACATTCCTGTATATTACATTTGTTGATGTAAAATTTACAAACCATCTGAAGATGAGCAGGTATAGCTCGAAACCGGTAATGGTTTAATAAACAACATCATATTGTGACTGGTTGCTGTATTTTTTACAACCCATATTTGAGATCACAGTCGCGGAAGTTCCACCAATCCCTCATGGATAAAATATTATTAATGTAATGTGTTCTTAACCCATTTCCTGACATAAAACGGAAAAAAGTCACGAATTTAGCGGCCGTGATTTTATGAAGTTCAGGACTTTTACTACTTTGTCCGGCACATCTTTCAGAGAAGATGACAGAGATTTAGCGACAATAGCTTCACGGTGAATGAGACAATGATCGCATCGTATGTTGGGATTTCCTTCGAGTACTTTAGCTGTAAATCCTTTCACTGGGCCTTTCATATCAGCCGCTCCGTCTGTACAAACACTTCTTCCATGTTAATTCCTTAAGGAGCAAATATTCATCAGTCAAACGAAATATTTCTTCACTGGTAGTTTGCTCTGGAAGTTCTTTGCAAAAGAAGAAGTAACTTACAATTATATCTCCATCGAAGCCTGCAGAAATTGTCGGTGGCGGCTAATATCTGTGGACTTGTCGATCTGAAGTGAGAACTGCTGACGATTTTCTCCTTCATATCATCTTCAATATCACGAGAGATATCGATAACTCGGCAATTGATTGTGTCAGCAGAAAGTGGAATTTTTGAAATTTCACTAGTAGATTCTAAACCCAGAACTATTCTCACCATCTCTTTACAAACAGGTTTTAACAGCGTTTCAATTATTGTATGTGGTTTCTTGGTCTTTACCATAAGTTTGGCTGCCATATAACTAGCTTCCTGTACTTCTTCCGAAACACATACTGTAGCAGTCATGAACGTTCATTTTTTTTTACTTATTTTCCAACAAAATAATTGACATCTTTACTTAACATGTTTTGTTTCAATTTACTAGGAACCATAGCAGTGCACTCGGGAATTGAAGACGTTATTTTACCACACAAAAAAAAAAAACCTCAGGATAAGTAATTATCACTATCTTTCCGCTGTATCAACTTCTATTTCTTTCTTTCAGGCTCAACGTTTTCACTAGTTGCACTCCGTTCAAGGAATTTGTCCATCTAGAAGAAATAACATAGTCTGCTAAGTGTAATAGAAAATATCAAGACCAATTATTAACAGTTTGTGGAGCACTTCAGAGCACAGCTATGATGGAACTGGAGTAATTTTAAGAAGCGGGAGTTTTACTCTTCAGAGAAGTTACATAAACCGTGCCGATTGTTTTTAAATTGATGTCTAACAATGTGTCTGTGCAACTGTACAGAAACAAAGTATTGTTAGAGAATTACCAACAAGGTAATAAAATATAAGGTTTGGAAAGTCCTGCTAATCCAAGCAGTTTAGACTGAGGGAAAAGCACATACACAGTCGTGATGGACAGACCGATTCTTTTTGATGAATCATTTGGAATCGATTCACTCCTTGCTGAGAATCGATCCTTTTAAACGGCTCTTCAATTCTTTTTGCATGGTAATTTGAAGGATGAAAATTGATAAGGAGTTATTAACCAACGAGGAGGAAATTATTAACAAATGTTAACTAAAATAATGAAATTTGTATTTAGAAATTTTAAGTTATTTATTGTAAAAACAAGTTCTTTTATTATTTAAACAAATCAAAACACTAATTTTATAGTAAAAAAGATACTATTTACAAAAGAAGATTACACCAACTCTCTATTACTATTTACAAAAAGCATTTTCATTAATTTTTATGATATGAGCCGACTTCGCTTTTCAGTCATTAATTGTCCAGCTTTCGAAAAAAAATCTGTTCACAAGTTATAGATGTTGCTGGGATGCAAAGTCTTTTTAGTACTAATTTATACAAATTTGGAAATATGTTCTTCCGTTCATCCCAAGAGTAATGAGAGTCCAAATTTCTCACTAGAAGAGGTTCGGCTAAATATTTATGAACCTTTATGATAGCGGAAGCCTTTGCATCTGAAGACGGCCAACGGACTGATCGAACTCATTCCAAATAGAAGAAATTGGTGTTGGTGGTGGTTTAGGTAAAAAGAGCATCTCCCTCAGATTCCTCAAAACCAATTTTTGGTTGAGCCCTTGAACGTGATGACATAATTAGTCCCTTTACCGTTGTAATAACAGTATTATAAGAATCCTGGAAATGACTGACATCCCCAAATCCTTGAACCTTGGGTCTAAGAAAATGGACTGGCCAACCAGTTCTACGGATTCTGTTCTGCCGAATCGTTTTTTCAACTCCTCCAACAATCCCTCCGCCAATTTCCTCACTTCCTCCAAAAGTTGTTTATTTTCTAGATGTAATTTTACTCTATTTCTCATGCCACGGCCCAAAATTCCTATCTTTGATAGGGACACCGTTTCTGAAGCAGAGACCTCCTGTGTCACTTCAAAAAATACTTCCAACATATTTACGGCCTGCATAATAATTTCCCATTCAGACTCTGTAAATGTCACATGAGAATTCACAAGTGCTAATACTGCAATTATACACTCCTTAAGAGTTAAAAATCTATTTAACACAGTGTATGTGGAGTTCCATCTAGTAAGAACATCCTGTTTCAATTTTAAAGTAGCAATACCCATAGTTTTTTGCATTTCATGCAATTTTGCAGTTGCGTGGCTGCTTTGCTTAACAAATTGTACCGTTGATTTTACTTTGTCAACAGTGTTCTCAATAGAACTTCTAATTGCAGACTGAATGGCCAAATTAAGGCCATGAGCAAAACAGGTTATGTGCCTCAGGTTTAAAGAAGCAATTGCCACTTTTTTTGTTTGCCGCAATGTCAGTTACCACAGCACACACTTTAAACCCTATTTCATATTTATTAAAAATTCCTTTTACCCAATTAGCTATATTGTCAGCCGTATGCTTATCTGGGAATTCGCTACAATCTAAAAGGGCAGATTTCAGATTTGTATTGTTATCAAAGAAATGTGCAGTGATGGCATAAAAACTCGTGGTATTTAAGTCTGTCCAGCCATCGCAGATAACGCAAGTGGCGGGTGTCTTTTGTACCATTAGTTTAACTTTCTCCATCATTTCCTTATAAACTGATGGTAAGAGACTGGACAAAATGGTTTTTCTGCTGGGTAATTTATAATTGGGATTCAGAATTTTCTGAACTACTATGCTAAAAGGTTGGTATTCATTGCATATTAATTTTAATAATTGGATATCAATGTCCAGACTAATTTTGAGGGGGATACGTTTATTTATATCTAAAAACTGCCTCATTGTTTGCTGGGCAAAGTCTTTTGGCAAGAGCGTAGACTGTGATGACAAAGCAAGGGAAGAAACTGAGGTGACATCGTCAGCCTGTAGAGAGGATATGTCCGTCACAACTTTACAGTGGTGCCAAAGTCAGAACCAAACCTTAATATACCTGAACAACCTGATTGTGGTGGTTTTGCTTGTGCTGCTGAACTTGAAGCTGAAGGTGACCACGATCGAGACCGAGAATTCTGTCTTTGCATGACAACTGTTGGACTTTATTTTTTGGCATTTTCCTTTTTTATTCACTTTCTGGAAATGGTATCAAATCGAGGATCTATTGGTTCGTGACTCAGCCATTATACCTGATGACAGATGAAATATGAGTTACTTTAAGAGTCTAAAAATGGCAGATGCTTACATTATGAGAGTGAATTCTCTGTTACTTGCCTCGCGTTAGAATAACTGAAGGGTGAACTGCAATGGTCTGATATGTGTTTTGTTATCCAGAGAAATTACCTATACAATTTTGAAAGAAACTGTTTGATTAAGCTTTGAGTAAAGTTTTGATGTTTGACAAATTATCTTTTTAAAATTAGGAAACACATTTACTGCCAGGTAAGTCGCTCTACATTTTCATGCATGCGTAAAAGTACTTCCTGATTTCACAAACAGATAATATTCTAATGCAAAGAAATTGGTGCCAATTTTTTTCTTGAAACAGTACCTATCGATTACTGTAGTTTTAATCGATATCTGCCACTCACTTCCGTAGTAATTTAATCTTGAACATTTGCTTGTTTACGTGCTCGTATATAGTGGCATTTATGGATGCTGATTTATGTACTAACGAAATTTTTCGTTACAATAGAAGAAACACAACTTTTAATAAACATATGTATAGTCAGATGAAATTTCTGAAGACGAAAACATAATATTTTTTGATAGTGATAATGGTTTGGCCGTTGAGATTAACAGTGGCAATGTCAGTGTCACACCAACTCTTAGATACTGAAGCTGATGTGGGGTCTATATGCTTAGGTGAGTGGAGTGAGTTATATAAAATCCTGAAGATTGTTATATCAGATATCATCACTCTGAGTATAACAAATATACCCTTAAATTCAATACAATAAAGTTATTGGTTTAAGAAATATTGAAATTTTATAGCAACTCTGTAAAACTCCTGCTCCCAGTGCAAATGACTGCCACAAGGAATTGAGACAGTCATATGCATTCTTGGCAGTAGATGTTTTATTCAAAAAAAAAAAAAAAACACACACACACAAACACAAACAAACCACTAGGCAAGGTTAGAAATGTTAGAAATGTAAATGTAAATAATCAATATCTGAAATGTGAAACTGGAGCGGATTCGGCAAAAGTTTTGAAATCTGCCAGATAGTGCTTTTCTGAAATTAATATGCATATCGCTAACATTTTACATATCTGCAAACGATTAAATCAACGTTTGTTTAAATGGCCTAATATAAATTTTATATTTATTTTCTTAGTTTCAGTATTTTCATTACTTTCATCTACGACACAATCCACCAACGTCTTTTCGTTTCACCATTTTTCTCATAAAAAACCTTAATATTGAGCAGTACATAAGCCGCTTCGGCACATGATTAATTTTCGTTACTCTCCAAATCATAATTTTCGTTCATTTTTATTGCAAAATATTTGCATTATAAACAAAAATTAGAAACTGAAGAACAACGAAAACTCAGAAGAAGAACGCAATTAAATTAAATACTCGAGTCCATTCGCAATTTGAAAAATCCACACAACGTGGGAATGGCACATGGCTCTGAATTCGGCAAACTTTACCCTATCCTGAAATTATGCAGAAATACCATATTTCTGTTCTGGTAAAATATATGATTTGTCGGAAAGAGTGCCCTAGGTAAATTATTTATAAATTTAAATTTATGATGTGGTAGCATCTATAACATTTTGGAAGGAAACTAGTTCCATAAATACGAAAAATATGTATTTAATATATAATAATTTTAATTTTCATCTTAAAAAAAATATTTTCTTACAAACTAGTCTTATGAGTCGAAAGGAATCACGAGTTAAGCAAATAGAGTTGAAACCGAAAAAGAGCTAATGAGCCAGAAGTGAGCGGAGAGAGAGTGAGCCGAGAGTCGTAAACACTGACGAGTTAACGACTCAGAACCTGTACGAGTCAGGGATTGATTGTCGAGCGGCAACGGCTCAACTCCCTCTTACCAACTCTTGAGTGAACCGTGACTCTTCCAAGTGAGTCGATTCAGAAAACAGTTCTTTAAGACGAGGCAACTCTTTGAATCGATTCGCGATTCTTTTGCCCACCTCTAATACACAATAGATGCGGCAAATATAACAGAACCTCAAAGCGCAGCAGTAGAGCCGAGGGATGAAAAAAAATTCGAACATGAATAAACAAAACTGACAGCAACTGTGATTAAATAAATGTCATATAATTCCTTGGAATACGATAATACCTAGCAATTCGTGGCACATGAAACTAAAATATAAATAATAAAAAAACTTGACAACTTGACAATAAATTCCTCATAATGGGTAAAACTTTGCGGCACACCAGATGTGGACTATGTTATTGTGTTGGGTTGTATTTTTCTATCCTACCTTCTTTTCACTGCCTTCAAACACTTTCTGATCATTATTATTCTTATGTATTTAGAATTAATTATTAATTTTGTATATTAGTAGTTCTGCAATTTGGTATTATATAAATTAGTGAAGAAAAATAGGCAGAATGTCTTTTCTTCAGTTTTATCCATCATTAGGCTTCAATTTCTCTCTCTCTTTTTTTTTTTTTTTACGTAATGCTAGTCCCTCCCCGTCCCCCACCCCAACCTAAATATATTTGTCTGTAACTCCATACACTGAATAATTGCAAAGATTATTACATTCCATAGAATTTCCACTTGATTTTGTACATCAATTTTCATTCGTATACCTTCAGCTACCAAATTCACAGTTATATTTAGACCACATTATTTTCAGCACAAAATATTTTATTAGAACTTTTACCATTGACTGCTTGTACTAATATGAATAAACAAAAAGATTTCAAATTAACTCAAAAACAGGTAAGAATGTTTTGTTTACACCCAAAATACAAACCTATATTAATAATGTTGAAGATATTGTCAAATAGTAATTAATAGGAGTACAGTTAAGACATACATCAGCAAACAACTTTAAAAAGAATAGGATATGCGATGTATGTCTAATACTTTTCCACGTATTTTAGGAATTACTCAAAATGCCATCTGTCTGACTTATTTTTTTATCATCATGGCAGCATTCTTGTCTTCATCACTGCTAAGTGATGGTCTCTCTCTATCTCTATTACTCTTCGTATTCATTCTGCCTTAAGCCTCAATTTTCTGTTACATTATTACCATCAGTATTTTCATCTCTGTTAAACTATATAATTTAATTTGGTGAAAATAAATTATCATGTTGAATATCATATAACAAAAGGCAATTTGCTACATAGGATGAATTATATTAGAGGTTGCTAAATGATGCATGTTATCTGCAGGGGAAAAGTTAGTTCAAACAACATAAAAATATACAGTACTCATAGGCAATTTTAGCATAGCACTGAAAAACTCGAGAAGAAAGCTTTTTTAAAAAGGTATATCCATTCAAAATTTTCATGAAAGAAAGCACTGTTTACTGAGATAGCATTAAAAGAAGCAAGAACGATGCCCATAGTATGGCTTCACATACTACCATATGTATTCCAATCAATAAGCTCCAGTAAGTTTCAGAAAGAAGATTTTGTTCCTAACATACAAACACTGAAGTTGTCAAGAATTCCCTACCATCAAATCTCATACAATAGTCATTTACCCTATGGATGGTACAAAGTGATTAGATCAGAGGGGTAATATGGTGTGAATGATCCTTTTTTGTAACATTTTGTCTTGCCAATATTATTGTTATTAATGAAATTTAGATGTCATATCTGCATCAAATTGCAGCTTATGAACAACCAGAGAAGGAAAAAAATCATAACCTATAAGCACGTATCTTAAAAACATTTTAAAAGAGAAAATAGGCTAGAAAAACAAATAACTATTCCTTTTACAGTTGATATACATCCCAGAGTTTGCCAAATTTCTAATGAAATCAAATGGGATGGCCAGATTACCTTAGAGCCTGATTAATGGTATGTTTCAGGAAGCAGCACTCTACTTCATGAAACATCCATTGAAGTTACTTGAGGTACTTAAGGAAGAAGTATGGAGGAAAGCATTCAGTTTCGAAGTAATTTTATTGCATCTGAATTATTGACAAAACTATGATTTAACTGGAATTAATAAAAAAAACTGATCACCTTAATGTATGCAGCCTCTGTTTCACCGATTGTACGATCCAACTGATCCCTTCGATTTATTTTCTTCACTAATGTTTCATTTATTTTTTCAAGATGGAGAGATAATTTCTTTACTTCTTTTTCAATTATACTTTTATCCTCTTCTGCTTCTCCTATTTCACGCTGAAGCTCTGCCCTTAACCATTTTAGTTCCTCCAGACCTTCAATTAAAAACAAAAATATTAGTTCTAGCAACACTATAGGAATAAATGCCATAAGACAGCATTGATATAGAAAGAACCCAACACTCATTAGCTTAATTGTAGATCAAGATACCACTATAACAACTTTTCACCACACGAAAAAAAAAAAGTTTCAACCTAACTGCAAGTGCTAGAAAACCAAACAGTTTCAAAGTTGATATGATCCCTGTACCAATAGTAAAGTTTTAGTGGTATCGATCCAAAATTAAACATCCTCACCAAACTTCAAGGGAGGAGGACAGCAGCAACAAATAATCTTATATCTTTAAGCGAGAAATTCTTATATATATACAGGGCGTTCGCCGGGAAACGCAACCCACTGTTAGCGCTACAAGGAAGAAACTGCTCCCGGCGAGCGAGCGATCAGCTTCCGGCATTGTTCGACCATCGGCCGCGGACTATTTCACAATAATTACGCTTCATAAACTTGTATTTGCTAAGCATTTAAATGTGTCGTAATTCATTAGCTTACCTTATAAAAGATGCTGGAAGTGTTGACCCTCTTGTGTAATGCACATTTCACATCTTCTGAACATATTTCGAGACACACGCTGGATTTCATCTTTGTCAATGGACATTATTACTTGATAGATTTTTTCCTCAAGTTCTTCCAATGTGTGAGGATTTCCTTCGTACACCTTACCCTTAAGTTTACCCCAAAGGTAGAAGTCACAAGGGTTTAAATCCGGTGATCTGGCGGGCCACAACCCACGGCTGATTACACGATCATAAAACACTTCGTCAAGTGCAGCAAGCGAATTTCTAGCGGTGTGAGCTGTCGCCCCATCCTGTTGAAAATAGCCGTACAATTTTTCTTCTTCAGTAAGTTTCTCGAAAAACGGTTTCACAATATTTTCGATATATCTTGCGGAAGTAAGAGTTTCACGGAAGAAAATTGGACCTATGATTCTCGAAGCACTAATCGCACACCAAACACCCACTTTTAAGTCATGCAATGGCAGTTGGAGTAGAGTATTTGGTTTTTCTGAACTCCAGTGTCGACTGTTTTGAGCGTTAACATAACCACTCAGATGAAACCAGGCCTCATCAGAGAAAAACGTCAGTTGCGGATCAACAGTGCCATCGTGGACACCCTGCAGGTACCAGTTGCAAAATCTAATCCTAGGCCCCTGGTCTATTTCTGTAATTTTATGCACCACAATTGTTTTGTACGGCTTTAAGTGAACTAGCTTTGTTACTTTCCTAGCTGACGTCTTAGATACGCCTGCCTGCTGCCCTAACTGACTTAATGATTTTTTGGGTGACTGTTCTAGTCGAAAAGCGATATCGTCAATTTTCTCCTCTGTGAGAATACTGTTGACCGACAGTCTCTTTTTGTTAAAAAATGAACCCGTTTCTCTTACTTTTTTAACCAGACGCAGAATTGTTGATTTAGCTGGCAGTAAAGCGCCAGGATATTCGCGACGAAATTTACTGCGACACTTTTTAAACGACTTCTTCTTCACATATGTATCGTAGAGAAATATTTTTTGTTGCAAACTGTAACGTACCATAATTTTACTCACACTCAAACACGGTACAGATTAGTAAGAGTATGAAGCCCTAAACCAGCCAAACCGCAAAGAAACGTTTATTCACAACACTGATTAATAAGAGACTGAAGTCACAAACTAGCTACAATGCAAAGAAACCGTTCTTAACCATGTAAGGGTCCCATTATACTGTGCCACTGCACTGTTGGGGCAGCGGAGGTGTTAAACAGTGCGGTGATTCACGGTATCGTGTGGCGGGAACCGCTGGCCCCGCTGACCGAGCAAGTTGCCGACGGCAACAGACTGGGAGGGTTGCGTTTCCCGGCGAACGCCCTGTATACATATATATATATCCTGGAAACGGCTATGATGATTTGGATGAAATTTGATATTTAGATAGCGTTTTGACTTTTAAAGTTACCTAAATAGTTGTCTTCCCTACAAAAAAGCGAGTTTACAAAATACGAACAATTTTTTTTACTGGGTATCTCGAAAACGGAACTAGTGCCATCTCGTAGACAATTCAGGTACCAGAAAGCATACAAATAATTTCTCTTTGATTTCAACGAACAGTTCTTGCGTACTGGCTGACCTGTGGAAATATTAGCACTGCAATTTTAATTGTAAAACATTTAAAAAGGAAGATAATTAAAAAATTATCATTGGTTTTGTCAGAGGTGATACTTTACAGAAATGTCTACGAAAATAATACTACCCGTACGAGTTATAAAGTAATCATCATTTACATTTTGACCGTAAAAAGTGGTTGTTAGTTTGTCATTAAATACTACCATCTGAGGTGTGAGCATAGTTTTCTCAGAATGAATGATTTTTTTTTAAAACTGCTTAACGTCTCTTATAACAACTAGGTCTTTAGAGACGGGAAAGGATGGGGGGCAAGGAATGGGAAGGAATTCGGCCATGGCCTTTTGAAGGAAGCATCCCGGCATTCACCTGGAGTGATTTGGGGAAACCATGGAAACCCAAATCTGGATGCCCGGACAGGGATTCGAACCACCACCTCCCGAATGCGAGGCCAGAACACTAGCCGTTACACCACCACGCTCGGTCACAGAATGAATGAATTTAGCACTGATGATGTTCTATCATCACCGTGACGTCACAAACTGATGATGAATTCTTATAGAACTCAATGAAACATATCAAAAATAAAAAATAAATGTTCTTGACATCTCGCTTGGTTTTCGAGATATAGCATAGTATAGTTCCCTGTGCTTTTGGCGACGTTTCGTCTGGTCCAGGCCGTATTTCAACCTAACAACAACCATTAGGAACAAAATAAAACGTTGAAAGAACGTTTCCACCGTATAGACATAGTGGTTTTGATGGATTTTTTTTTCTGGTCCAGGCCGGATCTAATCCTAACCTCTTCACGGAGATATCAGAAAAATAAATTCTTTATTTACGATTTGTCTCGACGAGATTCATACAAAATCATCAAACTTGGCTATGGTGAAATTTATCTTCTGGTCCAGGTCCCATTTCAACCAACCAACCACGTCACATTTTAGGATACGATATCTCGAGAAGTAAGCGAGATATATAAAAAAAATATTTTTTACTTTCAATTTTCTCATTGAGTTACATAAGAATCCATATCAAGGGCTATCGTAGAATCCCCTGAATCCCTAATAATAGCATTTGTCTTTAAAGCAATTGATGATATGATCTCCCAAATGGATTTAGTGATTTGGATGAAATTTAATATGTAGAATAATGTTTTGCTTTTCAAGTTTTTAACATGGTTAAAAAAAAAAAAAGGAGCAATTTTTGTATTTGGTTTCTCGAAAACTGATCTAACCTCATTACGTAGAAGGTTCACGTACCAGTAAGCCTACTGATGTTAGTTAAGCTTCTCACCTCAAAACGCCTAGGAAGCCTTCAAGCCTTTTACTTTAATCAAACTTTACTCGAAATCTTGGATATTGAACAGAAATCGAAAGAATGATGCCGAACGAAAATCGGTCATCCAGGTACAATAATTTATAAGCACAAAAAGAAAATAATATGCCCATTTAAAAAAAAAAAAAAGCATGTGACTGAGCGCGTGTAAATGCCTACATTCAATACAACCACATGTAGGATGGAATTGACTGTTTGAGATAGTGGGTGAAGCAAACTGTGAGAAAGAAAGAAATAAATAAAAATAAAAAAAAGGGGGACATGTGAGAGAGGAGAAAAAATTTAACTTTTTTTTTTTTAAAAAAATGTATAGTAATGACAATAATAATAATCAAATAAAAACTTGAAATAAGGTCTATTATTAATTACACAGGCAAGTGATAGGTATAACAGGCCAAAGAAGGTAGGCAGTATCTGAGACATGCCCAGGGGGTTTTTGGTCTCCAGAATAAGCTGGTAGGTCAATTCCAACCTGCAGGGATATTCAATTCTGTCTTCCTCTGCAGTTCTTACCTTCAACTGTTCCCTACACTAGTCCCGCATGTCACAAAATATGACCCTCCATCCTGTCTCTTCTTTCTGTAAGACTCTTCCTAAAACTTCTTTCCTCATCCACGATTTCCGAAACTCATTCATTTCATATTTTATTTGTTCCCTTAATTTTCAGCATCCTTCTAGAGCACATTTCAAATGCTTCAACTTTCCTTATTTCTAATATACCAGAAGTCCATGCACACTGCCATAAAGTGTTGTGCTCCACACATAGAGATTTAAAAAGCTCTTTCTGAGTACTAGATCAATATTTGAAACTAATAGATTTCTCTTTTTCATGGCTTTTTTTGCTAGTGCTATTTTAACATCATTCCTCCTTCAGCCAACAGTTTTAATTTTTCCTCTTAAGAAGCAAAATTCACTAACTTTCCCCATTGCATCCAGTCCTATTTTTATATTTAATCTATTATTACTGGTATCATTTCTGCTACTTTTCATCACTTTTGTATTGCTTTGGTTTATATTTAGTCCAAAATCTTTCTCAGTATTTTGTTCATGACAGTCAGTAACTTCTCAACTTCCTCAGCCTGTTCTGCTAACAAGATAATGTCATCAGCAAATAGTAGCATACTGATTTTTTTGATTTTTTCTCCCTGAACGCTTGTGCCACAGAAAATTTCTTTATTTCATGTATAGCTTTTTTTTTTTTTTACTGAATATTAACGAGGATAGACTACAACAATGTTTCACATCCTTTTTAACTGATGCATGTCTCTCATGGTTCTCTATTTTTTTTATTACAGCTACTTGATTTTTATATAGTTTATAAAGTATTCTTCTATCTCGATATTTTAGACCTGACTTCTTTAAAATTTTGTCCCACCTAACATTATCAAAAGCTTTTTCTAAATCAACAAACGCCAAAAAAGTATCTTAGTTTTTCTTGATCCACCCCTCAAGTATTAATCTTAAAGCCAGAATTGCTTCCCTCGTACTACGACTTTTCCTAAACCCAAACTGATCTACTAATTCTTCTAGTACCTTTTCCATTCTTCTGTATATTATTTTGGTCAGTAATTTTGAAGCATGTGATGGTAGACTAATGGTGGGATAATTCTCACGTTTGTCGGATTGTGCTTTCTTCAGAAGTGTGAAGATGATATTTTTATTAAAATCAGTTGGAATTTCTCCTGATTCATAACTTTCTGATATCAGCTTGAATAATCTTTCGATTCCTTCTTCTCGTAGGGATTTAAGAAGTTCTGCAGGGATCTCATCAATTTCAATTGCCTTATTTACTTTCAAGTCATTTAGAGCTCTATTAAATTCTGTCCTCAAAACAGTGTCTCCTTAATCATCAATGTCGACATCGCCTTCCTTTTCCATTACTCTATTGTTCAAGTCACCCCATCATAAAGTTTCTCAAAGTATTCTTTCCATCGGTTAGCTCTATCATCAGCTTAAAAGAAGTTTCCCACCGGCAACTACAATGTTTACACACCTTTTCGTCATTTCTCCAAAATTTTGTTTGATCTTCCTACATCCAAGATCTACTTTACCTACGACCATTTCTTTTTCTGCTCTTTCATGCAGTCATTTTTCTTTTTCTTTTTGTATTACCTGTTTATTTGATTTTTAAAATCTGTATTGCTCTCTTCCTGCTTCATCCTGAGCATTTTTGTGCATTCTCCTGTGATCCATCAACTCAAAAATTTCTTCAGTGATCCAAGATTTTCAGGTAACTTGTTCCCTAATTAGACCCACATCCACCATTTCTGCAAACTTTTCTCTTGGAGTGATTCAAGTACCAGTCCGTTCTGCTATATATTTCTTTTTTAACTGCTTTACGTCTCTTTTTAACATTGAGGTCTTTAGAGACGGGAAAGGATGGGGGGCAAGGAATGGGAAGGAATTCAGCCATGGCCTTTTGAAGGAAGAATCCCGGCATTTGCCTGGAGTGATTTGGGGAAACCATGGAAAACCCAAATCTGGATGCCCGTCTGCTATATTCTCTTGATTTTCACCCTGCACTTCATAACTATTCAATTATGATCAGAGTCTATGTCTGCTCCTGGGTATGCTTTACAGTCAAGAACTTGAGTCCTGAATCTATGTTTGACCATGATATAATCTAGCTGATATCTGCCTGTATCCCCTGGATGTTTCCAAGTATATATCTTTTTCTTTTTTTTTGCTTGGGCTTTACGCATCGATGACAGCTAGGTCATTAGAGGCGGGATGGGATTGGGGCAAGAACGGGAAGGAATTCAGCCATGGCCTTTTCAAGGAAGCATCCCGGCATTCGCCTGGAGTGATTTGGGGAAACCACGGAAAACCCAAATCTGGATGCCCAGATGGGGATTCGAACCCGCGTCCTCCCGAATGCGAGGCCAGAATGTTAACCGTGCACCCACCACACTCGGTACGTATGTCTCCTACTAGCATGATTCTTAAATAGTGTATTTGTTATGACTAGTTTATATCTTTCACAAAATTCTAACATTCTGCTTTCTCATTCATTTCCGTCTCCTAAACCAAAGCTTCCTACAGTATTACCCTCTTTACCACTACTGCATTCCAATTATTATATTTTCCTCTCTCTTCACATATTGGATTAATTCTTCAATTTCAGCATATATTTTCTTTATTTCTTCATTATCTTCCTGTGACATTGGCATGTGCACTAGTACTAACGTGGCTGGGGCTGGCTTAGTTTCTAACCTCATTAAAATCATCCTACCACTAAACTGTTCATAATAACTCACTCATTTCCATACTCTCTTATTCATTACAAATCCTATACAAGTGATCCCATTGACAGCTTGTATGCTATTTATCGTGTCTTTCCCAGACCAGGAATCCTTTACATCATTCCATTTAATCTCACAAATTCCAATGACATCTAACTTAAGTCATACAATCACCAATTTTAAGTTTTATAATTTACCTGTCCTATTCTGACTTCTAACATTCCACATTCTGACTTGTAGAATTTGTCTATCCATTCTGATGACTCCGCCCTGAGCAATTCCCACAAGGAGATCCGATTGGGCGACTATTTTACCTCTAGAATATTTTACCCAGGAAGAACATACTATATGTAATTTGAGAAGATTATATGGCCTAGGATACCCTTAGGGTCTTTAATTCAGTGGCTTCAATTGCCTTATGAATCCCCATGCCATTATTCATTTCTGACCACTAACCCCCAGAGAGCAAGAGGCTGCCTAGGACCACTCTCCCACCATACTTGATGTTTCTTTCCATTTTAACTTGGACAAATTGACGCAAGTGATGTTTAATTGGAGTCATGTTTAATTTTGCTGCACATCTGGAATTTATTTTTCATAGTGATTTAGCACAGATGCCATGTTTAAACCGTCACTATTTGAAGCTACGAAGCCCACTCATTCACTCCCATTCCATGCAAGTATGTTTTTATGGTTATTATGTATGAATGCATATATGAATGTCTACTGCATTAATTAATCACCATTGTAATTTTAATTTGTTATGGCTCCATCAGATGCAAACATTGCAATTGTTGAATTTTCTCACAAGACAGCAATTGGGTTATACCAAATACACATACCTCATTTACATATGAGATAATGGAGTGAGTCAGACATAGTTGCCCCTTGAACAGATATGGCTCCTTGTAGAGCTGGCAATATATTAGAACCTTTAATTGAGCAAAAAAAAAAAAAATCTTCTTCCCACCCTTCGACATCAAACTCGGATTGATAAAACAAATTTGCAAAGCCTTGTACAAATGTGGGGACTCCTTCAAATATATCTGCAGTGTGTTTTCAGAAAAGATTTTTTTTTTTTTTTTTATTGTATTTACGTCTCTCAACATCGAGGTCTTTAGAGACGGGAAAGGATGGGGGGCAAGGATAGGGGCAAGGAATGGGAAGGAATTCGGCCATGGCCTTTTTGAAGGAAGCATCCCGGCATTTGCCTGGAGTGATTTGGGAAACCATGGAAAACCCAAATCTGGATGCCCGGATGGGGATCGAACCGCCGTCCTCCCGAATGCGAGGCGAGAACACTATCCGTTACACCGCCACGCTCGGTTTCAGAAAAAAAAAAAAAAAGACATTTGAAAACCTTAAAGCAGGGATTTAATGGATCAATAATCTATGCACTAGTGAAAGACATAAATTTCATGAAAACAATGCATGAGAATGAAACATTAGCTGGGCGAGCCTTTATAGAAATAGTATAAAATTTCTTTGGGAATCACAAAAGTGAAAACTGCAAAGACATTGTTAGTAACATGGTACCAACTTTTCATGATAGTGCAATGAATATGAGCATCAAAACTCATTTTCTTTTTAGTCACTTTGATCAATTTGCTGAAAATCTAGATGTTAACAACAAACAAGGTGAATGATTCCATCAGGATATCGAAGAGATGGAAACCCAGTAGCAAGGGATACTATGATGATGCCAGATTATTGCTGGTGTTCAAAAGAAGATAAGCCTGTTGCTCAACATTTATGACATGCAAAGAAGCATAGATTTATTCCTTTAATTTTCAGGCAAACTCTTTTCATGTTTGGTTTTGAATATACATTTTTGTTTCATTTATGGTTATCTTGAGTTCATTACTTAATATTCGTTACCTCTTATATGAATAAAATAAATGCGTTAAAGAAACAGACTTCTATAATTCCACTAAAACACTAAAATCAGCCCATATACAGTGTTGGAAATATTTATTACAATGTAATAGTCAATATAAATAACAAAGAACAGGGAAAATGACTCATCACTTACCAAAGTTGAAGGCCACAGTAAGTGAAAAACATTCATTACGAACAAAGACATATACAATATTTTGGTTGTCCACCTTAATAATGTTTTAGAAAAAGGTCTATGTGGTTCGGCATGGATGCAGACACCAAAGTTTACCACATGACTCCAGGTAATCTTTGGCGTGTTTATCAAAACTGTAGCTTCAAATAGAATATAATTTTTCTTTAATTTATTCAGTTATGTTGGATACCATGCAGCGTTACAAATACTATCATTATCTTTGATATAGCTGTACCAAGTTATTCAAAAACAACCCGAAATTTCTCTGATGGAATAGTGAGCCAACTAGATTTGACCCTTTCAGTAGAATACAGATAAGCTAAAAGATAATAAGAATCAATCATGGTAGACACGTAGGCTCACTGTGTAACTAGAACATAAATCAGCCACCTGAGTCTGATCTCTTTCTAGAAAAAGCCAATATGAAACACTAGGCCCTATACAAAGATACGAATTTGAGAGCTTACATCAGCAAGTTCATTACTTTTATGGAAGTAACAAAGTTATCAGCTCTATCTATAATCCTGATGTTTTTATGTACGAAGTTAATAGCAATTGTCTGTATTTTTAAGTGATTTGCAAATTCTGTTTCAATAATTACTCTTAACCTAATTCTTCGTATTTAAATATTTACGCTAGTCTTAAATTGAAAAATAAAAAGTTACACGAGTTATCAGCACTTCACCAGCGGCTAACTTTTACTCTCAGTACACACTTCAAATCATATTTACAATATAAAGAGTTTCAGTGTAAATCCACAAATGCAAAAATCATACACATGTTTGATCCTATTATATACATACACTTCACTAGGTCCTGATTATATGTTTGTAATAATGCTCCATGCTCAGCCATTACGCATAAAAAAACGTAAAATGCTAACAAAATAAAATAAAATTGACAGCTACAAACATTTAAATTTGAACCATTGCAAAATAATTAGACAAAAGATATCTCATTCGACATATACTCAAATCAAAGAATTTAACTGTAAATAAACTTTTAGAGTTTGTTTGCAGAATTATTTTATTAATGCGTCTATTCAATGTGGGAAGTAATAATAACTACAATAAATGAATTGCGTACTATTGGATAAGTCTGAAATACACAGCGCCTAAATAACATTTGAGCGCTGTGGCTTGTATTATAAACTTATGGTTGCTGCTATACTAACTCGTACCAGTACAGATTTTACTGTTTGTGTAACTGAGAGTCTGCTTTGCAAAAAACAAAAACAAATTTTCAGTGGTGAGACATGGTTTTTTTAGTCAAACTGTTATGTATACAAGGTATTTCAGAAATACATATGCAAGGTGCACGTTAGGATCGCAAAGGCTGCGGTAGATCAAATTTGTGAATCGCTGGGATAAACTATGTGATTCCATTTAATTTAATTTAGTTGCAATGGAGCACAGGCTCCGGTGGCAATTTCCCTACACACCCATCTTCCCCCTATTCTGCACCTACCTACATTTGCCCTCTACAAATTTTATCTTTAAATTCTTTCAAAGTTTTCGGTAAATTATTCATCATTTCTCTTGGTAACTCATTCCAATCCCTGACACCCTTACCTAAAAAAGAGAATCTTCCCACACCCTTGTGCCTGAAATCGAGTGCCAGCTTGTGGTCATGGTCATCTTTTCCCTTCCATGCACTACTTTTCATACCTATTGCAATATCTTCCCATGCCTCATCGCCAGTCATTTGTTGCCTATATGATTGCAGTTCGCAACCATGGAGGATATTTCCTTCCTCCATGTTCGCAACATACATGTTCTTCACCAGTGTTACATCAAAGGACTGTGAAACTACTGCGTCGTTTAAATGAGTGAATGAAAACCTTTTAGCACGCATCTCTTTATTTACTGAAGTGATCCATGATACAAAGGATTAACCAAGATGTGATTGATTCCATACGCTTCAGAGAACCATTTGTTAACTGAATGCATTACTCAAAAGTGTGTAATAAGAGCATTTAGTTCTTTTAGGCATTCTTGATTCATTTCTCGTTTCCTCTATACTCTACCTAACTTTGGCCTATGATTCCAATTTTTATTCCTTTAAGCTTGTCACACATATCGGAAATATCGTGTTCATGGCAGCAGGATATAGTACAGATTCAGGCTAACAAAAAGTACACTTTATTTACAAGAAATTATGGAGCAAAGCTTTTACTCAAATTATTTAGCGTGGATCCAGTTTCCCAACAATCATTCATTCACAAAGATGTGCACTAAGCTTTATTTTTAGATATCTTTTGAACTGTTCACAAATCTCGCAAAACTTTCATATAAATACTTGATTAACGTAATAACGAGACCTATGAATAGCTGCTGTCATGCGAGTACACACGTGCAGTAGCTGTCTACTTTCACGCCAGCATCTCGAACTTGTGTGACCGGGCGAGACGAGTCGAGCTACTGTCATGTGAGTACACAGGGGCAGTAGCTGTCCACTGCCAGGTCAGCAACTCGTAGTAGTCTGTCATAGGTTTTTCAATTAATATAACTCGGGTTCAATAACAGGCATCGCAGATAGTTACAAACCATGGAGGAAAGAAATATTTCCTTCCTCCATGTTACAAGCTACAATAAACAAAAACCATTGGCAGATACAAATAAACAGCAGCTTAAATTTTCTGAATATATAGTATCATCGTCACTAGAAGAATAAATGAACAGATAAATTTTATTGAAGGCTATTGTCAGTACTCCTTAATGAAGCAATTGAGTCATTTTTCCTTTAAATAGTACTTTGCTTGTAACGTGACGACCAAAACAATTTTTTGTATTTTCCACCTGCTGAACAACATGCTTCTGCATCAAAATATTATTTTTTGCAATCTTCGATTGCGATAAGAGAAAAGTTCTTGAGACTTTAGTACCAAGTCCAAATATTTTCAATAGACGTACTGGACATAAAATCAACTACTGTGGGTAAATGCCGATAGGGCTACAGACAGTACGGTAAATAATCTGAGTTTTGGACAGGCAAAGGTAGTTGTGGATTCCAACTACAATGGTAATTAAATTTGCGTGAATGACCCTGTAAAAATTCTGTGGAATCCAATGCAGTCTGTATAAATATAAGACCTTATTATTTAAATTTGTTTGTTATACTTTCCTCAATTTTTAGGTAGCAGTAATTAAAAAGTCTGTGGCACTTTAACATTTGAAAACTGAATAATCAAATTGAGAATACTATGTTTTTATGTTTCCTCAAGGGAAAACATTTTATAATTCGTTTCGCAGCAATCGATTACATTTTTCCACATGAAACAACAAAATTTCCAGTTTTGCACCACAAATTTAGGGGCTATTTCACCTCCTAAATATATATATTTACACAGATAGAAAAATATGCCCATCCTAAATTTTTGTCTACTGTTTCTTATCGACAAATTATTAAAATGGGAAGAGACAACTTGGGAACTTTCAACTTCAGTTATTTAATTCTTACAATTTATCATGTCAATTTACAACTTTCTTTCTAATGTATCCAAATGATTACAGGGGATTACAATGCGTTGAAGCAAAACGATCAGGGAGTTGCGTGAAAGGATCAGGGTTCTTGAGGCTCGTACTGTGGAGGCTCAGCCAGTGGAGGCGTGGCCTGTGGATGCTCCGCCTGTTGAGGTTCAGCCTGTGGAGGCTCAGCCTCTGGAGGCTCAGCCTGTGGAAGCTCAGCCTATGGAGGCTCAGCATATGGAGGCTCTGACTGCGTACGCACAGCCAGTGGGGGCTGAGCTTGTCGAGGCTCATGCTGTAGAGGCTGAAAGTAGAGATAGTGGGTTGGAGGAAGTTGAGAAAGATGGGTGGGAGCTGGTAACAGGTCGTAGGAGAAATATAGTTAACAGAATGAAGAAGCCAGACACTTCAGTAATTGTGGGTAAAAATAGGTTTGACCTGTGGCCAGAGTCAGGAGGAGAAGAGCCTCATGTAGATGTAGGAGTAGCTAAGATCCAGCAGGCCTTTAGGAATAAGGGCGTGCAAGGCAAGAATAGGAAGAAAGGGTAGCCATGGGAGAGGCGTAGGCCCTCTTCCTCAGGATCAGTTAGGTACAGGTTACCAGGTCACAAGCTTTTTCAAACCTAGTGCAACATTAGGTCAGGTAATAGAGGATATAGCTTCACTTTGTAGGAGTTTCACTAAGGACGATAGAGTAGTGATAGTGGGAGGTGCGGGGAATAGTATTGATAGAAACGCGAGTTATAGAATAGAGAGTGACCTGAGGAAGGTGGTGAAGGAGGCATAGCATACCAGGGTAGAGCTCATGCAAGTCCTAAGTCGCCATGACCGGCCACAATTGAACTATGCTATGAGGAGTGTAAATGTGGAAATGGAAGTGCTACTTAGGGAAAGGCATTATTTCTGTGTTGGGGGTTGTGCCTGTGAACACCATTGGTAGGTGGGGTTTCACTAGGCATGGCCTACACCTAGATAGAAGGGGGAAGGGAATACTTTCTGAGTTGTTAGCTAAAGCAGTAAGGGATCCCATTTCCAGTGATGATGGGGTCAGGACTGTGCCTTTTTTAGGTTAGGGGCTGCTGGTGAAGAGACGGAAATAGATGATCAAAGTGATACTGATTGCAGATCCACGATGGAAAAATAACAGGTGTTAAAAAATAGATGAAGTTTGCTGAAACAATAACTGACTGGGGTGAAACTGGGAAAGAGGAGACAAAATCTGAAAATATAAAGCCGGTAATAAGGATGTTCATAGTAAACTGTAGAAGTATAATGACCAAAGTAATCGAATTTGCAAACTTAGTAGAGATACACGAACCACAAGTAATAATTGGGGTAGAGAATTGGACTAAAAGAAGAAGTACTAGACAGTGAGGTTTTTCCTGTGAGTTACAAGAGTGTACCGCAGAGATAGAGGAGCAATTGGTGGAGGAGTCTTCATACTAATTAGCAAAAACTACCACACTTCACTGGCGTTCATATATCAAGACCATGAGTTACTTAGGGTAGATTTCTGGGTTAATAAAAAAGAAAAAATCAGTGTGTTGGCTGCTTACCGCAGTGGAAGAATGACAGATGAAGATGAGGCTCTTGGGGAGAAATTAAATTCATACTCAGATTTCAGAGATGAGAATACAATTATCATTATTGGTTGGGATTTAAATTTACCAGGTGTAAACTGGGGAGAAAATAAGATTAATAACACATGGGAACAAAGATTTGCAAATACCTTAATAAGGGAAGGAGGATTTACAGAAGTGGTATAGCAAAACACTAGGGGACAAAATATTTTGGATATATTCATAATAAAGCCCGATGAGGGGGTGACAAGTAACAGAAGGAATAAGTGATCATGTCGCAGTTCTGATGGATATTGAAGGATTCAGTGAACCAGCAGCCAAAATTGAAGGGGGAAATAGGTACAATATAAAATGGCACATATTTAAAATGTGAAGAGATATTCCAGAGAGCGATTCAGCAAATGGAAGGAAGGCACAAGTACAGTAGAAGTCAAGGTGGGAATATTTCAAGGAGCTAATAAGAAAGGGGGAAGAAAAATTTATTCCAAAGCAGAAAATAAAGAGAAGTACAGAACCTTTGTTCCTATAATAGGGAAGTTAGGAGGTTAAAGAAGTTGGTATGAAGAGAACATAACAGAGTTAAGAGACAGCAGGGTAGTAGGAAATATTTAAAACAACTAAACAAGGACTTAATAACAGCAAAGAAAGTGGCTAAAGATGGGTTTATCAAGAGTATCGTCAGTGCAGGAGGACCATTGACTGATGCATCTAGAAATTTCTATGGCTATATCAGGAAATTGAGGGGAAGACGCTTATAGATAAGGATGGAGAAGAAGTTACTGAGGATTTGAAAAGGCAGAGAATTTTAAGTAACTGGTTAAGTGAGAGCATTAGGGACAATGAACCAGAATCGGGAGGGTCTAATTCGGAGAACGAGCATAACAATACGATTAGAAATGAAGATACTAAAAAATTTAAAAATATCCTGAGGAAATAAGAAAGCTAACAAAACATAAATGGTATGGTGTAGATAATATTACTATAGATATCTTAAAGATAGCCGGATGTGACGTTGTCCCTTATGTTGAAATAATATTTAAATTGAGTCTGGGTACTTGCTGCTTTCCACAGGACTGGAAAAGTGCGGTACTAGTACCGGTACATAAAAGAGGGGTGAGAAAAAGAGTCGAAAATTACAACCCAATCAGTTTGACTTCAGTGGTAGGATAATTTAATAGAAAGATTGATATGCAACCACATCAGAAATGTATGTGAGGAACGTAAGTAGTTTTCAAGTAGGCAACATAGATTCAGGCAAGGATATTCATGCGAATGTCAGTTGGTGGGATACATGCAAGATATTTCAGTTGCAAATGGACAAGGGAGGCCAAATTGATAGTGTAGCAGTAGATCTTTCAAAGGCGTTTGACAGAGTGAGCCATAAAATGGTAGGTAAATAATGTAAAAACTATTGGAGTGGATGAGAAAGTGATTTGCTTGTAGAAGAATATTTAAAAGGTAGAAAACAGATAGTTAGGGTAGGGAATGCGGTATCAAAAGAAGTGGATGTAAAAATGGGTAGTGCCACATGGTAGCGTATTGGGACCATTGCTATTCATTATTCTAATGAATAATTGTGTTGATTGTTTACTATCTGAAATTAGATTGTTTGCAGATGACATAATGGTATATAAAAGAATCAAAACGATAGAGGATTGTAAACAGTTGCAGGGTGAACTTGACAGGATATCTAGTTGGGATTGGTAAACATGGGATGAAGATAAATGCATAGAAGAGTCAGCTTGTTAGATACACAAATAAAAAACAAAAGGTTAATTATGAATATAAGTTGGGGAAAGAATTGCTTGCTGAAGATTTGAAATGTAAATATCTTGGCATTACTTTTGATAACAAGCTTAACTGGGCAGGACACATAGGACAGGTGTTAGGAAAAGGTTTCAAAGTTCTGCACTTGTTGGAGTGAGTGATGAGGGGATGTACGAGAAATGTGGGGAGTTGGGTTACAAAACTTTGGTCAGACCATTGCTCGAATATGGTAGTGTATTATGGGACCCTCATTTTACGTATCAAATACAGGAGTTGGAAAGGGTGCAAAAAAGGGCTCCTAGATTTGCTTCTGGAAATTATCGTGGAATGCAATCAGTGACAGATATGATAAAGGAGCTGAAATGGGATTCATTGCAAGACAGGAGGAGGATGATGAGGGTCATGGGAGTGTACAGGGCATATACTGGCTATGAGGCATGGAAAGATATTGGAGTAGGTATGAAAAGTAGTGCATGGAAGGGATAGATGATCATGACCACAATCCGGCACTCGATTTCAGGCACAAGGGTGTGGGAAGATTTTCTTTTTTAGGTAAGGGTGTCAGGGATTGGAATGAGTTACCGAAAAGGTTAAAAGAATTTAAAGTTAAAATTTGTAGAGGGCAAATGTAGGTGGATGCAGGATAGGGGGAAGTTGGGTGTGTAGGGAAATTACAACCGGAGAGTGTGCTCCATTGCAATTAAATTAAATTAAAAGCAAAGAGAAAGGGAAATGATGATGCAGGAGTCTATGATGGAAGGTTTTCATTAGCAATTTGTCTAGTGCGTTAATACTTCGTCCACTACATATGTACCTGTAAATAGAAAGAGGACGTTTCAGAAATTGGAGAATATGAGGTAGTTACCTGTGATGCTAGGATGCAACAACTGAAGCAGCCGGTTCAAGATCAGATAGATAACCGGAAGCCAAGGATTTTTTTTCGCACTTTTTGAACTCCAATTTGCATAACAAGGCATACACTTGACCGTTGAAGCATGCTACAAATTCATCCGTTTGCGTCCGCGCTTCCAAAAGTGTTCGCGCTCTTCTACCCAAGCACAGTCAGAAAATGGGCTTTATCCCCGAATACCAGCTGGTGTTCCATCGTTGGTACTCCGCCACTGACTGACGCAATAACTGACGCATTTTGTGGAAACTACAGCGAGCCTTTAAGGAGAACAGCTATAGTGGTCGGCGCCACCAGAACCTACTATTCTGTCCTACAAATAACACTGCCAAGGCCATACTAGTAGCTGCTCAGCAGTTACCTGACCAGACACACCTTCTGCGTCAGGGCTGAGGAGGCTTTCTTAGCACAACCGTGAATTCATATGGGGCTGCGTGTCGGCCAGTGCCGTACTCCATCTACGCAGCCAATATCACTGCATCAGCAATCTTTCGTAATACCAGGTCATAGTAAATCCATTGGAATGCTATGACTGCAGGAAGCCCTGAATATCGAAGTTGCGCTAGGTGACAGTAGATATCCATCAATTCCTCCAAAACACAGGCAATCATTCTGACATGACGTTGAGAATGCAGTTCCTCTTGGGAGGTGATACCTCATCTCTTGGGCTTCAGAAACAAGTTGACTTTGCGGACGGACATCGAGGATATCAAGCAAAGAGACCGCACGCCACAAAAGTCTCTTTATCCGGCACTCAACCGGGATAGTTAATTGATTCCTAAATTTAGGTCAAGGTTAAAATGTTTATTCTCGGCAGCCTTTATCAGTCTTTAGCTAATTTGTTTGGAGCAAAAATTTATTGTCAGGCTGGTAAGGTGGATACATAATTGTCTTGACTTCAGACGCACCCTGACATTCTGATTGTGGTTTTTAGTAATTACTTGTCGGATACTGCTAGTTACTATATCTCCAACTAAATAGTAGTTTGGTGACCTGAATAGGAAAAAATTATAGTTCAAGCTATAGTTTCCAAAGAGATGTGATACGCGTTCAAATGCCTATGCACACTAGAAATGATGATACAAATAATAGTGGAACCGTAAATAAATATTTATCTCAGTATATTCGAAGGACATGTTAATTTCAATGTTAATCTTTGAATCAAATAAATTTGGCTGCAATAGCTGAATATACCTGCCACCATTCTAATTCAGTAGCTTCTTACATAAAAATATATTGCTTACAGCTGAATTTGGGGCATTCGCCTTTGTCTTACTTAAGAAAAAAACCAATTTCCGAAGATTTTTTTTTTTCGTAGAAGACATATTATGTTCCTCATCTACAATATATTCTTCCAGAGGGACAATAAAATAGAGTCCCAAAAATGACCCGACATGGAAACAATTTGTATATTTTCGTTCCATTCCTGAAATGTTTCCACCATGGACATATCTCTACACTACATGCTCGGATTCTGTTTGTTCAGCTTTAGCGTAGTAACACCGTAATGAATGTCACAACTCCGGCTAGCCTCTATACATGACTGTTACTGATTGTGTGACGATTTTTAATGGGGAAACACAAACAAACTGAAATACACTGCCTGAAAAAAGAAAAGCATACCGAACGGGAAGAGGAAACGAGATGAAACTTCACGGGTTTAGATGGTATGTGATGTTATTTCTATGATTATAAAATTGATAGGATCAGCCCTCTTATCAGTGTCACGTTGCACACCCTGTAGCCTGGATGCATGTATTAATTCGGTTGTGAAGGGTGTTATAAAACCTTTTATCCTCTCCTGAGGCAAGTTGGTCCACAACTGTTATAACTGGTCTATGATATCCCGAATACTGGCTCTGATACATAGCTGACATCCGAGCTGGTCCCTCACATGTTCTATCGTGGACAGATCTGGAGATGATGCTGGCACAGGAGAACCTCAACATCACGCACACAGTTCATAGAGTCACGTGCCGTGTGTGGACGAGAATTGTCCTATTGCAAAATGGCACCACGATACGGTCGGATGAGACTCTCACATGAGAGAACATGATGTCCGTGATGTACTGTTGTGCCATGAGAGCACCCTCTATCACTTCAAACCGTGATCTGAAGTCATTCTCGATGCCTGTTCATACCATCACGCCAGGAGTAACACCGCCGTGCCTCTACAAAACATTGTAAGAATGGGACATCTCTCCTGGCCACCGCCATATATCGTCAAAGACGAGATAGTGCAAGATCGCGATTCATCGCTGAACACAATGCGACGCCATTCATTGGCAGTCCATGCTTCCCGGTCACAGCACGACAAAAGCAAGCCGTCTGTATTGTGGTATTAACTGCAGCCTATGCATGGGATGGTAATTCCCTAGTCTGGCTGCTGCTAATCTTCGATCAATGGTGCGGGATGACACAAAATGTTGCAGGAAGTCCGTTACTTGCGCTGATGTGAAGAGTGACGATGTTCTTGGTGCACATTATGGTGATAGTCCCTTATGGTGGTCGGATATGTCGACCGGAACCTTAACGATGAAATTGCCTGCCTTCACGTTCCTATGCACTCCAACGTTGGGCCACTGTCACATCCAAATGTCAAACAAACCTCGATGTTGCAAGATTCGAACAGCTGGCCAAATGGAGACTCACAATCAAACTTTGCCTTCTGTCAAACACTGTCAGGTAACGCAGACAACCTACTATGACTTCTGGGTGTTTCAAAGTTTTTTCGGCAAGTTTTAGGGTTACTCATGCTTATTGGAGTGCTTTATTTGAGTCTCTTTTTGTATATTTGGCGCGTGACGCAATGTTTGTAGATGCGTGAGTTGGGTTGCACCGGGTGGAGAAAATATAGAAGGCAGGGCAGCAGGACGGCGACTTATAGTAGCGGGAGAGTGTACATGGTCGCTCCAGATATTTGTAATGGAGCGGACCAATGTCTTTACAGGGAATAAAACACTGATTTGCTTAATAGCTGAATTCGTACGTCGTTTGAAGGAGAGTAGGGAGAGTTTTCGGCCGAGTGTTGTTTGGTGTCGTAAAGTTTCTCAGAAAATGTTTGAGGGCCCAGAATTTTGTCTCGAGTCCAAGCGTTAACTTCGGCGACGATTACTGTGCAGTAGAGAGCTACTTAAACTTCATTTTATACTCTTGCATGATTTTATTTCAGTTTTAAATTGTTCCTTTCGAAACCAGAAAGATAGATTCATGATAAGTGAAGACTGAATGACTACATGATTTTTAACAGAATGCGTTAAAATTATTTGTCATCTCTAAACGAAGCACCATTTATAATTCAGAAAAAGTGAAGATAGTCAAATACGTTAAGCTTTGTGTGAATTACAGAAACAGGGAGCGAGATTTAGTTATTAGATACTGGTTTTGCGCAACTTGTATGAAACTATTCAGGAAGACATATTTAGAACTTCTAGTTAATGCAAATATAGATACAGAACTATTTTTGAAGTATTTATGTAACAGCCAGATAATATTTTTTTACAGAACAGTTGAGACACCAACTGATCAGAATGCTTTCCAAAGTGTTGTAATTAACATTGTGTGCGGTGGAATTTTTTGATAAATTTATTTCATTTTAAATATCGGTTGGTTTGCTAGATGAAAAAAGAAATTACAGTTTTAAATATAAGAATCTCATGGTTATTATGAAAATTTATTTTGATTATTTTGGAAACCCTGCAGCCGCCTACCATATAACTACGCCAAAATCTATAAACAATCAAGTGTTACAAAGTGTATTTGTCGATGGGAGAAGAACAGCAGCAAAGATCCGGTTATTTCTTTATACATTTTTGATTAATAGTAATGTCAGAACAAGCGTATCAAACACTGAAAAGTGTGAATAAGCCCAGCAGTGCTTTTGGAAAAATAAATTCACTATTACCCAGCATGAAAGTTAATTTATTTCCACGATTTTTATTTATTGTGCAATTTCTTTTTCTTGTGTGAGGTACAGTATTCATCCAAATTTCATTTAGAAAAAAAATTTCAACAGATCTTCATCTCATCTGATCATTTACCTAATTTTTATATTTCTATCCGATGATAAAACTTGCATGTCTACATTTCGTGAGGACTAACCTTTGATACACACAGATAACAATAGTAATTACTATTTAGCAATAATTTCAACGAGCAAGGTTTATTAGACAGTCACTAAAGTCAATTCTCTAATATTTAGCGCCCTTATTTTCTCGATCGTAGAGAATCATCTTTTGTACTAGGCGAATATTAATAAAGTTTTGTCAATGTAAACACCTGCTTAATGCAAAAAAAAAAAAATACGGAACGAATTTCCACGAGCACGATTTCCACACAGGAAACAAAAATAACTTACACAGAAATCAAACTTTACTGACATTCATACAAAGAAAAGTTAATTACTCTGGGAAACATTTCGTTTAGGAAATTTCTTGATGTATAAAAGATTTTGTACATAATAAAGATGTATATATAGAAAAACTGAATGATGGCAACTCGTTCTACTCAATTTAATAATTTGTTCAAAAACAATTAACTGCATCTGGTATGTCTTTTAAAAGACAGTTGTAAAATTTAATTCTTAATTTGTTTGTTTATAATATATAACAGTCTTTTACAATTATTATTATTCATATATGCATGTTAACAATTACGTGATCCACATTCTAAAGGTCTTTCCTTAGCATATATTTACTTAAAAGGAATAATAATTTTAATTGTCATATTTTGTTTTCCATTTCTGCACATATTATGTGAAACAGTTTTCGATTTATCAATTTACTTATTTTTTTGTATTCATACTTGTTAATTTTAACCACTGCTTAAAGGCATCTGACAAAATTTGCCCTATGCTGCTTTTTTAATTTGTACTTCCATCCTCCAATTTTTGTTGTTGCAAAATTACTTTTTTGTTTTACTATCCTCATATCTAAGAGGAGGTTCAAAATTATATTTAAATTTAGATCATAAGAAAAGAAATTACGGCGTAGGAATTAGTAAAAATCTACTCCAGTCGTTCAGCATTTGTAGCAAAACGTCGTTGGTTAAGTGAAGTGTGACTGAAGTACAAGTGCATCCAACTACCACTTACTATTAAATCCAAAGAAAAACATTAAACCTTCAAGGAACTGTGTACAACGTATAAAACAGTTCGTTATTAAAACGATGCCAAACTTAATTGTCAGACGTAAGAGTTTCGTAGATATCCAAGAATTTATCGAGTATGAACCGTACTCTCGGCATGAATAACCAAAAGGTTATAATTATTTATTTGTTTTTGACAAACAATGTCTAATTTATGGGAAAGGCAGATCCGATGCTTTTAAAATGAGGGAAACTAAAATTGTAAATTAATTGCTTTGATATTTCTTTTCGAAAAAATAATAAATTATATTTTAAATTCAAACCCACGTTTAAGTATATTATCTCTGGTTGCGCGTTTAAAGTGATTGCTGAAATTCAAGATAAATTCAAACTAAATTTATTGGATAAATTAATCTAAAACATCAATTTAAATGCTAGAATTATTGTTAGAGAGTGATATTATTATTATTTATGTTTATAATATAAATGTTTAACTTGAATTGTTGTTGTTAATAAATCTTTATTTTTTTATCTTAAGTTTAATTTATTTAGAAATAACTCTAAGCTAGGTAATTATTTTAAAGACAACAAATTATAGCCAAACTTTGTGGTTTAAAATTATTTAACAGTTTAAATTTTTAAATACCTAACAAAATAAATAGTTTGGTTTTGGATTGTTGGGGTTATTATTATTGGTTTTCCTGGGATATGTTCCTTTTACTTTGATTTTTTTCAGTTCAAGTTCTTGATTTTGTAAGAATTCGTTGAAAAGTACTAGTAATTATATTTATCATTTAATTCATTGTTTATAGTCGTTTCAGAAAAAAATCTAAAAATATACACTTTGGCGAGTTTGACACCGGAGCAGTTGAAGCGTAATAAACTACTTTATCTGAAGATTCATGAGTGAACGTCAAATATTAACATGAAAATATAATAATATTAAATGCATACATAGTAGGTTGTCAGCATGTTACTGTTCCAATACTTTTTCTCTTTGTTTATGGCTGGAAACTGGAAGGAAAAGGACGAAAACGAATTTAGTTACGGCCTTATGAAGAAACTTCCCTGGAATTCGACTAAAGTAATTTCGGGAAACCAAAAAAAAAAAAAAAAAAAAAAACCGAAATCTGGATGGTTGTTTATTTTTATTATTTTTACTTATGGCTTTACGCCTCGTCGACATCGAGGTCATTAGAGGCGGGATGGAACTAGGGACAAAGAATGGGTAGGAATGGCCTTTTGAAGGAAGCATCCCGTCATGCGCTTGGAGTGATTTGGGGAAACCATGGAAAACCCATATCTGGATGACCGAACGGGGATTAGAACCGACGTCTTCCTGGATGGTTGGACGGGGACTCGAATCTGCGTCCTTCCGAATGCGATGGAAGAGTGTTACCGTATTTCATTTCTCTGGGTAAGTGTAATGTGTAAGTAATATTCAGTTGATATTGTCATGAAGACCGCACAACCTTGTTTCAAGAGGTACATAGAGAAATAAGGCAGTTGAATTACAAAACTTTGGTCAGATCATTGCTTGAATATGGTAGTGTGATATTGGCACATTTTTGGCATCAAATACAGCAGGTGGAGGATGTGCAAAGGAGGGCTATTAGATTTGTCTCTGGAATTTACCGCAGAGCACAATCAGTAAGTGATATATTAAAGGAGATGGAATGGGATTCATTGCAAGTCAGGAGAAGGGTGAAGAGACTCATGGGAGTATACAAAGCGTGTATTGGTGATTAGGCATGGAAAGATATTGTTGGAAGAATTAGGAGAGGTGTATGGAAGGTAAAAGATGACCATGACCACAAATAGCCACTCGATTTCAGTTATAAGGGTGTGGAACATTTTTTTTCGTAGGCAAGGGGTTCAGGGGTTGGAATAAATTACCAAGAGAAATGATGAATAATTTACAAAAAAACTCTAAAAGAATTTAAGGTTGAAATTAGTAGGAGGAAGTAGGTGGGAAAAAGAGTAAAATGATTGAGTGGGTAAATCGCCACCGGAGCAAACACTCCATCGCGGTTTAATTAGATTAATTAAATGTCACCCCTGCTGTAATTTAACGCGGATTTCCAACGACGGAGTGTTTCACAATTACAAAAATAGGCTTTCTTATAATTAATATTCACAGGCGAAAGCACTTCAAAAATTACATAATTGACAAGGTTTTTAACTAGCAACATCTCAGCAAATATACCCCTTAGTATTACGGTTGGCTGTTTGCTCAACCATTACCCGTATGCTTTGATGGTTGTTCAGAAAGTGGATACAAATTTCTAAAATTTCGCCGATTTGTGTGAGAGAAACGTAAACATGAAAAACAGTTCCTGGAAAATTTGAGCCATGTTCTTGGCGTAGTTATATTGTACTGGACAGCAAACTGGAGGGCTGAGTGCACAACAGGGCAGTTAAGGGATCTGGATGATATTTTGAGCACAATATTGTGATGTTCGTAAAATGTACTAAAGATAACTTTTGGATTGGTTTCGTTTAACAGTGGAAGATCAATAGATAAGTAAACAATCTACGATATAAATTCTTCTCGGGTTTGCCGCCGAATCACATTTTCTACTGTCAAGCTTTCGGCGACTTTCACTGCCGCCATCATCAGGTCTGTTGTATCTGAAGGAACAACAAAAACTGGACTGAATAGCGGAACTGAACGAGCCAGGAACGTTGTCGACTTCCGATTGGCTGACTCCAATGACGTAACCATTCCGTGACTGCGATTGGTCGGTTGCGGAACCAGGCGTATATCTCATAGTAAACAATCTAGTTTGCTGACTGCTCTTGACTGAAAAGGATATGTTTTAAAAAATAATCTATTATGTGAGAAAATAATTCTCTTTGATTTGTGAGCCCCTGGAAACCTCTTTGGATTCTCTATCCCTGCTTCTCTAAACCATCAACATAATATTTTCAAAGCTCTTAAAGGTAATCGCCAGGTTATAAATGAGGTGTACAGCTCACAGCAGCACGTAACGTTTGACCAACGTAATCCTATTCTCTGCTAGAAATCCTGAATCAGACTAAACAACGCGTAATTTAGGCTACAGCAAAAGTACGACGCTTACTTATTACACTGCGCCGACCGTAAGTCAGAGCGCAGTTCAGACGAAATACACGCACATGTGTGGATATTACCGTAGCATAAAATGGAATGTTACCAGCCTATCATTATTCTTGTTTTCCGACGGAAAAATTTAAGACGCTACAAAACCTGAACAGTAAACTTTAAAAAAAATTCTTTTAGGGATTTACCCATTAACATCTAACATCACTGTCAAGTGTATGCCTGTCTATTACGGTAGTTGTAACCAATACTGAAAAAATAAGAACCATATTTGCTGAATGAGACAGTTATGAAGAGACAGCTACCTGTTGTAAATAAGGATACAAAATTGAAAACCACATTTATTAAATCCTTAAAAAATTATTTTCCGATATAACTGATTTCTTTTGTCTCTAATTTTGCGTTTTGATCGATTCACACAATAATCCATTTTGTATCTGATTTACTTGCTAGATTACCATTAAGGCAGTGGTAAAGTTCAGTTGTCTTTAGAAAGTAACAGATCCCCCGAAGTTCATTACTTTGATATTATTTCGCCTGTTATGATTCCATTCCCTAAGTGGATCCTGTGAAGTTATGTTTTATACATTACAGATTATTCTTTCCTATTTATTAACCTAAGTTTCGCCGGCATCGGTAGCGTAGGGGCTAGAGTGGTAGCTCCACGTGCCGAAGGTCACCAGTTCGAGTCCGGCCGAGGGCATGCGTGTTTCAGTGTTGTGTGTGTGTTAATGCAGTGTCCGTCCTGTAGTGTAGTGGAGAAACTGTTACACTGCAAAAGTATATATATATATATATATATATATATATATATATATATATGTAGCTAAAAGCACAGTAATTAATGAAGGGAGTTAGTCATTATTTTATTGTTTCACGTGTTCAAGTAGACCAAGGAAAGTGAGTCTAACTTTGGAGGGACGGCGGTTCGAATCGCATCCAGATTTGGATTTTCCGCTTCCTTCAAAAGGCCATGGTCGAATTTCTACCAGTTCCTTGTCTCCAGTCCCATCCCTTCTTCAATGACATCGTCGTCGACGAGGAGTAAAGCTATAAGAAAAGAAAACCTTTAAGATGATAACAGTTCTGACGCCACAGTGTCTCTGGCAAGTGCCGTAATTATCACAAGAGATCGTAATAAAGAAGGAATTTTTCATGATCATGGCCCTAAGGGCTTGTACACACTGAGCAAATCGTGACTAACGAATGGTGACAAACCGCTTCGTTGGCAGGGATTTGCTTTGTGTGAAAGGGAAATCGGAGCCAACGAAGAGGCTGCCCTTCGTTTAGGTTCGAACTACTGGCGGTCACATCAAAGGGTTGACGTTGGTTTGGCCTTGGGACCCTTTCGTGGTGGCAGTTATCTATAGGGAAATAAGGTACTCCGACGATTGCTTAGAAGTTCAGCGTGATTAGATGCTTTTTCTAATTGGCGCCGTAAATGGCAGCTCACACTTAATAGCATAAAGTGCAAGACAATGCGAATATGTAACAAAAAGAATCAGTTTGCTCACGAGTACAAAATAAACAATTCAGCTGTTGGCACGGTTGATTCCCTGAAGTATCTGGGGGTGATAGTACAAAGCGACATGAAATGGGACTTGCACATAACTTCCGTCATAGGCAAAGCAAATTCTAAATTGCGATTCATAGGCCGTATTTTGAGGAACTGTAATGCTCATACAAAGGTGATAGCGTATAAAACACTAGTGCGTCCGCATCTGGATTACTGTTGTGGAATTTGGGATCAGTATCGCAAGGGCCCGATCGACTCAGTGGAGAGGGCGCAGAGGAGAGCCGTTCGATTCCTTACTGGTTGCCACAGCCCCTATGAAAGCGTCACAGAATTGATACATAGATAGGGCTGGGATAGTTTGGAAGACAGATGACGTAGTTTGCGTTTGAATTTATTGGAGAATATGTGAAAATCTTTAAATTACGAGTGCAATGAAATACTTATTCCGCCAACCTATTTAGGTCGCAATGACCGGAGGGATAAGATTCGAGAAATAAGATGCCGTACTGATGCTTTTATGTATTCTTTCTTTCCTCGCACTATTCAGGATTGGAATGCGCGGGTTTAGGATTGGTGCTTAGCACCCTCTGTCACCCACAATGTTTGTGATTTGCAGAGTATGGATGTAGATGTAGTCTTAGAACAACCGTTTTTTCAATTCCCATCATTTTTTTATTTGCCTTGGCGAACGGATGTGTGTTTATTAATTTCTTTTATGGTGTGAAAAACACTGGAGTGTGGAATGGAATGATGAGACTGCATTATAACTGGTCGATTTTTATCGTGAACGGGGATGTTTATGGAAACCTAAAAACTGTTAATATAAAAACAAATTGAAGAGATTAGATTTTTGAGGGAAAAAGTTAATATACTAGATGTGGAGAAGCTAACTGCGAACCCCTTAGTATCTACCACTATTCTTATGGAGGAATTCCTATAGGGCACAATGGACAGCATTCTGCGGTACTTATATACAAAAAGCAAGCCTTGCAATAGAAGACGGACAGCGTAATGGTATGGTCGAGGTTAGAACCGGGTACCACTTGATTCCAAGAAGCCAAACCTGCTCAACTGGTTTAATATAAACTTAATAATAAGCCATCCGTTATCGTAATAAATTCGCTATCTGTTCCAAACTCACAGATACTTCATTTTGATCCCGTTTTGAAGTAAATGGTGACGGACTATTTGTGTGAAAAAATCTTTCGTGTGGTTATATGGCGATATCTGGTTCGGTCATTTCGCGAAATACTTGCGAGCACTCTGTTCTCCGTCAGATATAGTCTTGCTCATCTCAAAGCAGACTGATTTTTTTTTTTTTTTTTTGTGAATGTTTGATATTTGCTGTTCTCCAGGGGGAGATGTTGGTTCCTGCAGTCCATTTATCATAGCTGAATCACGTTTGAGGAACGTTTTCTGGCTGCTGTGGTCGCCACAGCGCGAAGCATGAAGCCGACATGTTATTGGGCCGGACGCGACGCGGTCTGATGCAAAGTGGTTCCCGCCATTATTCTTGCGCAGGCGTCGCATCGACTCACTTGGCGGGTCCAGAGCTCGGCGTCGGCGGCGTCGGAAGCTGCGCACGGCGCCACGGAGCGTCGCGGTGCAGGCGGGCTACCACCAGTTGCTGGCGGACGCCGCTACCGTCGCGACGGCGAGATGGGAACGCCCCCCACCCCTCCGTAGTCCAGTCCGCGCATCACGGACTGTTAACACAGGTAGGTTCAACACAACAGCGGCGCTTGCAGCATTCGGTACGACTGAAAATCTTATAACCGACTAACGACGGAATAAAAACACCAAACACTGAAAACAGATAGAAAAATGAGTGTATTCTTTTAAATACTACCTGCTGAAGAATCTGCAGGCAAGGACATGTTGATCTCGGTAACACCGCTGGAAGTGCACACTCCGACAGTTAGACCAAAGTCACTAATCTCCAGCTCTGAGGGAATTAGTGAGGTTTTCGTTTTAAACGTTCTTCAGTTGAAGCTGCACGTCGTGAGTGTAAACTGCAGATTCGTGGTGTACAACTCGAAGCTATTGTTAAATAAACATTTCCAAACGGAAGGCAACATTCGTTGTAGGGGTATTTATCGGAAAAACTTCGGAATTGTTTACTAACTGTTTATGCTTACTTAACATCAGAAAACGCTGCTTCGGGACAAAGTTAAGGCAATACCTACTATATCTAACATAAAATAAAACATAATTTTTAGTTAGCGAGGTAAGATGCATCAGGAAAAAATGGATATAATGGTGAATTCTACTCAATATCAGAATATTACGTTTATTTACGTAATATTTTTTGACTGTAATTAACAATGGACGTAGTATTATCCTGGTTCCTCTTGCTTCATTTTTTATTATTATTATTGTTTTAATTGGTAAGAGATGAAAAGAACGTAACCAGCTTCGAGAAAGCCAGCAAGTGTAAGTAAGTAGTATTTGTTTTCTTTTCCTTTATTGTCTTGCAATATTAACAATTTTGTAGAAACGAAAAGCAGAAATGACTGATAATCTAATTCACGAAACCGAGACTGAACGACTTTTATGTACACTGAACGTGTTTAAAGAACTTAATGTAACGTTCTGGGCTTGCATTCGGGAAGACGCGGGTTCTAATCTCCGTCCGACCATCCAGATTTGGGGTTTCCATGGATCCCCCGAATCATTATAGGTGAATGACGGGCCAAATTCCTTCCCGTTCCTTCCCCACAGTCCTTTCCCCTTTCTAGTGACATCCTAGTCAGCTCGACGTCGAAGAGGCGTAAAGCCATAAACCTAAAAACTTTAATGACACGCTGTAGTGAATACAGTAATATGATCCAAATCATCGAATAGATATTGTGAATTGAATCACTAAGTGGGTGCGCAGACTTCCACAGTCGTTGCCGATGTTATCTGGGTTGTCCGAGTGGCTCTGAATAAAGCCACAAAATGATGGCTGAATCATCAGATTTCAATAAATTGACGCGGTTCCACTCGGAGAACGAAGATAACAATTGAATCACTACTTAGCACTATATTTGTAGCCTATTATTATTTAAATAATAACAGCCAATACGACAAGAATATATGTAAAAGTTCTTTCCTGCAGTATTTCATTCTTGAATTTTGTAATAGTGTGTTCTATTTCTGTAGTTTATCTATTTCCGTTGAATGCGCCGACAACTTCTCAAAATAAATTCAGCTTCTATTAATCAGAGAATAACGATGTTATAATAAGCTATTGATTTAAAAATAATTGGAACTTATAGTATCAGAGGTGACGTGTTTTCGACTCATGTTATGGTATCAAATGGTGTAAATTAGCAGTTTATGGTACAACTGTCTGTGATCGTTTGTCAAAAGATTTTTGAAGTTGACACAGTTTGAAATCCTATAATATCAAATATCATTCTGTAAAGACATTATAACACATCTGTCTGGTCGTCATTAAAAGGAGTGTTTATTGACTTAAAGGAACACTATTTGTCCCACAAAAATATGAACGTACGGAGAATATAAGCAGAGGACATGCAGAGAAAATTTGCGGAATCAAGGAATCCTACTCGCATGGATTGGCAGTCTTATTTTGGATGCAAAGTTGTTACAACTTTATGAATTAATAAAATAATATCGATGAATTCTTTAACATTTCATCAATGCTTGCTATCGACTGGTTGTTATTGCTGTCTCCAGCTGTACTTTTAAAGAGCTAGTACAATTCTTTGATATTTCCGGCGGGGAGAGAATAGCAGTAGTGGCCGAAAATTGTTTACAGATTAATGTCGCGGTCTGTATGAAAAAAAAAAAAAAACGAACTGAAGATGAGAATCACGAGAACAGGCGTAATAGTATGATGGGATTTTTTATAACAGTAAAGCATATTTAATGCGTATACATATCTCCGGTATTAATGTCATTTATATTAGAGACGTTTCAACGGGATACACTCCAATCGTCATGTGAGGAAGACAGATGTAGAAAGAGTGTGTCAGCTACCACCATTGCGTTTTAAGACATCAGGGCACTAGCCCATAAGATCATACAAAATCATTCGGTGCATGATGATACAAAAGTAATGGATTATAAACGTCACACAGAAATTATTCTTGAACAGTTAAAGATTGGATATTTTTAATGATACATTAAATTAGCATTTATTTTGATGCCTAGAATGAAACGACTGTACGACTCATTTTGGAAACACCATTTATCAAATAATTCTGTGCGTTTTACAACAAATGATAATCAATGTCGAAACATTGAGTGTAGACACGAGTAACTGCCGCATCGCCTTACAAGAAAGTACAACTTATGTAATAATTTCATCCTTATTTATCTGAAATAATATTAAGTTGTTGTTGAAATATTATTAAGCGTTACTAACAACAAGTCTATTGTAATATCGTTAGCATGTATCAATAAATAAGCTTAAAAAATAAAACGGATGCCATATTTGGTTCATAATCTTTCATTCCTAATTCGTATGTGTACTTTAAAATACACAGATTCAACTAATTTATTACATGGGAATGAATGACGTAATGGTACCATGACACTGAGAAACGAGCAGATCTAGGGAAATTTCATACAACGAGTTTTTTTTCAATGTTGAAAAACACCATTGGTTCTAGAAACAATAAATAATGAATAGCTTTTGTGTGTGAGGATAACAGCTGCATTGCCTTCCTCACATTTATTAATTTAAACTCAATTATATAGCTCCATTGTCACTAGAAAGGAACAACAAACATCAGAGTAAACAAGAGAAAGAGACACAGTGGTTAATTCTGGGCGGTAATTTATTATGTGGGACAAATGAAAGACCAACGAAATATTAATCCTTTGAGCCCCCTCACATCCGCAATGATTTAATGTACAGCAGGACGAAGTTGTTGAGAATATAATATAAATTCTACAGTTTATATGAATTAAAGTAAAAGTCCTTTATATTTAACAAAAAATATTGCTGGAGAACCTAAGAATGTTATCAATGAGACTTCGGACGTACACAGTAACAATTTTATATTCAAAATTCATTTCATTTTTCGCCACTCCAAAGATTACAAACATTTTTCATTTCAACATGAAGGGCGCTGTGCAATGAACACCGTTCTGCAAACAGCCTCATAAGTGCACTTCATCTCAGACTTTGTTCTTTCGTGTTTGAGTTCAGAATATGTATGTTTAAAAACGATAATTTAGATATCAAATGTGTGGAAAACATCGCCAGAGGCATTTATAGCATACATCCTATATCATTCCCGTGCATTAGAAAGTTAGATAAGTTATTTACTTTCATAAGTGTCAAAATAAAACATGTGATTTTATAAACTAATTCTACCCAGTTGCTTGTTGAAATAATAAATTATCATTTAAATAATACTAATGCAGCGCACTTTAAACATACTGGTAAGTTTATTTTCGCACTCTTTTCGCACACACGAAGAAATGGATCAGCTATCGAAATTTCTAATACTTTTTTTTTCATTTTTTATTTCGGTGCTGTACAATTTTTCACATACTTTTTTTAATGAAAATATAGATAATTTTGACATTGTTCAAAAAATACTACGCGTTTCATACAGATAAATAGTATTTTATTTACTTTTACATTAATATTACCAGTTGTGGTACCTGAGCTCCTTTGTCCACATCAAGCATGCTGTTTTTTTTTTTTTTTAAATTCATCTGCCAAAAATACTCTGGTTCAATAAGTAAATTACATGCTCACTGTATTGATATTTAGTTGCATTCTCCAGTGACACCTTACTTTAGCTGGTCGTAAACGTGCTTCCGGCATGAGTAATGAATTTGAGAGGAATGATATGCGTGTGTTTACTATTTTTATTACGCGTTTGAGAGAGTGAATGACAAAGAAAAACGAAACAGATAGATGATATCTGCTATATTTTGGTTGTGTGGAACAACTGTTAAATTTATGACCGGTAACTTGAATAATGTTGCGTTACAAACCATTACGTTGTTCGAGTTAATAAACACACATGGACACAACATTCAGGAAACTGTACACAGTTAGCACTATATCAACAAACAGCAAATGTCTTCCTCTTGTTTCCGTTTATCTTTGCCTTCCTCTCGCATATACAAATTTCAAATTTTAACTGTAAATCTGCCCTCTTAAATTTAAAGCTCCCGCGAACAATCCCAGACGACTAAACAAAATAAGACCTCACCTTAGGAAACAACCTGAATAACCTGCCCAGATAAGCTTGTTATCAAATGTAATACCAAAATATTTACATTTCAAGTCTTCAACAAGCAATTCTTTCCCCACCTTATAATAGTTTTTTTATCTTCATCCCATGTTTACCAACCCAACTAGATATCCTATCCAGAGCTGCAGCTGTTTACAGTCCTCTATCGTTTTTGACACTTTTATATAGCATTATTTTATCTGCAGACAAACTAATTTCAGAGAATAAACCATCAACACAATTATTTATTAGAACAATGAATAGGAACGATCCCAATACGTGACTCTGTGGCACTTCCATTTTTGCTTCCAATTTTTGATGCTGCATTTCCTATCCTAATTTTTTGTTTTTTACCTTTCTAAAATCCTTCTACCCAGCAAATCACTTTTCTCATACACTCCAATATTTTTTGCCTTATTTACTACAATTTTATGGCTCACTCCGTCAAAAGCCTTTGAAAGATCTAGTGCTACACTATCATGTTGGCCTCCCTCGTCGATTTCATATGAAATATCTTGCATATATCCCACTTACTGAGATTCGCGTGAATATTCTTGCCTAAAGCCATGTTGCCTACTTGAAAACCACTCGCTCTTCACATATATTTCTGATGTGGTTTCATACCAATCTCTCCATTAATTTACGCACCAGTGATTGGCCTATAATTTTCGACCCTATTCCTCACCCCTCCTTTATGTACCGGCACTACTATCGCACTTTTCCAGTCTTCTGGTAAGCAGCAAGTACGCATACTCAGTTTAAATAATAATTCAAGAGAAGGTACAATGTCACATCCTGCTGTCTTTAAGACATCTGTAGTAATATTATCTACACCAGCCCCTTAATGTTTTTTCAACTTTCTTTGTTTCTACATGATATCCTCAGGATGAATTTCAAAATGTTTTTTTTTCTATTCATTTATAACTGCGTTGTTAAGCTCATTATCCGACTTAGACCCTCCTTTTTTCTGATTCACTGTCCATAACGATCTCACTAAACCAGTTATTAAAAATCCCTCCCTTTTTCAAATCCTCACTAATTCCTTTTCCATCCTTATCTATAAGCGTCATAATATTGATAACAAGCTCAACGGGTATAGGACACATTAGACAGGTAGTAGGAAAAGGTTTCAAAATTCTGCACTTGTTGGAGAGAGTGATGAGGGGATGTAGGAGAGAAGTAAAGAATTGAGTTACAAAACTTTGGTCAGACATTTCTTGAATATGGTAGTGTAGTGTGGAACCCACATTTTGAGTATTCAAATACAGGAGTTGGAGAAGGTGCAAAAAGGACTGCTAGATTGTTTCTGTAAATTACCGTAGAAACGCAGTCAGTAACAGATATGATAAAGGAACTGGAATGAGATTCATTTGGAAGACAGAAGGAGGGTGAAGAGAGTTCGTGGGAGTTTACATGTCGTATATTATTGGTGTAAGAATTAAAAGTAATGCATGGAAGGGAAAGGATGCATGACCAAAGATGACACTTGATTTCAGTCACAGGTATGTAGGAAGATTCTCTTTTTTAAGTAAGGGTGTCAGGGATTGGAATAAGTTACCTAGAGAAATGAAGAATAATTTCCCAAAAATGTTTGAAAGAATTTAAATTTGAAATTTGTAGAAGGCAATTGTAAGTGGGGGAAGATGGGTGTTGTATGGAGGTTTGCCATCGGAGCATGCGCTCCATTGCAATTTTAATTAAAATAAACAATGGAGATGCACATTTTGTCTATATTGCCTACGAGTACTGTTGACATATGATCTCAAAAACAGGTTAAGGGTAAAATGAAAACAAAAGGCGCTTGGTTGGAGGGAAGCTGCTCGGTTATGACATCTCGAAACATCAGTGTGAAAGTAATTTCAATATCTACTTGCAAATGTTTCCTAGTCTGTCCAACAAAGCCCTTATGGAAAATTTACAAAACAGTAAAAAAGTTTTCAGAACAAATTTCTCCTGCCGATACTGCTAGACCAGATGCGAAACACGTTCCAGAATAATTATTTCATCAATAATAATTGTGTTGGCAGTGTAATCATTAATAATAATAAGAAATAAACACTTTTACTGCTGTTTCTCTCATTATATGGTGGACCATACGTATATAAGATTCAAGTGGCACGAAGAGCTCGTTCCTTGTCTCTGTACACATTGGCTCACATAAACGCTTGACCTGTTACCAGACCATAACCTACAACCCACGAGTGTTAAGTGCTTATTACACTAGCATCTCTAATGACACCGCTGAAAAAAATGAGAAATGTCTTGCGTGCCTGGGATATATATATATATATATATATATATATATAAATATATTACGTCTAATCATTGGAGTTTCTGTGAAGAATTTAGCTTTTAACAGAAATGCAGACGAGACATTAAAATATTAATTTCTTAAAAAAATTATTTTTGTAAAAAAAAAAATTAACCTTTTAATGAGCTCCTTATAGTTCCAGCCAAAGCGCGTTAAAGCCATTGGAATATATACGCTCGTAGTTAATATTACAGATTGTTTTCAAACTTTTTTTGTTTGAGACCAGTCCGCACGGATCTACATCTACATCTACATATATACTCTGCATTCACAAAATTGTGGTGGCAGAGGT